>OX457039.1:31021812-31251812 GCA_949752735.1 Lumbricus terrestris
ATATGATTCCAAAATCTCATGAGATAAAGTTGAACGGATAAAAAGATATGCATCTTTCAACTTCATATGCCAAAATTTCAGTTTACAAGCAATTTTCTGTTAGATTCAATGTAAGCCAAACTGTTTTTCTTACAGCCCTAATGTTTGATGATTAACCATATTGAAATTTTCCCAATATTTAGATAATTGAACCAAGAATAGGATTCCAAAATATCATTTCATAAATTTGAACGGATAGAAAGATATGGATATTTCAACTTCATCTCCCGAAATAACAGTTTTCAGCAAGTCTGTAATGGTATTCGTTGCGGTTTCGGCGCTTGGTCGTTCCCATTAAGTTTAGTCTTCATTGATCCCGGAGTAAAAATTAATGGAACCTATTATCGCGACGTTCTGCTGTCACAACATCTTCTACCTGTAATCATAAATCCTGCCCCAGACTGCCCCAGCCCACAGAGCCAAGGAAGCCATCGAAATGCTGACAAGAGAGACGCCAGACTTCATTTCTCCCACATAATGGCCTCCGAACAGCCCAAATTTGAATCCTGTCGACTGTGGATCGTGAAGCAAGATCGAGTCTACCAGACAACAATTCATGATATAAACGATCAGAAGCAACGCTTGTTTGAAGTCTGGGATCGCCCGGACCATAGGATAATCGACGATGCTGTTGCTCAATGGCGCCAGCGCCTCCAGGCTTGCGTGCAAGCAGCAGGAGGAGGACAGTTTGAGCATCTTATTTAATTCAATAATCAAACCATACTGTTGGAATAATATTGGTGGTTCAATTCTCTACATATCTGTAAAATCTTAGACTGATTAATCATCAGGCATTAGAGGTATAAGAAAAACAGTTTGACTTACATTTCATTGAATCTAACAGAAAATTGCTTGTAAACTGAAATTTCGGCATATGAAGTTGAAAGATATATATCTTTTTATCCGTTCAACTTTATCTCTTGAAATTTTGGAATAATATTTTTGGTCCAATTCTCTAAATATTTGGAAAATTTTAGCGTGATATGTCATCAGGTATTAGAGATATATGCAAAACAATTTGGCTTACTTTTTTTTGAACCACGGTGTATAATTCCTGGCTGATGGTTTACGGTTGCCTCACCGCACACGGTACATCAATCCTGCACTGATGGAAGAAAACTGGAAACACGAAAATCTAACTATTCCAGCAGTTCACTCGTGTGCCAGCTTAAAGATATGTTCCACAGATTGCTCATCTGTAGAACATAATTTTTTTATTTAAGCTGGCACACGAGTGAAACTAGTTTGTCGGACAAGCCGGCGTGTAGTTCAAAACAGAACGTGTCCATGGGAAAACAGTTCAGATTCATAGTTCAGTTCATATTTAGATTATATGAAATATTGTCACTTTATCATATCTTCAACATGAATTGCTTTTTGGGGGAAAATTGGTTCGAATTCTACCTCCAATGCTTTTAGTTTAGGCCTACCCGGGTATTATATAGGCCCACTTTCAGAATAACTCATGAACGCCACCGGCCGAGGCCAATGGCTGACGACAATTAGCGTGAATTGGTGAACATGAAAGTCAAACTTCTTCAACGAAACGAGACGCCATTTTGAAGCCCTGATTCTATTCTTTCACGATACAACTTAAACGAGTTAGCCAAACAATTTCAACTAATCATACACAATGCCAATGGCCAAAGAACCCCATAAGGCCTGTCATTGCAAAGTTTCTACACACCTATTGCGTGCGATGTTAAAAGCTAAAGTCAAAGAAAAGATCTCAATGTTTAAACAATCGATCACATTCTGTTGAGCATATAGCCAAGATTTGCTCACACATCAACAGGTCAATGATTTTAAGCGGACGACTGAATGCATTGCTTGCATCGGTGTTGGATAGAATCGCATCCTAAACTGAAGAGTCTCACTGTCATCATCGGTCGAGTACCCTACCGACGACCTTCCTATATGAAGAGATTGGAGAAAGATGATCTGATGTCCGCATCTGATGATGCCACGCATGCGAACTGAAGAACCGGTTGAACGGTGATCCTACCATGTCTCAACAACTCCACCACTTTGGCCTCCTCCTCCGCCGGATAAATGGTGTGCGGAATGGGGGCCACCTGCAGTGATAACAGATTATTCCCAGATTATTTATTCTGTATGTATACTGCAGCAGACTAGCACTGAGCATATATAGCAAAGCACACGGCGTACATGTATGGTACGACTCGTCTGTGTTGCCTGTGCTGTGAAAGATTTATAAGATGCCATGTCTGGATAAGTTCTTATGATATAGAGTTATAGACCGACATGCAAGCAAACCAGGATTTATTCCTTCCATCGTCGGCTGCTAGTCCTACGAGATGCAGCAGTGTAGGCCTATACGCAATAATAAATACATCTAATGCCATGCTGAGTTGCTGACACAGCTAAACATAGCTGACGCTACAAATTCCACAGCAACTCAGCGCTGAGCGTCCGCATATATGATCTCGATGTGTAGGGGCTAAAGCCATCAAGCGTTTGCAGAACAAACAAATATTATAGCGAAAACAGAACTGGTATGTCAGTAGACTCGACATTCGATTGGCTTTTCTTTCACTTAGAAGCAAACAAGCTTTTGGTTTGGATTTTTGAGCCTGCAGGGAATGATAATGACAACCATGACGTCACTCGTTGTTTTTATTGTTGTTATTGGTGGTGGTGGTGGTGGTGGTGGTGCCGGTGGTGGTGGTGCCGGTGGTGCCGGTGGTGCCGGTGGTGGTGGTGGCGGTGGTGGCGGTGGTAATGGTGATGGTGATGGTAGCGAAAGAGCTCACCCAGTCAATTCGTAGAAAAATGAGCATGCCATATAAAAATGGTCGCTATATAAAATTTAGGACATTTTGTACTTGTCGAGTATAGTATAATTTATATGGTAGGGCCTACTTAAGTCAGGTTTGTTGAACTTTTAGAAAGAAGGTACTTCTAACGGACTCATGCAAATAGCATAATATACGCTAATAGAATGGGTCAAGAGAATAAAGCCTATACTCCTAGCCAGGCTCCACTGCCTTCTGAGGCAATGATGCATATTATTATTATCAGACTGCAAATCAGCACGTGATGTCATGTAGGCTCACACGCGAATTACAGTCATTAAACTCGAGCTACAGTGGACTCCAACGACTAGGACGACGATTCCAATTAATCAGTTCGGTGGTTTCGGCCTGCAGTGACTTATACAGAACCACTTAAAGATCAAGCAGACCATGATCGATTGCTATAGCATATTGGCATTGATATTGCTAAAACAGATGCACGAACCAATTAGCAGTTACTCAACAGCGCTCGTCAATAAGTTTGTGCCCTGCTCTTGGCGTCGACTGGCGCTTTAGAAACTTATGGTTTGCTCTTAATTACGATCACGCTGTAGATCGAAATACCAGACTGGTTAAAACAACTTCATTGATTTTTTGCAGCCATTATTATAGACGACAATCATGTTCTTCGCAAATTTTTCTCCGATAGACTCCCTGGAAAATACAATCTACGCCCTAGGCTACATCCATTCGAACTAACCAATAAAAACAATAAAAACTTCATAACACGGATGCTGTATAAAAACATTTACTAATCTTTATCCGCTGCTCCTTTGTGCTTGTTACCTGTCGCGTTACCGTATGTCGATTGGTTATTTTGTCAATAAAACGAATATCTATAGACGCGTAATAAAAGAACGAAAACTTGTAGAACATGGCATACCGTAATGCATTTCTTATACATCATGGTACATGGGCTATGCATGGTAGCCTATAAATAAATTAAACAGCGCTGCGGTTAGACTAACTAAGCAAGGCTTGATCCCATGGAGAAAAGTCGGGCCTGTCGTATGCCGTTGAGAAATCTTTCGCCAATCTCGCATTAGAATAAATAATCATTTCAAAGACAAAACAACGCAGATGTTATTCGTTGGATTGAAAATTTGTTGATGTATAAAGAGTTGACCTTGACCTTATTAGAGGAGATGAGGTTGATGAGAATCTCCAGTTGATCGATGGTTCCGTCGTTCATCCCAACGACGCTCAGATTGCTCTTCGACAACTGGGTCAGACTGAAGGACATCTGCTCCTCTCTGTTGTTGCTCACCAGAATAGCACCATCCTACAGCAACGAATTACATTGCTCACCAGAATAACACCATCCTACAGCAACGAATTACATTGCTCACCATAATAACACCATCCTATACAGCAACGAATTACATTGCTCACCAGAATAGCACCATCCTACAGCAACGAATTACATTGCTCACCAGAATAACACCATCCTACAGCAACGAATTACATTGCTCACCATAATAACACCATCCTATACAGCAACGAATTACATTGCTCACCATAATAACACCATCCTATACAGCAACGAATTACATTGCTCACCAGAATAACACCATCCTACAGTAGCGAATTACATTGCTCACCAGAATAACACCATCCTACAGCAACGAATTACATTGCTCACCAGAATAACACCATCCTACAGCAACGAATTACATTGCTCACCAGAATAACACCATCCTATACAGCAACGAATTACGTTGTTTAGATAGCCATTGCTTTAATTGCTTGATGACTTTCATTGACTTTTTAGTCTATTCATTCATTCATTCATTCATTCTGAGAATGTATATAGCGACTCTTCAAGATATCTTCTCAGAGGCGCTCTCTGCACTAACCAGCCGAAATGATGTTAAGAGTCGTAGCGAGCGAAAAATGACAACAAGTTGCAAAACAAAACACAGTAAGCTGAAAGAGTCACCACTCACCAGTGGCCAGCCCTCGCAAACACGTTGAGTTAACCATCGGACGCCATTGAGTTTCTTACGAAACGCAAGACTTATAGACCTACATGCCTATAACCGCTGGTCTTGTCTTCACCTTCAGCTTTTTAATTTGACGTGTTCTTTGTAACTTTCAATTCAATTGCCAGATGTATACAGAGATAAGCTGCACCAAGTAACCACGGGGTCGTAGGCCTATACTATAGGCTTATATATATATATATATATAGTAAGTTTAGTGTGGATGTATTCCACAAGCATATTGTAGCATATTTATACGCGAGTCCAGTGCATGCTATTATACTGCATTCTATCATGTTACATGCGAAATTACCTCTTTGAGGAGAGTCATGATGTAGGAAACGGTTTGGACAGAACTGATCAAATCTATGGCTAAGTCGACGCCTTGGTTGAGAAAGGCCTGCTTCGTACGCGACAGAATGTAATCTTGATGAACTGTAAACGGAAACATCGCATCCAAGACATATCTGTTAATTCATTCGCTCACTTCAGCTTACTTAGATTTAAATTAGGCGTATACTAAGTCTTCATGACGGCAGAACTCACCAGGGTGAGAATACTGGGGGGTTGAGAACTTGAGAGATCAGCCCTCTAGTCTTTCTTATGGCTTCATAGTAAATTCCTCTTTCTACAGCCCAATAACCCATAATTCTAGTCTGACCATTCAGTTAATTTTCTACAGTTCTAATACTAGAGCTCAGACGAAAATTAATAGGTTTTTCGGCGTTAGGCTCTAGGTTAGAACATTCCGTTCGATTACACAGTATGCGTGTCAGTGGCCTATTAAAGGAACCTACTGTCGTATCGCTGTGTGTTAGACAAAAAGCATTAGTTATTGGTTATTGAATATCTCTTTGTTATGCTTATGATCACCGTTGTCCGTATACGTAGCTGCAGTACCTGTATTGATAATCTAAGCCTCTAAGGACTTGTAAGAAGCACGACGTAGCATAAATCAAGAGTCGCTTGTTGTGTGTTAAACATTAAGTTGACTCACGAACGTCATTCCAGTTAACAACTGCATGGCATCCTTGATCTTTGGAGACGACCAGCTGATGAAGCTAAAACAAACATCAAGAAAACAATATAATTATATCCTAAGATAATATACGATGATTAACAAAAGACAAACGACAGAGAACATTAATTTTCAGAATAAATTGTCTCGAGATGCATGCTATAGTACTATAATAATTATTACTACTGCCACCAACCATGCACCACTACTATTACTAGCACTGAATGTAGGCATAATGGTAATAACAGTTCTACTAATACCAGCAGGCCTACTAAGGCTGATATACATTGTGGCGTAGACAAGGGGTTTGGGAGGTCAACCCCCAATGGCTTAGGAAAAGTTTTTTTAAAGGTTATTTATCCACTTAAATAAGAGAAGCAAAACAATTGTTTGTAGTAACAATTGCTTTTCTTACTTTATTTCCTTTGTTGCTTTATTCCCTTTTTATTTACTATACTTTTGGGTTGGTGTCAGGAAGGCTCCGGCCAGGCCATAACCCCACCCCCATCATAAATTCCTGGATACGCTACTGACTACAGCTATGCATGCGTTTGATACCGGGATGCCTATAATGCATGCGTTTGAAAGAAGAAGACTCACATTAGTGTCTCCGATGATGAGACGGAATTTGCTTCTATCTGGTAGCAAACAGTTGAAGAACTTGAGCGCCCAGTGGGCCAAGGTCCCAGGACCAACAACCAATACGTTCGCTAGGTCTGGAAGTCAAGCATATTCAGTAGATCTATACACATCAGTCGATGCCGCAAAACTGTTTGTAGTTTCTTCTGCATGTGCTTTACGATGCGTTGGTTTAGAATGAGTCAACTTTTCTTAGGTCGATGCTATAAATTGCCCGCTCTTAGAGTCTCACAGAAGTGTCGCCTAGATGTGATTTGTGTGCACTTCGAGAGGCGGTATATAAATTTATGAATACAATACAAAGGTGAGCAAATTTAGACGTGAATTTAGACGCTTCAATTTGCATAATAAGCGAATATATATGTACAAACATAAATTGTGTAGTTTCTGTACAGCCTATGTCACTATACAATGTATGTGGTCATTGAAAGTCTTAAAACTTTGATACGTCGTCTTAATTGAGCTGTGATTTAAATGCCTCCAGAAATATCGCGTTCTTCACATGGTCCGGAAGACTGACCGTTTCGTGCAGTTGGTCCTGAGACAATACTATGATGTCATGATGCAATTGTAAAAAGAGGCGGCTACGGAAATTTATCATCTATGAAATCACAATTCAATTATGCAAACGCCAAAAATAAAACGTTGCCACGGCAATAAACCTACTATGAAATCACAATATTGTTATTGAAAGAGGTTTGCTACTGCAACATGTCGTCTGTGACATCACAATACAACTATTCGCAGAGTCCATGAGGTAGCTAATGCGATATATTCACCATAAAGCAGGTTGCTACAGCAATATTTCGTCTATGACATCACAATACAATTATTCGCAGAGTCCATAAGGTATAGCTAATGCAATATATCCACTACAAAGCAGGTTGCTACGCAATATGTCGTCTATTACATCACAATACAATTATTCCCAGAGCACAAAATAAGGCAGCTAATGCAAAATATCCGCTATAAAAATAAACATTCGCAATTATTAACAGTACAAAGGTTGCTATGGATATATTTCCACTATGAAATCACAATGAAACTATTCCCAGAGGTTACAAGAGGTTGCTATGGCAATACGTGCATGTTTTCTGTGACATCACAATGCAATTTCAAGGGGTGATGTCATCATAGCGTCTGTGAAATAAATCACAATGCAAATTATTGATGCAAAATTGTAATTACACAGGCCTAGGTATATCCTCTATGAAATCGCAATGATTTCACTGCATTTGCGGCAAATCGACCGTATTGACAGAGCACGAACAGATTCTGCGGAGTTCAAGTGAAGGCTTTTTTGATATGTTCGTACGTGCTTGTGCAGAAGTGTATGTTCAACTCTGCAGTACTCTTATAATTTTGTGTCCTCACGTCGACTTCTGCTCTCTCTTCGTAGCTCAAACTCACTCCCTACCTAAAAAAGGCTCAAAACTTACTATTTCTCCTCGGCTTTTAGATACTTGGTTATCTAACTGCGGCCTCCTTTGGCAGTTGACTATTCGCACCTCAGATTCACATTTATGTGTAACAATGGACGCTTTGGAAATTTATGTAATAAATAAATAAATAAATAAATAAATAAACAAGTAAATACATGTCCTCTTGGACGTAGTAATAAAAGAACTTAGAGTTCAGCATAAAATTCTCCACACACGATGATTTTATCAGCCACTTAAAAATTCCTTGTTATTTGAATACGCATAAGAAAATCAAAAACTATGCATAGGCCCCATGCTGCATAGTTCGAAGCCCGATTGGTTAATTAACACTTCAGCAGTAAACCTAATCGGCAACTCTAATCTAATTCCCTTTTATATATGAAGACTCACTGCTCGGTGGTTTAATCCGGACTTCTGCTAATGGTTTGGCGCGTACAATGACAGAATAAGCTTGCAGAGCTCCATTTGGCAACATGGCAGCTACTTCCATTGGTAGGCTGTCGGGGACGAACTGCAAGTCTGCAACATCCTTCACCTGGACGTATTCAGAGCGAGTCCTAATTAAGCAGATGGAAATAAGAAATAAACCACTGCACATCAATAGACGTGCCTGTATATATAAGAAGTCTTTGTTCAGTGTTGAGAAGTCAATAAAAAATTAAGTCAATGAGACATGTAGGCCTATTCCTATTTCAAACAGACGTGGCAATTGATTTGGAGAATGTCGCCTTGAATATAGGCCTAGTGAAAGTCAGCCCACATGCTGCGCCATTGTATTTCCGATAAATTATTTTTAACGGTAGGCTATATACTTACCAACTTCGACAATAATTCACGATTAGGACAAACTGTGCTTGAATCTACCGCTGTCTAATTGCTACAATGCGAAACTCGTCGCACGACAAATAAACTGTACCGGTACATGTACAACTTTGTACATCTCTATTTAGTGTAGGTCTATAGCAGGCATAGCAGGCATATATGTTGCTTGAGTTGATGAAAATAATAGGCAAACAGAAGTTGAAATTGATCTTCACAGCTGAACACAGAAATAAAAATGTTCCATTCTTAAGATATAATTCGTCTTACATGGGCCTTAATACGCGATACCCACTGCCAGTTGAGAATTGCGCAATTCACACACGTGGGCCTAGCTGCAGTCGTAGGCCTAATTTTAATCAATATAACTGCATAACTTCTACACTGCACCGGTGCCTCATAAACCAGACACTGAAGATCAGTCCCCAATTATATCAAAACGGATTGTGAGTTTGTGAGTAAAGATACAAGAACAAGTGAACGTAATTTTGCATCGGTTGAAGCAAGCGCTGGTAAACTTGAATTTCTTTAACATTTAGACTATAAAGATAATTTTTTAGGCTGTTGACTTGTTTGGGATTGGGTGACACTTTGGTGTGACACTTGTTTCGGCAAAATCTTGTTGTTGATTGGCATCAAGCGGTTCTTAATCCAATTCAGTGCACAGCAGATGGCAGATTCTTGTCTTGAGGCCGGTGTGAATTAAAGAATCACAGTTCGTTAATGTTGACGGGAAAGCAACACGTTGCATAATAGTTAGCAGCAAATAATTTCGAGCCAACACTGAAATGCATTTCGATTATAAACCAACATGACTTTTAGCATGTATATATAGGACTACGCCCCTTCGTAGGTTTACAATAAGTAAGTCTTATTACCAGGAAATATCTTTGCGCACGAAGACGATCACTTTATCGCCGATCCTAAATTTCGGCTGAGCAGAGTCGCCAATCTCATCAACAGTTCCGGCAATTGCAAATACTGCAAAAGATGGACAGACGAAGAATTAAGAAAGCATGTGTGACGAACTGCAACGGTTGGTGTAACTATAGGCGAGGATTTTTCCCTTGTGAGGGACTTGCAAAATATTACCTTGAGAATTGCGAGTGTTATCTAGAATATACCAATCGAACCAGGACCACCTTTGGACTATAGCCTGCTCTTTCTTTCGGACAATCCTTTTTACTCAAGGCAGCGCTCGTGAAGAAGCTGGTGCCCCGCGCTTGGCTATCGAGCGGCGCTTTAGAAATTCTGAGATTACGATTACTATTCTGTACGAGTGTACGTGTCAGGCACAGATTCATCGTCCACCTTCAAAAGCCAGTCCATATACATTAGCTAGCTCTTAATTCTTCTGTAGGCCTATCTATAGGTCTACCGGTAAAGTGGGGATCAATTTGTATGATGCTGGCCAATCACGGAAGTTCAAATCCGTCTCGATTCCTCTGCAGACTTAATTGTTATAATACAACAAGATCATCATTCTCTGGTCGTTGGTGATCGCGAAGACAATGTAGGCCTATAGAGCTGCTGTTGGGGAACGAACTCTTTCGGCTGCGCTGTACCTATATGGGCCTATAGAAATATTTTTACGTTCTTCTCAATTGATAGCTAACATGTCAGGCCTCTTATGTAAAACTTTTAACCTGTATTACTTTAAGACTGCGATGTAACTATAATTGTATCTTATTGGAAGAATATGCTAATTCGCAGTCAATTTATGGCTTTACCTGGTCTCCCAGAAGCTGAAGAGGTTATACTGGGTTCGTTTCCATATGGAATCTCCAGGTAGTCCACACCTGCATAACACACCTGAATGACAATCAGTAATCAGTCATCACTGTAGTCAACGGCATCGTCTTTGTAATATCATATAAGTATATATATATATATTTTATATATATATATATATATATATATATATAGACGTGAACATTACGTAACACAGTTTCTAATTAATCACTGATCATATACAAATCTGAGCATCGAACGCTGTTAAGCCTATAATTTTTTATGCCTATATAGGCTACATGCAGGACGATGAAACACATGCTTCGGATGTTGTCTTGCCAGATTTAAGCCGAAAAAGGTATATCAATCAACACGTCTGAACGAGATAGGTCTTCCTCATGCTAGGATGCGGACTCAGGTATTCATAGATTGAGCATATTATAATATTATACTAAAAAGCAGTGTTATTTAAGTCAAATTGTAGGTCTAAGTAGCTTCGTGAGGTCTTGCACTGGCTTCCTTTCCCGCAGCGCATCTCATTTAGGATTGCATCTTTGGTGTGGCGATCAGTGTTTAATCTAGACGTCTCTGGGGGGGGGAAAGTTCCCCCCCCCAGGATTGACATTTCCCCCCAAGGAAAATTTGACAAAATGATATTGGTTTTTAGTTACTGTTTTCATCATTGTTTTACATGAAGTGTTATAATATACCGTAATATTATTTATTATTATATGATTATAATGACATTATTTACTACTATAATATATGATACTATCATGTTAAAATGACACCTAAAAATGCTGCCATTGCAATGTGGAAATTCAAAAATTTTCTAATGGGTCACTGAAATACTACAGCTATTTTGTAAAGACAACACCTTAAAATGCTGCCATTGCAATGTGGAAGTTTAAAAATTTTCTAAGGGCCACTGAAAAAGTACAGCTATATTGTTAAGACGACACCTTAAAATGCTGCCATTGCAATGTGCAAATTCAAAAAGTTTCTAATGGGCCACTGAAAAAGTACAGATAATTCGTTAAGATGACACCTTAAAATGCTGCCATTGCAATGTGGAAATTCAAAAATTTTCTAATGGGTCACTGAAATAGTACAGATAATTCGTTAAGATGACACCTTAAAATGCTGCCATTGCAATGTGGAAATTCAAAAAGTTTCTAATGGGTCACTCAAAAAGTACAGATAATTTTTTAACATGACACCTTAAAATGCTGCTATTGCAATGTGAACATTCAAAAATTTCTAATGAGTCACTGAAAAAGTACACTATTTTGTAAAGACGACACCTTAAAATGCTGCCATTGCAATGTGGAAATTCAAAAATTTTCTGATGGGTCACTGAAGTAGTACAGCTATTTTGTTAAGACGACACCTTAAAATGCTGCCATTGCAATGTGGAAATTCAAAAAATTTCTAATAGGTCACTGAAATAGTACAGCTATTTTGTTAAGACGACACCTTAAAATGCTGCCATTGCAATGTGGAAACTCAAAAAATTTCTAGTGGGTCACTGAAATAGTACAGCTATTTTGTTAAGACGACACCTTAAAATGCTGCCATTGCAATGTGGAAATTCAAAAATTTCTAGTAGGTCACTGAAATAGTACAGCTATTTTGTTAAGACGACACCTTAAAATGCTGCCATTGCAATGTGGAAACTCAAAATATTTCTAGTGGGTCACTGAAATAGTACAGGTATTTTGTTAAGACGACACCTTAAAATGCTGCCATTGCAATGTGGAAATTCAAAAAATTTCTAGTAAGTCACTGAAATAGTACAGCTATTTTGTTAAGACGACACCTTAAAATGCTGCCATTGCAATGTGGAAATTCAAAAATTTCTGATGGGGAGGGGCGCATCCCCTCCACATACCCCTACCCTCCCAGTCTCGGTGCTACGTGCATCACGAGCGTCCTTCGGACGCTCAATTGTCTCCCCCCACCCAGAAACCTCAATTCCCCCCCCCCCCAGAGGACGGGGACTAGATTAAACACTGTGTGGCGATGCTTATCAGGCTGGGCACCCTCTTATCTGTGTGAGCTTTGCCTCCCTCTTTCCACTTGCATAGGCCGCCGCCAAGATCAATCCACAAACCGCCGCGCACTGCGCTTTGCTGCCCATGGTGATTTAATGGTTCCTTTCACTCGCTCTGCAACAATGCAGAGGCGTTCATTCTCTGTGGTTGGTCCAACAACCTGGAATGGACTTCCCTTGACTATGCGACACCTCCCAAGCTGTTCTCAATTTCACAAACTGCTGAAGACTGGTTTTTTTCTCGCTTGATCTCGGTCGGGAGCGCCTCTGAGTAGGTACCTTGAAGGGGCGCTATATAAATTACGATTGATTGATTGATCAAAGATCTTTTCAGTTAACGAAAACTAAAACAGAAACTGAACAGCTTTGAAACTATTACTAAAACTACACCGAAAAGTACAAAACTAGAAGTAAAACTAAACTTGAAAGTCAAAAACTGAAATTAATTTGTTCTGGTTAGCACACAAACCGAGTAGCGGACACACTAGAGTTAGTTGGTCCTCGACTCCTCCCAGAAACCTGGAGGCTGGACCCCTAGCAGAGGGACTAGATGAAACACTGGTAAATTGGCAGGTAGCAGACCGGTGATCTGAATCTAACAGAAAATTGCTTGTAAACTGAAATTTCGGCATTTGAAGTTGAAAGATACATATCTTTTTATCTGTTCAACTTATCTCTTGAAATTTTGGAATCATATTTTAGGTCCAATTCTCTAAATATTTAGAAACTTTTGCGTGATATTCAGGCATTAGAGATATATGAAGAACAGTTTGGCTTACTTTTTTGAATCACGGTGTATATTATATATATATAGCCTAGCCATGATATAGACTATATAATATTATATATATATATATTGTGTTCGTGCACTAGCCTTTATTCTGGCTCCGTTCGGATGTGGTCTTGGCAGCTCGTCCTTTAACTCCAGAGAATTGATTCTTTCTTGCAAACACTTCTTGTTTAAGACTGTCGCGTCAACTGCAGCGCTAGTCATTTCTGCAGCCTAGGCTACTGTTTTTAATCATATGCCAACTCGATGTATGCCTACTATAGTGTTAAAGAATACAATAATCTCGTTTTCAAGATATTTTAGAAGGTATTCTCATTCGATTCTTATACAGATTTAGATAAATCTGAAAGCTAATAATTTTTTCATTCTTGTTTTTGTACTAATGCGTAATAATCGTAAGCGCCCTGTGACGTCACTACATTATCAACATCCGCAGAATGCAAACAAATTATTTGTTTCGATCACTTTCAATGCTTTTAGCAGTTTGTATATATTTGGAAACACGATTAACCGTATAGATTTTGTTCATGGGTAAATTATAGTCAGCATAATTATAACAGCTTATGTACCTTGACCGTAGATCATAATTATTTAACCCGTGTCCCTTAATTTATTGCTAGATTATTGCCTAGATTGAGGCATCGCCGCTTGACATAAAGTAGGCCGACAGCATACAATTATGCTGATAGGCCTAATTAACTGAGCAGTAGGCCTGGGTAGGTCTAAGGTCTACCGCAGTCTACCATGCTTATTATGCGATAATTCAACTGAATCACATCATCGTAGCCTATGGCGCAGGCTATATATACTTTTCACTGTGTGAAACTATGAAACAATAATTACCAGTCTAACAATAGGGCCTACCTAACACTATAATACTATCTAAACTGCTTTAAAGTGTGTTGTAGGCCTATACAACAGCAAAATCAAAGAATTGAGGTTGCGCTCTCCGAAACGCGGTTCTCAGCTAAATTTATCTGAAGCTAAAATGAATGAATGAACACACTTTATTGTTCACCAAGATACAATTAAGTAGCCTAAAACATAAGAAACACAGTCAATGTATTACATTCAGTGACAGCGGGTATTGGCCTAAACCTAAAAGAAACGATCGAAGGTTCCGCTCACAGGTTATAATTATATCTATTTCAAATTATATTAAAAGGCATAATAATCATCAGACGATAATTCGCTGCGTCTGGTCAGACGGGTTGTAGGCTACATTACAGGAGAGTATAGTCAGAAGGAGGTCGAATAGTCGTGGTTACCAACGCATCAGAGGTGGCAGAGCAGCTGTTAAAGGTGAGTGGCGACGTACGTGGCGTTTAGGTCGAGAAGTGTAAGGTGGAAGATCTGGTCACGTGAGTCAGCGAAAGAGTTCCTGATTAAAGAGGCGAGACTCTAGTTTCGAATGGAATGCGGCATGCCCGAGGGGTGATGGATAGAGGCGCTTGAGGAGGGTGATGGTGGGTGACCAGCAAGGATGGAGGAGGAACGGGGAAGGTGGAATTCAGAAGGAAGATCATTCCAGAGGCGTATACGTGGTGCAGTGCTTGAAATGGCTTGGTTTGAGATGAGTAGGCCTGGAACCCTATAATATTAGGCCTATATATAAGTGGCCGGAGCCCGGAGGTCGAGAAAGAGTGAGACAGGCGGATATAATGGGGTAGAGCGGTTTGGCTGAATGGTGAAGATATCACGAAGATATCATTGCTGAGAGTATTGTAGTTATAGTTGTACAACGTAGGTTATCTATAGGATAAGCTTAGGCCTATAGGACTTTGAGGTGAATTCGTTTGGGATTTTTAGACAACGTAGTGGACGATGTGATGATCAGATGATGTTTTGAGTTCTGGTGATGGCTCTTGCTAATGAATTTTGAGTGAGTTGAGGCGCCTCAGTTGTGTACAATCAATGTTGAGGGAAAGGGAATTGCAATATTATAGTCGAGCTTTATTGCAATAGTCGAGTTTTAACAAAGTCTAGGCCTAACTGTTTATTAACTGTCGTGTTACAAACAAGATCTAGGTCTACAGAGCTTCAGAAAGGCAGCACAAGATCGGGGACTCTAGAAAAAACGCCATGAACAATTGTATACAATATAAGGCCTTTGGATGCACTCTGATAATGCCAGTCTCAATCGTGGAAAAGGATGAGCTATAGGCGATACTATAGCCTAATAAGTTACCATCTTTGACATGGAAGTGTCGCTAAACAACATCGATATACACGTCGATATATACGTATATATATATATATACGATATATACGATATATATACGACGATTATAGCCTACGTCGATGTTAAACAACAACGACAAGGTCCATATTTCTGGAATAAATTGGGCCTATCTTATAATATAGTCTCCGTAATGAACTTCTTTGTCTTTCTGTGCCCCTTTCCGCCAGTTTTTGAAAACCCATAGGCCTATACTATTCGTTTTTATTGTGGTTCGGTGTCAGGCCGGGAGCGCCTCTAAGAAGTTTCTCTTTAAATGGCGCTATATAAAACCAGTTGCAATGCATGCCATCATGCCATGGACAATAATTAGCCTATACCATTACTGCTGACGTAAATTTGCTGAAAACGTCATCTTTGAATTTTGATCCTGTGACGTAATCTTACACCCATTGTTTGTTGCTAGGAAACGACCTCGAGCGAGATTCGTTTGAGAAGACGACTTGAAAGAGTTCAGACTAATAATTAAGACATTTCGAAAAGAAACTGTTTTTTTTATCGTAACGAGTCGTAAAGATTCTGTTAACAAAGTCAGCAACAGATATGGCGGTTCTCGAAGCTGGAACAATTAAAACTGTCGACAACAGTAGGCCTATCTACTATATCTTTGTAACTGGAAAACAATCTCAAGTAAGAATGTCTGGATAGTTGTTATGCAACTGTAAGTGCATAACGACTTTCTAGAACCTAGAATAATGGACTGGTGAAGTAGGTACCGGTACCGATGTTGCACAGGCCTACTATAAAACATCTGTTCTCAACATATTGATCGCGACCGCCACTGACGATTAATTTTGCCAGATCGGTTAAAGTGTTAAACTCTTCAGAAATTTGTAACAGATGTAATAGCAGTTTCAATAGCCTACTTAGACCTGCTACACCATATATCATCTTAAAATAAATTTTAACTTATTCCTTCGCAATGATTCATTCGATAGCCTAGACTGCGGCAGCTAATGAAATTTTTGCCAGTTTAGTTTTCAAATCTAAACTCCAATTTTACTATTTCAATAGTAAATGAAATGCTGTGAAGGGACCAACTTAATCAATTTTCTTGTTTTGGTCGTCACAACTTTGGAAATGTTACCAGCATGTCGACGCACTAAAAATGCTGATACTTAATTGAGAACCGCTGTTCTAGAGCAATTAATTATTAATCTGTTTGTTGCTTTCCGTTGTCGGTGGAGCGATCGCTAAAACATTTCCTATCCAGACCGCCCGTCTTCGAGGGTCAGGGGATTTGTCATCAATCGGAAGGTGGCGATTCTTTCAACTGGAACGACATCTTTCACATATTGTGCAACTGCGAACTGTCACCGTTTTTGCGAAACGGTCATAATTTTATCAGTGTCGCCCTCCTCTCTTCTCCAGGCTTGGGACTGGCCCTGCCAAAGAACGAGCAGTGGACGAGTCCCATCTACTACAGTTGCAGCACTAGCGTAATATCTAGAAGGTTCTTATGGGAATAGGCCTATATCCCTAAAGCGGAAATACAGTGATCATTTAACAAAGCTATTAGTTAAATGTGTTGTTGCATATAGGCCAACTATGATACCAAATGCATATGGCAATGCTAAATCTATCTGGTGTGTTGTCACTGTTGTGTACGTAGTTGCATGGGTGATGTTGCTGTTCAATCGCGTCTTCAGAGTCGCGAAGATTCTTCATAAAGAAGATTCGACTTCCGTCGACAGATGGCGTTTCTCGTGGATGGATTGACGAGCGACACCTGTCAACAGCTGTAAGTTATTAAAACCAAGTTTAAGAATATCTAAGCAGTAGTCTTGCAGACCCCTCTCCAAACTCAGCCACTATATTACTCTGACAGAACCAAACGATCCCTGTCCTGGGTGAATAACGGCTGACGCTAACAATCTTTGTTATCACAAAGTGTCGTAAACCTGAAACTATAGTCATGGGCGGAATTTGGTTGCCGTTCTTGGAGGGGCTAACTTATAAGTCTGCGCCTTCTAGGGTGGGGGCTAAGCCCGGGGAAAGATACCGTTTACACGGTAAAAAACGAATCTGGGTCTTCTTGGGGGGGGGGGCTTAGCCCCCCTAGCCCCTGATAAACTCCGCCCATGGCTATAGTTGCTACCCACTCTGTATGACTTCTACTGAAATTACTACTAGGCTACACGACTTTGTTTATGTAGATGAAGAGGTGAAGTGGCTTGAAGATTGGGCATCATGCTCTCCCTGGATCGTTTCACCATTCTTTTTCTATACAAATAGACCTAGGAAGAGTGAAAGTTGAGGGAGGAAGCCGTGATGGATATTATTGAAGTGAACTTAATTAGGGTGTGTAAAATTAATAATTCGGGATGACTGTGCACAAAGAAATTGATCGGTATAGGTCACTCGTGAGCAAAACTGCTAACCAGTATTGACAAACAGAATGTGTGATGACAGTGATGGTAAGTTTACCGGAGAGGTCGTGGAGAATAAAGGAATTGGAATTGGGCGTCAAAATAATTGATGAAGGATTCCGTTGAAGAAAGAGGCAGATAATTTCGAGGCGATGTGAAATTGGAGAGGGCGGCTTTAAGTTGAACAGAAAGTTGCCCCAAGTAGATAAATTAGCCTACAGCAAAGGTTTACTTAAGCCAAACGGACCGAGTGCTTCAAGAAGTTGAATTATAGGCTGTGAAAGCCTGAAAGGATGCATGATTTTACAGTTAAGCGGAGAGAGCCTCAAGAAGTTTAATTATAAAAAGTGTGACCTAGCTTTAGTCGAGCGGAAAGAACCCAAGGAGTTGAGTAGGCTAGTATAGGAAAGGGTTGCCTTAAGTTGAACGGAGAGGTCCAAGGAGTTGAGTAGTAGGAAAGGGTGGAACACGTGCAGGTCCAAAGAAGTTATGATGACATTGTGTAGGAAAAGGGTGACCCCAATGTCCTTCTATTCAATCTATTGAATTAATATCTTTTTCTTCTGTGTTATGGATGTCTCTCTCTCTCTCTCTCTCTCTCTCTCTCTCTCTCTCTCTCTCTCTCTCTCTCTCTCTCTCTCTCTCTCTCTCTCTCTCTCTCTCTCTCTCTCTCTCTCTCTCTCGCTCTCGCTCTCGCTCTCTCTCTCTCCCTCTCTCCCCCCCTCTCTTCATGACCTTTTAGCCTAAAAGTTTTTAGTCATTATTCGGCTGTTGAGAGTTTTCGTCATTTCAATGTGAAAATGGTTTACAAATGCTAGTCCCTATAGCTAGGATACTAGGAAGTATGCAAACATAATTCTGCGATTTTTACTTAGACATTCCATTCCCTTTTTTTCTATCGATCTAGGCCTACTTAAATGTATAAAAGTTATATAGCTTGACGTTGAAGGTGTTGATAAATTGCAGAGGCCATGGCAGAGACTAATCCGGCAGTTTTGGCACGGTCCGCCCTGCAGTGGCGGCCAGAGACTTGTCCGGCAGTTTTGGCACCGTCCGTCCTGGCGGCCAGAGAAGTCCGGCAGTTTTGGCGCCGTCCGTCCTGGCCACCGGTCAGCTCTGTCGGCTCTGGTATCTGTACTGGCTGTTGACTGGTTCTTGGTTCCGGCAGCGATCGAAGGGTGACTGCAATTCCGGAGAGGAGCGACACAGACTATCCAGATGACCGACCCTCGTGGAAGCACTTATAGGTTTGTTTGAGTTTATCTTAATGTCAGGCTTATCCGATGTATGCCTAATGGCTGCAGTTGATAAAATCGCCATTTCGCGTGAAGATGCTAAATATTGGTATTCAGGTCATATAGTATCGATCAGACGAATGCTTCTGCTTTTGAACTTTCTCCTTCTCGTCTACTAGTTCTGTTTGTCTAACTGATTCTCTATTATTTTTATCCTTCTATGATTCTATCTATCGCCATTTGAACTTTAGTCGTTTCTGTTTCAACTTGCTTTCCCACGGTCGTCTGACTTCTTGTTTTCTACTTTTCTTCTGTCTGTTCAGGTTTTCTTGTCTTCTGCACTTGGATTTGAATTATGAGTTTAGTCTGTGATTCGACTTGAAACGAACATCGATTGATTTTGTAGAATGTAGATGATGATGTAGACGCTATTATAGTTATAATTCAGGTGTGATTACTTAAATTACTTAGCATTCTTGTTAAATGATCACTGTATTTCCGCTTTTATAGTAGGGCCTATATTCTCGGGTTGTCTACAAGGCCGTAGGGGAATGTTTTGGGTGCTTGAACACCGCCATAAATGAAATAATGTGCGTGCGTGTGTGTGCGTGCGCGTGTGCGTTTGTGTGTGTTTGTGTGCGCGCGTTATACTTTGTAGGTAGTTTTGAAGAAGCGTACAAGCACGTGTTTAGGCTGTAGACCAATAAATTTTTTATTTCAGAACTGTAAATAAAGTCAATTTAGATTGAATCGTAAATTATCTCTTTTTGATTATTAATCGTAAGTGAGACATTTGGGTAACCATGAAACCTATTAGCTATTTATAATACTGTGCATGATGTGGAAATTTGTGGCATGCCTATAGGCAATATGCTGCTTTCGTGATTCTTCATACCGCTTTAAATTCTCGTGTCAAATTCTATGCAGTGTTAGCTTGTGTACACTTGCTCTGCAAAAAGCTATAATTATATCGACAGTCCAACTAGGTCAATAAATTTCGGTTGCTTTGTTGTTTTGTCTTGAATCAATCAATGCACATTGAACAATGGATTATTGATTATTGACAGCATTTAATATTGACATTAATAATAATTATAAAGCGAGACTTAGGAAACTCACCATGTGAATGGGTTTTTCCATTCGATTTAAGATGGGCTTCATGTATGCAGCCCATGATGATATTTTGGTAGCCCATGCCCATGAGCCCAATTTTCACCCATCCATACATTGAAATATGAAGAGGTCGGTTAATGGGCTTTTCAAGTCAATCAAAGATGGGCTTCATGTGGGGCGCCCATGCCCATGAGCCCATTTTTCTCCCACCCAAATGTTGAAAATTAAAGAGGTCGGTTAGAGGGCTTTTCATGTCAATCTAAGATGGGTCTCATGAGCCCATTTGTTGCCCACCAAAATGTTGGTTTTTAAAAAGGTAGGTTAATGGGCTTCCCACCTCAATTTTGGATGGGCTTTATGTGAGCACCCCATGCCCACCAGCCCATTTATTTCAATCAATCAATCAATCAATCAATCAATATACTTTATTGATCATCATGTATATGTATACATACAGTATAGCACAAACAAACAGTAGTTGAAAATGTCACATGCATAGATGTCAAAGGGTTAAGCCCAAAGGAACGTAAGGTTCCGCTAACAGGGTTGCCCTAATTACACGAAGAATCAATCTATCATCAACTTTCTGCATAACAGTATATGTGTATAGACAGTTGTATATGATCAAGGTGTAAAACAATCTCTTCCATTTTACAAGTTTATCGAAATGCATTGAATGTAAGTTATGCAACTTAAACAAGTGGGGAAAACAAAATAACAAATAGACTAAACTAAACTAAACTAAGCTAAAAAAAACTAAAAAACACAACAGTTAAGAGAATACAACAGTGCACGTGTAGGTAGTGCACTTCAAAACAAAACCATTTTGTGCAATTATGCAATAGTATCCAAAATAAATAATTTCAATTTGTATTTGAATTGGTACATTGTAGTTATAGAAGTAAGATCAATAGGCAGAGAATTCCACATCGACGGTCCACATATTCTAATACTATGCAGTCCAGTAGTGGTACGAACACTTCTTTGGTGGTATCTATTTACAGATCGTGTATAATGTCCATGAACGTCTGAATTTTTACAAAACCAGTGGTTGAAGCTTGTTATGATTAGATTTCTGTGAAGTTTATACATAAATACTCCAATTTGTAGTTTATTAATGTAGTCAAAAGGCAGAATTTTCAAATCACTGAATAATGGTTGTGTGTGGGCTCTAAAAGGTGCATTGCATATAATTCGAACAGCTCGCTTTTGTAGGGTTGTCAAAATAGTTAAACGAGTGTGGTATGTGGAAGCCCACGTAATATTACAATATGACACATAAGGGTATATCAAAGAGTAATATAAATTCACAAGTATATCTCGCGGCATAAGGTGTCGAACACGAGAGATTATGCCTATATTTTTTGATATCTTTTTGGATATAGAGTTTATATGCTCCCTCCATGTTAATTGTTCATCAATGTGAACACCCAAAAATTTGGTTGATGATACCCTACAAATACATTGTTCATCTATTTTAATTGATATATTGCAATTTGTTGCTGTTCTAAGTTTAATTTTAGAGCAGAACAAAATAAAATTCGTCTTCTCAAGGTTCAGCGATAATTTGTTGGCTTTGAACCAATCGCCTACAAGTTTTAATTCGGCATTAATTTTTTTAACCAAGACTTCAATAACTTTATCTGACATAAACACATTGGTGTCATCAGCAAACATGACAAAGCTGAGTAATGACGAGCTGTTCGAAATATCATTCACATATATTAGGAACAAAAGTGGACCCAGTACGGAACCTTGTGGCACACCACAAGTAACATCAGTTTCATGTGAAATGTTCCCGTTATATAAGACACTCTGCTTTCTATTTCTTAAGTAATCTATAAGCCAATCAAGACATACACCTCTTATGCCATAATGTTCAAGTTTGCTTATCAGAATTTTATGATTCACCGTGTCAAATGCTTTAGATAAGTCAAAGAAGACACCCATAGAAAAGTGGTTTTCCTCCTTGGCTTCAGAGATTTTATCATACATTTCCATTACGGCCATGTATGTAGAGTGGCCTGTTCGAAAGCCATACTGACTTGTGTACAATATATTCTTTACTGTTAGATATGTCATTATTCTTCGGTAAATAATCTTTTCAAAAAACTTGGAGAAATATGGCAAGATAGATATTGGTCGATAGTTACTTAATTGATTCCTATCTCCGGCCTTAAAGATGGGAATTATTTTGGCAATTTTCAAACTATTAGGAACAATTCCACTAACAATGGAGCAATTTATTATTTCTGTCAGAGGAATTGAAATAGCTTCTATGACATATTTGGCTAACTGGGGGTCAATCTCATCTAGCCCTCTACTGTGAGTGGTTCGTAGTTCATAGGCAATCGATATTATTTCAGCTGGTGATGTTAATTCTATCCCAATAGAAGAAGTAGACCGGTCTTTCAAGTAATCAAGAAAATTTCCCACCCAATTGCTGAAAATTAAAGTGGTCCGTTAATGAGCTTTTCAAGTCAATATAAGATGGGCTTCATGTGGGCAGCTCATGCCCATGAGCCCATTGGTTGCCCACCAAAATGTTGGTTTTTAAAAAGGTCGGTTAATGGGCTTCCCACCTCGATTTTAGATGGGTTTCATGTAGGTGGCCCATGCCCATGAGCCCATTTGTCGCCCATTGAAACATCTGATGACATATCAGACTGATATGTCACAAAATTTTTGTAAATGGGCTTTTGATTTCAGGTCCAAGTTGGCTCGATGTGGGCAGCCCAAGCCCACCAGTCCATCTATTTCCCACCTCAAAACCGGATATTGGAAAAGTGAGTTTTTACTCTCTGACCTCAATTCTATAATTATGGGTTCGATGCGAGCAGCTCAAATTCATGAGCTAATTTGTAACCGAAATTGAACTTTATTCAGACAATGGGCTCCTTATGTCCTGCCCAGTTGGGGCGGATATGGGCTAGCCCATGCCCATGAGCCCACATAATTTTGAGATGGACATGGGCATGCCGACAGAGATAATGCATTGGACACCGACGAGCCTTCGCCCACAGTAGGCCCCATAAATATACGCTATAGGCTACATGCTTCGTCCGTGGAGCCTATTGACGATAGCCTAATTATCGTACGGTACCGTACTCGTGATCTCGAGATTTCTACAGCCAACAAAAACGCCCACAAATGTAAATCTTCGAGAATTTCTCAGCGCCCACAAAAGCCACGTTAGGGTGACCAGCTTATTCACAAAGGCGAATCGAGTCATGGGAACCAGCTTAAGTATTCATAGACGCTTAATCAAGACCAAATCGATAGGCAGAGTCAAGATCTGTGGCGCATTGGATAACACACTAGCATTGAGATCAACAAAGCTGAGTTAATTCCCGAAGTCCCTGTACGATAGACGTGCTTTGTAGACTGCTAATCTGCTATTAGCCCCCTGCATTGCATGATGTCTGTTCTGTTAGTAGCTATACTAAGATTGATGGTAATTAAGATTGTGTCAGGCAATCATACTGCGTTTGTCAGAATGAATAACAAAGGAAAGATTATATCATTATTATTATTTTCTTCATTTTAGCTGTTACCACGCGACCTTTGGGCTACTTTGTAATTTGATTTCGCGGCCACACAATTACGAAATCTGGCAACCCTGGTGAGAACTATTAATACCCCAATGTTTATATTTATCATAACGGAAATATAGTTTCAAACTCGACACTTATATTGTTTTTTGACAGCTGTCCAGTGGATGAATGCCAGTTTTTGGGCTTCTTGCTGATTTATGTCAAGAACATGGAACGTCAACGTGGCGATCAAAGTAAATTCTAAATATAGATTCCATGAAGTAAAGTAGACAAGCGTGGCTTCATATCGTAATCGTATTCATGAATTTATATAGCGCTACTTTAAGAGAAACTGCTCAGAGGCGCTCCCTACCTGACCTCACTAAACCACAACTAGTTAAAGATGGGCCGAGCACAGCGAAGCTTTTATGCAGTATTGTGGAAGTTACAACTAAACTAAACTGCTATAGGGACAGCCAGCCAAGTCACCTTACGCGGCAGATATATATGTGTGTATATGATGATGGTTCTCTACCCGAAGGCAGGTTCATTGGCTTTACGCCCCTGGGGATGAGATGAGTGAGGTGGTTTCCGTTGCCTTCACCACAGACAATGATGGGTAAGCAACTTGCCCAAGGTCGCTTCGCAGGAGCTTGTGCTCTTGCGTCCCACACGTGCTAGCCCGAGATATCTAAATCTCTGAATGTCAACTCCCAGCCCGGGGCTTGAACCGCAGTTCGTTGCAACCAACAGACGAATGCCGCTCTCGCCTACCGGTGTAGCTAACTAGGCCAGTGTATGTATATTAGTGTGGTCCAAAAAAATAAAATTCATGCTAGAATCCAAGACACCTTCCCAGTTTGTTAGACTTGTTATTAGTATTATTGAGACCAAATTTCAGCCTCAGATTCGGACTAGAAGACGGTGCTCAATGACACACAAAACTTACCATGTAGTAGTATTAGCTAGAAATCTTGATACCTTTCTTGTTTGGTCAAAAACTCAACATTTGTCATGTAGATGGGCTTTAAATAGTTTCTGTTGTGTTATCATACGTGCCAGAATTAAGACTACACTAGGGCTGCCAACCATCCCGGATTCGCCGGGACAGTCCCGGAATCGACCCTTTGCGTCCCGTGTCCCGGATTGATCTCAAATTGTCCCGGAATTTGGTCCAGATCGAAATACACTTAGCACAATTATTGTTCCTATTGATTTTTGCTTACTAAACTCAGCTATTTGTACGATGATTTTTACGTTCTGCTCTCTATCAGACATAATTATATACATCACATTAATTGTTGGCTGAACATCAGGAGTTAAAGTCTTCAAAACTTTACAAATCACTGATACTCGGTTTTCGGTTTAGCATATTGTGTCCAGTTTTAATGCTTTTTTTTGAGAGAGAGCTTTCAGCATTATGAACGCGATGTGTTGTCTAACAATAGCAATTACCGGAGCACCGAGATTTCCCCGGCTTATTGAAGCACAACTGTTAGCATGACATGTGCTGATTTCTACGACTTTGTGCCCAGTGTTCTGGAACTGCACATAAAACTGGGCCCTATAATATATTAGTATAGGTTCTAAGTTTAATATAAATTCTGCTGTCCTGTCGCAGAACTTTCCTCAATTTGGGCTCATAAGTCTTACTCTGATAAGCCTATAGGCGACTGGAGTTTGAAATTTTTCTTCTTGAGGATGATTCTTGTCCTAAATTTAGGCTATAAAATTGTGTCTTTTGATGATTTGTCTGAAATTATCAAGGACTTTTTAGTAGATTGTAGATGTAGATTCTATACTGGGTTGACATGTACAGCTTTTGTTACATTATGCGCTTCTCTATACAAAGGTCTAGATTGTGTAAATTGGTAATGGCACATCGAGTGGCTGAAGGCGTCCCGGAATGGCAAAATAAAAAGTTGGCAGCCCTAGACTACACAGTTGTTAAGCCAATAAGTGACAAGTGTATTTTATAGAAATGAGACTTCTGGTGATTTGATCATGAAGGATTGAGATTGTTGGTGCCAATTTCTGCAGCACTTGTGTACTATCCTTCTGTCGTGCCGTTTTCATGGAGTACCATTAACAAGGAATGCTTAAGAAGACCAGGATGGAACATGCCGAAGTTGAAAGATCTGAATTTGTACCTCTAGATTATCCTGGGATCTCCAGAGCTGGAAATGTCAACCGCCTGCCAGTGCTGGTTTCAGGTGATGGTGTGTATACTCTTTGGAGTGCCCAAATTAGCTTCAGTGTCAGGATACAAATCAAATCCAATGCCGTTCATTATTTTCTGGAGTGATGGAAACTCACTGATAATATTCAGGTCTTGAGCTTTGATACAACATTATGCCAGCACCGGAATTTTCAATAGAGTGTACGATTTTGCGGGAAGACAAGATAGGTCAAGACTCCTGTAGCTGACCTTCATATGAAGGAATTGATTTTAGCCATAAGCCTTCTCTGCATGTTCTTGTGATTGATCGAATTCATCATATATTCCAATGTTTAAGAGATTTAATGCTGCTTGGCAAGGTGTGACACTTGACAACATCTGAGGACTGGAAGTCACATCCGGTACTGGAGCCCTCCATGCAAGAGTATTCAGCTTTCTCAAGTACTCTGCTGAAATAAAGTCAGTTTTAGAAAAATTACCAAGAACTCATTGAGATATCAATGGTTGACATAGTAAGTCACCTTCAATAAGAAATTGGAGAGTCCAATAAACAATGCACATTGGATGGTAGGCTACTGCGCGCCATCAAAATATACCTTTTCGTGATCAACATGATGTAATCAATCTAAGTACGAAGGAAGAAACCCAGATTCATCAACTTATGTAATTTTGTGGCCTTTGTCACACAAGGGCATGGATAAAAGACTCCTCTTGCTGCTGTTGCTCCAGATCTTTCAATATGGTTGGTCAGATATAGAAAATGCGAGTCAGTTGCCCAGGAGATCAGCCTTGCTTCCATGAAGGTCCTAGAAAACCACCAGTAGTACCTTTCATGTGAGGTTGTAGGTCTGGTTATGTGGCCGTTTGCCAATAATTTAGAGACAAGGTCAAATATTCCACAGAATGACTCTGAAGCCTGGTGAAAGGATGGTGAGGCCTAGTGCCATTGCACTGAAAAAAGAGATTGCATGGGTGACTTTGCATCTCAGCAAATGAGGACAGTAGGCCCTACCATAATGCCTGAAGATTGGCAATTCTTTTTTACGCTTCCACCAGAAAAATAGATCGAGAAAGAGGATTATAAATAAGGCAGATACTGAATTCAACACTGGTCAGAGAGTGGTGAAAAACATACCTTTGAGATGTGAGAAGTTGTTCGAGGAATTCAATCGACTCATCACTGATGATGAAGAAAGCCAAGTGGTCGAGGGAAGTAGGAAAGCTGTCCCCACTCAATCAATAACGAAATCTGCTGTTGACACAGTGTCTCCTGCTTAGTCTTCTAGATTATAAAGACCTTATCGGATGTTGGAGTAAGAAAACGAGAACTATCGACATTCATGGACTAAACGATGTTTTTGACAATTTTGAACATTTCCAATTTTTCAAACCAACTGAAATTTTACATTTAATGCCGACCAATTGCTTAAGTATCACACATATTGTCATAATTATTACAGCAATATTTGATTTATATTGATATAAAATACGATTGTATAGGAATGTATGTTCAACACATTATTTTGTACAGTCAACGTCTATACATTGGTCCATGCAAAGTAACACAGTCGTGGAGCACCGTCTTTCAGATGGAATAGGAAGCTGAAATTTTGTCTCAATCATACTATTGATAGGTCTAACAAACTGAGAGGGTGTCTTGATTTCTGGCTTGAACTTTATTTTTTACCATGTATCTGTGAACCACACTAATGTATATGTATAATATATAATTATATTAAGATAAATCTGGACTTCACCTGGTTGGTAATTACGCATGAGTATTAGAATCTTAAACTCAATACATTTTTGCATATGGAGCCAGAGTATCCTACTGCATAACTTGATAATATGCCCGAACTTTGCTAAGCTGCTAGTTATACTCACTGCAGCATTAAGGACATATTTAGTCAGCTCTCGTGCATATAATTACATGCATCAGAGTTGTGGCAGCTTTAGTCATAAGCGAGAGATATGCCGAGCGAGTCTGATGAAGATGGTAGAAGCACGTGCGACATACATTATTCCTCACATGCTCTGAAAGGATCAATTCCTGGTCCAGGGTCACACTCAGATCACGCAGTGGTAGAAAAGTCATGCCATTAACGCGATGTTGCAGATTTGGCAGATCAACTGTATGGAGTGTATGCGCATGTGAATTTTTGGGATTATATGATATCTCTGGGACTCGTAAGTAGTAATAGACCAAGATTATGATGTTTGGAATTCTGCATTTAACGAGAAATGCTATAACCAACCCTCCTGCTTGATATCAGTTTGTTAGGTTAAATATCATGCCATTTTTCTATGGTAGGCTTCTGCAGTGTAGAATCGCCTCCCTCTTTAACTGCACCTGTTCCTTAGGTCACTCTCTGACACATTCTATGAGTTTCACACACTACTTTGTAGTTAAAAGTGCTCACCCAGACCATATTAACCACTAGGTACTATATAAATATGTGAGTCACGTTTGAAACTAATATTGTGATGAGTATTAAAATATTATTGTTATCTGTGTTATAGGTGCAAACTCTTCTATGTGGAGATCAGGTCATATAACCAAAACCTGAAGAAACTGAAGACTATATTCTTAAATTATTTTAGACTGATGTTTAGTCAATGACTGAATTTTTCAACAACAGTGCATCATGGCTTTATTGCCTGATTCAGCCAAATCCAATTGTCTTTGTGATGTGTCCGTTATAATTCCTGTAAGAAACTGTGAAAATTATCTTGATGCTTGTTTGAGTTCCATAAATGAGCAGGACTTCACTGGATCTGTAGAGGTTTGTGTGTTTGATGACAGCAGCACAGACAGTAGTCTCAGGATCGTCCACGATTGGAAGGCGAAACTAGAGCAGAGAGGGATCAGCCTGGTAGACATTGAAGGACGTGATTCAAGGCCTCGTGGACCGGGATTCGGTAGAAACCGAGCTGTGGAACAGTGTTCAGGAAGTTTCCTTTGTTTTATGGATGCTGACGACGTGATGCATCCAAGCAGAATTGCGAAACAGTTTAAAGCTGCTGTGCTGAATCCCAATGCAATTGTCGGATCTCGCTTCGTTCGCCACCCTGAGGATTCAACGAAACGTTTCACAAGATGGGCCAACACGCTAAACTGTCGGCAATTATATCTCCAAGCATATACGTCCAACGGACCTACCGTCATCATGCCAACGTGGTTTTGTAGTCGCAAAGTCTTTGAGGCTGTAGGCGGATTTGACGAAGGGGGCCTGGGAACGCCAGAGGATCTGATTTTCTTCTACCGGCATCTTGATCTGGGTGGCACGCTGATCTGTGTCGAAGATGTACTGGTTACGTACTACTATTATCATTCAGCTTCTGCAACTTTTTCCATAAAAGAAGACGTCATTTGGAGGTTACGCATGGACGCACTTGAGAGACGTGTTCTCGTAGGCTGGAAGACCTTCACAATTTGGAATGCCGGCAAACAGGGACGCAGATTTTTCCGAAGTCTTTCCGAAGAAAGTCGCAAGAAGGTTGTGGCATTCTGCGATGTTGACGCAAAAAAGTTGGCTAAGGGTGTTTACACACATGAAGACAGCCAGATGTCTCCTAAGGTTAGGGTTCCAATAATTCATTTTGAGAATGCTGTTCCACCTTTTATTATATGTGTTAAGTTGGATCTAACAGATAACAGTTTCGAAAATAATTTAGCATCGCTAAATCTTACAGAAGGAGACGACTACTTTCATTTTAATTAAGGCTTTTTCCCGCTTGTGCTGTGATCTATAGGACTGAGAGGAAATTTGTAGGTGACATTTAGACAGATTATTTTTCACTGTTATAATGCTCCAGATGTCGTAATTTATTGGAAACACTGACATTTGAGTAATGTATAGCTTTGTCATCATGTTTATAATTATTCCGCTATGTCATGCCAAACAGTACAATAAAAGAAACATATCGGTTATATTGAATAAGTAGGCGTTAATTTCTTATTATGCAGAAATGATCCATCATGTCCTCATCAGGATTTTAAAAGTTGGAATGTAATAAGAGTGCAGCAGCTAAAACTTGTCAAGGTCTTAGAGCGCAACAGTTTTCCAGAATAAATAGTGTTTAGATATGTATGATTATGACAGTGCTACTTTATATATTTAAATGTTTATAGTGACACGACATCGTAGCAAATTAACAGTGCATTATGACTGCTGTGAGAATTGACCAGTGTACAATGTACATAGTAAGTTAATGCTAGTAATGTTCATTAGTTCGACTACATGACAGATGTAGTAATTATGGTGTGGTTAGGTAATAGCGCTACATTTGAGCTTGCCTGAAGTAATAGAACAGGATAAGATGTGAAGTGTGAAGCCTTCATTGTTAGTTTACCGGTTCATCTGCTCTGCAAGTAAAACAGAACTTTACATCTTGCATTTATGCAGTGATATTTTACTTCCAAAAATAATTCATAATGTGATTTTAATTCAGTTATGTTTTTGAATTTAACTTCTAAATATAATTTTACTTCACAAATTATTTTACTTGACACTCCTTGCTTGCATAATATATGAACAGCTCCATACTGTATGTTTGTGACCTAGTTTGCATACTTGAATGCAATTAGAATCTGAGAGATTTTTGTAAATTTTACAGTTGTGATTTTACAGGTAAATGTTTCAATTGTAATAGCTCATCTGTATCAGTGATGTTTTGTCTGTTTTTTATAATTGAGAACTTAAATTATTTTGAAAACTGAATTAGAAGTATAACTTAAATTTTTTTGAAGAACTTTATTAAACTGAATTAGATCTGAAATTGAGGCTGCCCGAACTGAAATGGAAGTAAAATGAAAATTATTTCCTGAAGTAAAATATCACTGATTTGTATATCACCCTTTGAATATGTAACTTGCTGAACATTACTCCCAACCTTACTACACAGACTGCGATCGAATGCAATGGTCTTGAACTGCTTTCAAAATAGAAGCATAGAAAGGAGATGCAGATTCCATGAAAAGCTATTCAAGAATGAGGGGCCAACTGCCACAAAGCTTCCATGTTGCATTGTGGCAGCACAGGAGAGTTATCCGGGGTTGCAGAGTAAAGATTGCAGACTTGCAAATATAGGTAAGGATAATTCACCTAAATATTTAGCTGTCTAATGTAGGAGTGAGTTCAACAAGCCAGAGACAGATGTACATCAGCATAAAATCTTAAACTCACCATGTCTTTGCAGGGACAACTAATGAAATTCGTCTTGCATGTAGTTATGTATGCCATTAAACTGTTGAATTCCACCAACTGAATGGTGGAATTTAAAACAGCGAAGTAGTCTGAGAAAGAGCGACTTCATCTCTTGGGCTTGACATAATTATGAGGGTAGGTGACCAGTCTTCTCACTTGTTGTCTCCTCTTAGCACCCACAGGTTGCAGTCAATGTACTCAATACAGCTGATTTGGTTGGGGAAGAAGGGGTGCAGAAACCAAATTCTGCCCCAGCAGGGATTTGAAATCCCAACCTCTCATTCGACAGTTCAGCATGCTGACTGCTACACCATCAAGAAGAGCGGAAATAGAAGCCTTCAGGAATGTGATAGTGTCTTCTATTTTCGTGCATATTTATGATTTAAAATGATAATCGGTAGTCATGTCACTCTGTAGCTACATTGCCTCTGTAGACTTTTTGTTTTCTTAAAATTTCACATTGTTTGTCATTCGTAATGAGAACAGTAAATTAGCAAAAAGACTTCAAAACAACTTTTTCATGGTTTATTACAAAGTAACAGCAAACAGATAATATCCATAAACTGCAATACAAAAATGTCCAGTATTTCTCAAAATTATTCTAACTGCATTTCATAAAAGCAAACCATGCCAAGCTTTGACAGTCATGACAAACACGTCCAAGCTCAATAAATAATTACTGATAACTCCTTAGCCCAACAGCCTTTCACACAGCTGCAGAGTTTAAAGCTTAACAACATTTTACATTTGACTCTGTAAAATTCAAATATAACCAGCAAAAACTGCACAAAATCAAGTAAGTCTTGAAAAACACTTAGCAAACCATCATCAAAGAACAAAATCACTCACACTTTGTAAATAAATAACACAGTATAACATCTACAGCAAATTTGTACTAATTAGCTTAAACTTTTAGCAGTTAGACATTATTTAAAATTTATGATATGATTCAATAAAGCATTTCAACAATAATGTACCGGTATATTAAAACCCAACATTACTATTACTTGCAGTGAATGCAAAATTTCAGTCGAAACCTGAAATTTCTTACATGCCAGACCCCACAATTGATAAACTTGTGATTATAATAATTGTAAGTAAATATTTCAGTAGCCATATGAATGTTTCATCGAAATGAGATAAAAATTGTAAAAACTGAAGCTAATAATTATAATATCTGAGTTGCCTAGCTGGAAATGTTGTGTAGCATGAAACTTATTGAGCACTCTATGATATAATTGAAGACCTCTGTGTAGAAATCTGCGCATGAACTTTAAAGTTTTTGTGGCATAAAATGGCTTATGCTTATTGATTAGTACGTCGGTAAAGCCAAAATGCCAGTATAAAACATTACTGCAAGGGTAAATTATAGAACTTAAATTGGAGATATGATCAGTAACTCTACTAAAATGTTGTCCTTAAAGCTAACAAATATTTATGTGTATAAAGAGGATAATTTTAAAGTTAACATGATTGTCTGATGGTTTTGCTACACACTAAAAGTCATAATGTTAAATCCATGCTGAACGTAAATTAAGATTCATCAGTCATTCTAATGGATAGCTGCTATTCAGTAAAGCTTTTATTTAACAAAAATGTGTACTGTATATAAAACAGCGATGATTCATTGTATTGTATCTTTATATTTCTGAAACGTCTCTTGCATTGCACATCAATGAGAGGCGCTCCCATTACGATTCAAGACCCATAGAATGTAGTCGAAAGTAAGAATCTATGAATATAATGCACTGGTACCTGTACACAACAAGTGCACCACATTATATATATATATATATATATATATATATATATATATATATATAATATATATTCGTACATTATATTCATGCATTCATTCACATATGAAAGTACATGAAAAATTATATGCAAGTAAAAGTGTTTACATGTTTCAGTACATGTATTTAAGTTTACATAGAAACATGTAAATACCAGTAATTAATAATATCAAAATCAACAAGGAAAGTGCTGATTTTGTTTTAAGATCATTTTAATCGTTCCATAAAATTTTAGACTGCATTGTGGGATGTTTAACCAGATATTTAATCAAAATAAGATTATTGGGATAATATTTTAGTTAGAGTGAACTGAAAAATTTCACACATAACTTTTTTAACTTTAGGTAGAAACTTTACCATGTGCAATAATATCCAGTACAGCCTCAAAGTGAATGTCTAACACTAAATTTTAATCTGTTTGAAATATGATCAGACAACTCATGCCACCATTACAACTGAATAGCATGCACGGTATGGTGGAAAAGACAAATGGTTTGACAAGGCCTGGTGGATGTGCACTCTGGAGAATATTTAAAACATAATTTGCCCGAAAAAATTATTTTTTAAACTATTTTCATAATGACCTCTATTGGACATGCTTAGAATATCATAGTGATAAATTCCGTATAAATTCTTTCACGACCCATAGGAGCTAACTTGCATGAAACAGCTGAACACTTCAATGACGAGTGTGTCCTAAAAGCACAGGTCTGTAAAACCAATCCAGCTCATTCAAGTGCTGACAATCACAGATGGTGTTGTACCATCTCCTTAGCCAACTAATATATTTCTGGAGATTTGTAGACAAACATGTATTAAATGATATATAAAATTATACATGCCTGTATTACCTGCATTTATATAACATTTTTCTGTTGCTGTCAGAAGCACAGACCATTCCACTTGTGCATAATGTATATTGTTATTAAATTATAACCTTTTTTGTCTTAAGTACATCAAGGTTTACTGAAATGACTGCCTGAGATCGTGTGTGACTGAATACAGTTTTATTGCCAATCAGAATATAATAATAATATAATTTTCCTTTTACAGATTTTTATCTAGTACGGTGAATATTTCTGTCCAATCTTGTCGACTGACGTGACGCCAAATCCTCCTCGGATTTTTGTCGCCACATTTCGGCGCGGGTCGATTATTGTTGTGCCGACAAAACTGGCGCCGTAGCCGAGGATCGAAATGGGCTTGACCATCGGATTAAACGGAATGGTATAAGGGGAAGTAGGTGATGGGTTGAGGGTTAAGGGGTTAAACTGTAGGGAAGAAGGTTGAGGTAAGGTTACGGAGGATGCAGGGTTTGAACCGACAGGGGAGAACGAGGTTGAAGGCATTTCCGATGCCCTGACAAATGTGAATGCTACAGGATTTCTTGAGTTCATGGCCATTGAGGGCATGGACTCTGGTGGGGCAAAGGAAAGGGAAGGCACTGCAGCCATTGCCGAGTTGATTGCCGGATTCAGTTCCACGGACTGGAAATTGACGGAATTGACCGAGGTCAGAGGTGAGGATGTGACGGAAGCGTCATTCGCTGGAGACATGGGTGGATTTAAGTCTGATAATGATGACGCTGAAGCGAGTGACCCAGACGAATATGAGTTAAGGTCAAGGGTCATAGCCATGTTCTTAGGCATCTCAAGGCTGTATGGAAACAAAACACAAACAGAATGGACTCAACATTTTCTGAGGAAAACATGCAAGAAAATCAAGAAACACCACAAAAAAACTACTCTAAGAAACTTACTGGGGGTTATTTACATGAATTTTTCCCTGATATGCAAGACACAAAAATCTTGAACATGAAAAGTTATAAAGAACTGAATGGTATATTATTAAATAAACGAAAAAACTGATGCTGAAGTTATACATGTCTTATTTGAGGAGTCTTAATTGGTAATTGTACATAACGTATTCTATATTACTGGTTAAGTTGTGAAGTTCATAAAGAATAGGTGAATACTGCAGTAAATATATCAAAATTTTCTCTCTTCATATCATATGACATAATCTATGACTATTTTGTGGTTTACCTCTTGCCATGATTTCTACAGCAACCACAAGCCTTAAATAATAATTTTTTCAGTCTAACTGAAGAATAACTGGGACCTGTGACTTGCTTTGTACCACAACATGAGTAAAATTATGACATTGATCAATGAGTAAAATCAGATGATAAAATCTGCACTGCAAAATCAAAGTATATATACAAATTTTTTAATTTTAAAATTAATTGTAGGATGCGTGTTAAAAAGCAAGTACCAGGGAGTGGTTAAGCAATTCCGACAAGCCAAATTGCCACTTCAATACAATAATTATTTCATCATCTTATTTTTATGATACAATTACATCATCATAATTAGACTTCAACTACTACTAGTATTATCGTACATATAAAAGTTCCAAATATTAAATCATCCATAACACTAACAGCACCTTGTTTGTTATACAAAATGACTTCTGCTTGTTTGTCATTTTTTTGGTTCAAAATAAACAGAAGTGCATCTACGGTTAGTAAATTACTGAATAAGCAAGGAAAGGGAACAACGAAAACTGAGAAATTCTAGGAGGAGGTATTGCAGCCTTACATCACTTTCATTGTTGTTAGACGCTTTAGCCAAAGTAAGCAGAACACACAGGAACAATACATGTATGCGATTTGAATTTCACCCACATACAAGGCTGATATATTTGCCGGATTTTTTTCTTTATTACACATTTCAAGAAAAATTTTAATTTGCAGCCAACATGAACTAATCAAGAAAATCACTGTACTAGACAAAGACCTTTTAAAATGATAAATAGTGCAAACATTTAATTTCGATTATAATAATAAGCTAGAGACATCAAGAAACATCATAAATCAACTGTCAAGGCATAATCCAAGACTAGAGATTGAGCAACAGATTCAAACTGCATAGGACGTAAAAATGATAAACAGAAAGTGTTCCAGAGATGATAATGCTCTGCATGGTCTGAATTGTTTCTACGAAATCATAATCTGTGATTTTTTAAAATTAAAGTAGCCTAAAACAAAATTTCCTTTTTTCTCGCTCAAATGCACCAGCGTATTCAAGAGTGGATCCAGAGGGCCAATCTGGTCAAACCCAGTTTTAAGTTGGTGGTCATGTGATGAAAACGGTTTAAGAAAACTAAAAACTGGATAAAATTCCTGTGAATTGCTATAAAAATGTTTAAAATCATAGGAAAGTCCTGAATGTAAACTAAGAACTTTCAGCTAAAATGGTCAAGACCCATGTTAAAGCAAGTGATGGATGACTAAAATGTCTGAATAAATTTTGACCATGCAAAATAGCACAATACAGTACAATTCAACCACCATAACGATCTATTTCTGATTATGACAATCTGTGATGTTGTTGCAGTGACTTTCATTGATACTTAGCAAATTCACATCAGACACGTTAAAAGAGCTTAAAAGAATTGAACATGCAGAAGATCACATGATATCTTAAGCAATTTCAGGGCCATTTGAGGGTATTACACCTGGTGACTACTACCGGTATACACAATATACTTAACTGAATATGATAAATGATTTGTTTAGACCACAAGGTTTTACAAAATCAAGAACTGATGCTATTCCAAAGGACAACAGGCAACCAGTATTTCTCTGCCCCACTTACTTTGCTTGGCTGATGAAACGGTTATGCTCAATGAAGCATCAATTTATAACTAGCATATTCAGAGAGGCCATAAGCAGCAGCACGGCTTAGAGATGAGTACCACAGGAATGACTGTTGTTTTCCCTTTAACTTACGTAGTGGAGTCTTGCAACAACAGATGTCAATTCAGTCATTTCAGATGGATTGAAGTGCAAAGAAAAGGTTGGACTAGATGATAGAGCATTGTTACAGCACAAAAGCAGCAGCACTGTGTCTCGTTGGAACATACTTGACGCACAAAGCAAGAGAAGTGGGGCTTTGTTGGATAAGGCAACACCTACTTCCATGAAGATCTCTTGTCAGAAGTACGTCTAGCAGAGCTTTTAGATCTCAAGTTGTTACAGTAACTATTTCAGGGCAACACTGAACACACAAATTTTACTCAGAAGACGTATGATAGCACTTTATAATAAAACACGATTCATTGATAATCAAAATGAATCTTGATATTTGTAATGAAGACATCACGTCGCCTGAGAATTATCTTGTCGTATCTTCATTTTTTCAAAATCGAGTTTATACTTGATTTGTAGCAAAAATTTGTTTTTCTTTCATCACTTTTAATCGTTAGGAGATATAACAAGTCGTTTTAAAGATACTCAACGAAAACTACCTGTCGTATGTCCATTTTCAGGATTTTTTGGTCACATCTCCAATTTATTTTGCCGTATCTCCAGACCACATTCAGAGTTTAGAAGTGCATTGCCATAATGTCCAGAGAAAGCTGATCGTTGATTGGACGATAGGGAGATACGACATCAATACACTGCCCACTTCGGTGTATCATAGTGTCGTATGTCCGGGAATAAAAACGTTCTTTTATTAAAAAGGTATTAAAATCGCGAAAATTGAAACGAACAAACTCGCAAATGATTGTGTATTGCTTTTTTTATCATTTCATGTTTTTTTCTCGTGAGGATGACTTGCAATTGATTTAAATCCATTTTATAAAAAAAATTCACAAATGTCTCAAAAACAATTATAAAAGTTAATATTTTAAAATTAATTAATTGTTTACGACTCACTGGCATTACTGTCCCTGATGTTGATATTTTAATGTGATGTTTGTGACTGATGTTTATTGGCCTAAATTATTTTTTTTCATAAAATTTTACCAAAACTTTAACCTCTATTTTCTCGGAATTCACAAAAGTGGAGACACGCGAAGATAATTCTCAGGCGATGGATGATCAGCTGCTGTCCTTTGACATCCTATTTGACAACCAATGCTCAAAAAGTGAGACTGCTTATTACTCTTAACGCTCAATGCTCTTACATACATGCATAAGAATTGCTGCCACAAAGTTAACAAAAAACCTCAGAAAATCTGGAAATGTTCAAACATTAACGGCTAACCAGCTTGACTATTTGCAGCACACCATTTGGAATAATATTTTGTCAGACGGAGAGAAATCTGTAGTGCTTTTGAGAGCTCTTACAATGTGTGACAAATTTCTAGAAACATACTCATATGAAGTGTGCTGTAACAAGCATGTACACTCCGGATCATCTGGATTCTCCCAATGCAATAATGCATAGCATAGGCAAGCACACATTATATCATGTAAAACATAAAATTGCATGATTTTTTTGGTACAGGATTGAGCCACATGGTAACATAAATTAGTGCAACTAGTTTGTAAAATGTATATTAGTTTCTTACTATATATGCATTATTATGAAAATATCTTAGCCTACTGCAGAGGTGAAAAAACAGGCATAGGTGTAGGGGTCTTGGCAATGAGAAGAACATAGATTCTGCCATGGAATATCACAATTGCCCATGCAACTTCAGCAAAAGTAGATTTACAATCATTCCAAAATACTTGAGTTATTAAATTTTGACTGCCAGTCTGATTTGAAAATGATCACAAAGTATTTTCATTGTGAAAGGTACGGTTAAGGTTTCTCTGAAATACCCTTTTTAATCAATCAATTAAACAAGCATTATGACAACCAGAAATAAATATAAATGCAAACAGAATAAAAGCACTCAAAAAGCATATAATTATCAATTAACTTATCACATCAGATCGTTTGAAAATTCCAGTTGCTTTAAAGACGTTATAACAGTCTGATCCTGAAAGCCAGTGACTATCCGCATGACACAAAACGCTTGAATAACACCAGAGGCCACTCCATGGCCGCTGCAAATGAATGTAGTTGGCGCTCCTTGGCCTAAATGTAGCCTTTGTACGACCACTCAACTAACCTGGCATTGATCAGGTACTGAGCAGCATTTATTGCTTCGGGTGGCCCAGAAATTGTCACCATTCGCATGGACGAACCCTCCTCTGCACCAGCTATCTTGATATTAGCACCGGACGCTTGCCTAGCAAAACAAAATACGGAAATCATCTAGCAATGCATGCATACGGATCGGACGGAATGGAATGTCTGCACTGTGCAAGAATTGTAAAGCAATAGTTAGGTGGATAGTGTACATTGGTGCCCACGCACTTGGAGAAGGGCACTTGCCCACTTGATATTCCATTCTAAAAATTTAACATGAAAGATATAGTACATACTGCTCAATTGTAAATAATCAAATAAATTGTGTCAGCACCTGGTTTGTTGAGTAAATCATACCAGGAATATATAGTCAAAGGAGAGATTGGTATTGCAAAAAGCATTTCTACTATTGACCTCTATCTGCTCTAACTTAAGGCTTCACTGGAACTGAACAGCAACTATTGCAATTGCATTCATGACATATTTACACTGTTAAGACTTAAACGATGAGAGTGTACTAAAAATGACTGGGAAACCAATGCATCTCATTGTTAAAGTGTTATCTTACAAGTATATGTACACCAGAATGTGTCTTTGTCAGCTGGTTAAATAAAGAATATTCTTACTTATGTCATATACATGGGCAAAGAAAATCTTCATCATCAGTTTAGCAGCATGATGTTGAAAAATATAAAGTGGAGTGTCAGCCCAGGTGGGGATTCATTGAGATAATGGACCAGATGTACAAGGAGCAACGAGAATAAGTATTTGTACTGACAACAATTTCTATAGTAATGTGAATGTCTTATGCCTTAGCCTTTTCCATTGCCGTTACCTTCAAACAGCACCCTCTTTGTAAGACCAATGAAACTAATAATAGATGTGAAACCTTCAGCCTGAAATAAGTTGGACAATTTAATTCTCGTCAATCCTTGATCCTCATGGTTGGATTTCCAGAACTGCTGGGAATGTCCGAGAGATTCATATTTTTCAAATCAAGTAGAGTGCTTCCTAAAGAAAGACTTCTTTGCAAGACAATTAAAAAGTCAATGCAAAAATATATAAGCTGCACATAAAGTTATTAAAAATATATTTACCTAATTTCATTGATTTTAGATCCTCCTCTTCCAATAATACAACCAATCAGATCATTTGGTATGCTAATCTCATGCGTTTGATTTGTGTGTTGAATTAGACCCTGAGCGGACGGTGCTCGTACGAAACCACCTATGAAAAAACAACCAAATTAAACGACTGGCAGAAGAAAATAATTAAATATGTTCAAGGGCCTCTGTAGTTGTACAATGTACATATTATGTACAATGGCAATACATAGCTACAAATTGATTTTATCTGAAGTACCGTAGTCTTACTAATTGACTTAAATTTCGACTCCAGAATAATGCAAAATTATCAATGAAACCTGATGTAGTTTATTGGAACAGTAAGATAGTAGGTAATTTACAATCATACATGATGTCTCCATCTGCACACCAGTGCTGTGTGAAAACCACAACTACAGAAAATAATTGCACATTCAAATTGACACATTGATAATGCTTACACTGATATGATGGTGCGAGTATTGCTTGCTGTGGTGAATAGGGAGACAGCGCATGCCCCATATGCCCCATCATTCCTTGCTGCATCACCATCTTTGCAAACTGCGAAACAAACATTGCAATCCATTAATTCCTATATGTGCATTTAAAACACCAGTTTTTGAACAGTTGATAGACATATATAACCAGTTTTTCTATATTTTCAACAGCACTGAAATAAGAAAAAAGAATTCCATGGCCTAATGAGAGAAATTGTTTTTGAAAACTTGCTAATGAAGTGTTGCTGTATAATTGTTTAACCAATTGCAGAAGACTGCTTTTTTCGCTTGGCCCGAGTCAGGAGCATCTCTGAGTAGCTATCTTGAAGGGTTGTTAATAAATTCTTATTGATTGGTTGTAATAGCAAGGCAAATTGTTTACTTCCTGGCTAAGAATGTTCAAACCTGCAATCATGGGATTACAGACTAGTGGCAAAGTAGAGAATACACTACTGTACATATTTATGTGGTTATTTATGTAGGACATTTTAGGTAACTCAAAACACGCTACAACATGGCTGCATAACAGTTTTAAAATGATGCAATTAATGAGTTAGCTTCAAAAATGAGTCTGCCCAAACAGTCATGAATATAACTCTAATTCTAACTAGTTAGAAATTCAAGGGAAAGTTGATCACCAGCTGTGGGCGTCTAAACTCTAAATCAACTCTATTCACTCTTTACACTGCTCGTATAAAGCATGGACAGCATCGAAATAACTTTATGCATGAAGTTTGTTTAGAAGCACACATGCACATTGGACAAAGCCCTTCATCCTCTGAATAATAATAATAATAATAATAAAATATAAAATAATTAAAAAAATATAAAAAAATAATAATAGCAGCTCGAAGGATAATTTTTTAAATCCCGAGAGATCTGAGTCTTTACTCAGGTAAAAAAATAGGATATTACCGACAATTTACATTGGTGACGTAGTAATATAAATAATAATTATTAACAACCATCATTGCATGGCTCTGTAACAAGGCCACACTACTGTAAGGGAGCCAGATCAATGGGACTCAGGCACTGGCAAGCAGTGCTCTTATCAATTCCTGCTTGCACTTGGATGACTCCTCCCTCCTTTTTTATACAACTCCTTATGATCCATAGTGAGGAAAAAAACATAATTAACTACATCAGTAGGAATTCATAATATACTAAAGGTTATAATTTAATGCCTCATAAAATAATGTCAGTCATGTAATTTTTCAATACAACCTTCTTGTAATGTATTGTTTAGATTTTCCATTGTTGGGCACTGTAATAAATGCATATATATATATATATATATATATATATATATATATATATATATATATATATATATATATATATATATAATATACATTGAATGTGCTTACCTGTGGCACTGGGTGATATTGCAGTATAGTAGGATGGCCTGATCCTAACTATAAATAACAGAACACCTCAATTAGTCAGATTTAATCTGATGATATTTCAGCAGAACAATAATTATTATCAAAACAGCTTAACATAACAGTCAGTTCTGTACATCAAACTAGGCTTGTGAAGAATGATCAAAATATTGTGAAAAGTCATATTCTCTCAGTCTGTAAATAGAAAAGAGAAAAACAATGGGCTTGTTGTTTAAGGACATTGGACAACAGTAGGTAACAAGGGTATCACTAGGATCATCAATGGGCATACAATACCAGAGAAGGGTTATGCCCAATGCTGACATCTGTCAACTGCAATGAAGGTAGTAAGTATAGATGCATTGGAACATCATTAATGCACTCCTGGGAGCAGCCTAAAACCTGGCAGATGAGCCAGGCCTTCTCTGTTTGTGTCACACCCTACTGAGCTTCAATAGTGCCATGCCCATTGCCCATTTGAGGGAATCTGGTTTTCTTTTGTGCAGTCAATACATGGCAGTTTCAAACTAACCCATCCTGTGGCTTCAGCTTGCCCTGCAGCGTCTGCATGGGGATCATCATCATCATCATCATCATCATCATCATCATCATCATCATCATCATCATCATCATCATCATCATCATCATCATCATCATCATCATCATCATCATCATCATCATCATCATCATCATCATCATCATCATCATCATCATCATCATCATCATCATCATCATCATCATCATCATCATCATCATCATCATCAGTACCTGACTGTAATGCCAACCCTTTGGCAGAGATGGGTATGAATAAATTATCTCCATTATCATTGGTCACTTGTCAAGTCCATTTCTCTAATCTAGTAACTTCCCTTAATATTATTTCAAGCTCTTGATATAACATCTCTAGATGTTATATCCTCATTTATTATATTCATTCCAGAAGTTCTATAGCACTTCTTCAAGGGGCTACTGGGAAGCACTCTTGACTCTAGCACAGCAATATATATATATATATATATATATATATATAAATATACTATATTATACATTTGTATCTATATGTTTGTGTGTATATATAATTATATATATATATAATATTATATATATATATACAATTATACATAGGCCTACACAACATACATAATCCATACTTTCCACAGTTCATTGATGATATATCTGAAGTGTAAAGTTGAAAAGTGGAGAAAAAATTGCACTCTACTTGATCTAAAAGTACTTAATAAAATATTTTATCAATACAATGGCTATCGTGCCTTAGATTCATATAAAAACAGTAAATAAGCTGCTCTCCCTAATCCATGGTTTTTGTGCATTTTTACATCCTAACAACTGTCTATTCTGAAAGCAGAATAATTCCAGAAACAATGATAATCATAATACACATACAAATTGATTTGTTTTCCATGCTAAAGGAAGACTAAGTTCAGGTATGAGGATGGTGGAAACAGTCCAGAGCCCGATGAACAGCTGGATAAGAAGACAGGTTTACCACTAGACACACATCACACACAAATAAGAATGATCTGACAACTGGACAGATGGGGAGGAAGAGAATCTCAAAACCGGGTCTGCCTTCCTCCAGTGGGAATGCCCACCTGTTCGTGACTGCATCTGTCTGACAGATGCAAGATCTGAGACAAGATAGCAGCAGCTAAAAGGAGTGGTCCATAAGAAACGCATGACATCCCTGAGGTGTGGACTGTATGTGGTGGTGTGGTGTAAGCCAGAGAATGGCTGGGAATAGCAAGACAGGCACACACCAGCATTTACCATTTTACAAGGCCAGGTCTTGGAATTTGGTTTCATTGCTGAGAGGCAGCCTTGCTTCTGCACGGGCCTGTATTATATATGTATATATGTATTTTATATGTATGCGTGTATTTTATATATATACATATATATATAGTAGTTATACGTAGTTTCGATATTCATATACATATATACATATATATATATATATGTATATGAATATTGAAACTACGTTAATGAGTTTAATGCAGACAGTTTGCCTAAACCCATGATGCAGCATGTGAACCCATGTCATAGTTTCCTTTAACTCTTCAAAGCTGAATATGACAGAATTCTTAACAATAGGATCTCTGCTCTAATTGAATGACAATTTATGCAACAAATTCTTCGACAAAAACAAAACAATCGAGGCATGCATCAATAAAAAGAATCGGAAAGCAAAAATCTTGTTCTACAGATGTCCAGTTCATGCACAGCTCCACCCTTCATACATGTCTGGCAACTAACTGCAGTGGGATGATACACATTGTACCAAGTATTCCAAGACACTAGTGTGCACCTTGCACATGGGTGGATATCAAACAATTCCATGTCAAGAACGGCACAGGAGAGATAAGACAGATGTCAACAAAGTGATATAAAATTTAGAACAAAAGGACAGAAACGGGCATCTACATATGATTTAAATTAAATACAGACCATCACGGAGAAACAAACAGCCGAAATTCATTCATTCGAGTATTTATATAGCGCCTCTTCAAGGAAACTACTCAGAGGCGCTCCCGGCTCCAGTACGGACAAACAGAACAATTTTTAAGTGCTTATAGAATGTGTTAGAGAGTGATCTAGGGAACAGGCGCAGCTCAAGTGGGAGGGCATTCCATACCACTGGGCCAACCACAGAAAACGCACGACTCTGCACGATGTAGGTATGAGCAAACGGGACAAAGAGTACTTTCCTATCAGCCGAGCATAGGGACCGACCAGTCCTAGCACTTAACACAGGCCGACAAAGATCAAGTAAGTAAGATGGAGCAAGACCTAGCTGGTAAATGTTATGTAGGTGAAATAAACTGCATTGAACATCAAAAAATTTTAAATCTTCTCCATGCACCAAAAGAGATAAATAAACTCGGATCCATTAGAAAACTGAACAAAATCTAAAAATACTTAAAATTGCAAAGTAATGAAATTTCTGTTAAAAATACTTGACTGATTTTTTGTGTGCAATGTGTGTGCAAAATTCAATAAAAGAATCCTACATAAATAAGAAACACAGTTAAAAAGTAAAAGGAGCTTCTCAAAGAACAGCAGATCTACACCAGAAACTTGTTATAACATGTTTTGTCATACTGTGAATGCTATTATAATACATTCAGAGTATAATTCAACATGGACCCCAAAGTTATTAACGTATACACACAAAATGCATTATGATGCAACTTCTTCATAAGGCGGTTTTGATATGGCTTCCCAAAACCAGCATTACGAAGAGTTTCTGGTGTGATCTGTTTTTGATAGAGGGAAAACTAAAAACTCTGGAGGAGCCGCTACAAGGAAGGACTGCAATTATATTAATTACAGGTGGAACTGTTAAGGTTGATGTACAATGAAACAAATTTAGTGAAGCAATGTCGAGGAGCATTCTGACAAATCATGCATGACTAGGAAACATCAAGCATCACAATTCATGAATGGGATGACCAACTGAGTTACTTACATCCGGTTGAGGCATGAAGTATTGACCATTCATGGTGTAAGCTTGACCACCGGCCAAAATAACAGGGGTCATGGCGATTTTTGGACGGTAAGGTATGGTTGTTCCTTTAGGTGGGGACTGGAGAATACAAAAATGGAAAGGTAAAACAAGGTGGCTATACATGAAATAAGCTACAGAGGTGTGTTACAGGTGAACTGATCTTAAACCACTAAACAGCATATTATGATTGCACTGTGAGACATACATCAAAGGTATTGACCCTTTGGCAGAGGATGTTACCATTGCTTTCCAGAAGGCAGAACCTGCTGTAAAGGTAAACATGATATGAAATGTGGATGGAAGTCATTCATTTATAATTAAGCTTCAGGCAACAGGATGCACAATTGCACATGCTATTTTGACAGTTTGTGTAATTCTCTTTTTTTCAAGACTATCACAGACCCCATCAGTACAGCAAGGGGGACAACAACCTCGGCCGGCCGCAATACCTGCTGACATCCATCCATAGATTCATTAGGTAGGCTGGCACAGGGTCAAGTTGGTATTGACGGATCAAAGAGACAACTCTATACTCAATGCGCCCTTGTAATGGCACGACTGTGTTACAGCACCATAGAAGTTGTCATTGTCATTATTATTATTATTATTAATGTACTGTTGGACAGAAGGTCAATAAAGAACCCCAACATATACATGTATCTGGTGATATTCATATTTGGTATGTTGTTTGTATGTGCACTTGTTATAGCGCCCCTTCAAGATCTCTATTCAGAAGCGTTCCCGACAATAGTGCGGACACTGAATCGGAGTTTCACGCCGAAGCGCTAAGCAATTACGAGTGAAGGACTTGCTCAGGCTCCTTACGCAACGGCTTGAGGTGGATTCGAACCTGCAACCCGTTGGCTGCAAGGCAACGAACATACTCACTACACCACCGCACCCCAGAGCACAATAAAGACAAGACAACCGATTATAATATATATCCAGCAGACCAGAATAGGGGAGTTACACAGTAGCTATGTCATGTCACATGTGGGATATTTCACATGTCCATTTCAGAATGTTGTCGTGTAGGTTTCAACTGTCCAACATATGAAATTGCATTTGGTGTATTTATACAAATTGAACAATTAGACCCTTATTAAATTACAATATTCTGACCTTCAAAACAGATCTTTGACAGCTTATCACATTATTGTAAACACTATCTAAAATTCTGTTCTGTGTAAAGAAAGAAGGAATGATCAATACAACAGAAGTTGCTTCATCACCAAGCAAATAGTGTTGCCAGGGTGTTAAATCTGTTTCAACTTCAAGCAATGACATGAATTAGGTATTTATATAGCACATTTTAATTGGGAAGATAAAACATATATAACATAAACTGTACAAAATAAATAGGTCTATATTCTGCACCTCTGAATATGAATAGTCATTCTGCAAGAGGTGCTATATAAATCCATAGATACAATACAATACGTTACATCTAGGTGTGTAATACAAACCTCAAGCATAACGGAACAGACGTGATAGATTCCACGCGTGACGGCCTCCACGCTGCCAGACACAGTGACTGTTCGTTCTGTAGAATTTGGTAACATTTCACTCGATATCTGAATAGAAGCCCCAGCAACCTGTAACGAAGAATTGCATGCAACGCACTGGAAGATTTTATAGAAGGAGTTGCGAGACAGCAGCAAGGAAATTTAAATGCTAACTGCTAAACAAATACAAAACCTAAATGTCAAAGCAAAACAGTATTACTCATTGTCTTAAAATGTGATGTATAAGATAGTAGTAAAGTGTTGAGGTGGATAATTAACTTTACCCAAGAGCATCCATGATAGGTTAACAGCAATTAAATATCAAAGAGGGACGGGTCAGTTTTTGCTCATTCATCGCTTCTCTCTCTCACCAGAAGTCCAATGGTTGCACAATTTCTAATTTATTTTTCTTATTCTAGAAACGCGCACGAGCTAGAGTTTCACAGCATGAATACGCTTGGAATCCAAATTGCCTCAACAGCTTGAAGCATCCAAAGGGCAAAACTCAATCACGAGAGTGCCACCAGCATGGAATAAATTGAGAGAAAAAGCAGTTCGGAAGAGAAACATGAATGGTCTGATTTTTAGATCTTAATCCAAGGATGTTGAATGTTTATGGGCATCACATTGGCATTGCCATATTATGTTCAAGTTATGCAGACCAGGGAGCCTTATGCTAGACGGATGGCAGTAACAGATGGTTTCATCTAATTTAACATGTGAGGAGCATGCTGTGCTTAAACATAGTCAAAGATCATCCTGTATATTTTGAAAGACATTACCACAGCATCCAACAAGCTTACATTAAGAACATGGATTGGAAGTCAGAGGTTAGAAGACTCCATTCAGAAGGATCTTATCCAGTTGAACATCAGGATATAATAATTAAATGCAGGTTTGAATTGACATGTAGATAAGTAAAAAAATCCGCTGCACATCAGATTCAGGTTTACTTACTGTGCAAGTAATAAAATGCTTTGAATGAAAAGAATCAGAAACAGACACACTCAGAGCAATCATCTTATGGCTACTGTGCAGTAAAGGCTTACCGTACATATGAAGGATGCTAAGCATTAACTGCACAAATAAAACATATATATATATATATACTACTAGCTGGGTTATCCGGCATTGCCTGGGAAATTTAGGATTCGCCCCGCTCCAGGACAATCTCTTACTTCCCCACCCTCCATCCCATCCCCACTCCCAATCCCCACACGTTTTTCCCCATCATACTCATTCACCGACCCCCAACCTGCAGCCCACCTTGCCTCCATCTCTCTGGGTAATGGCATTGCCTGGAAAATTTCGGTTTTGGCCCACCCGAACCTGCCCAGCCCACTCCTCACCCCACTCAACCCCACCACACTCTGACACCTCCACCGGGTGCCAACGCCTCTGGGGTTTACAACAGGTACACAACGGGTGAAATTACGTTTTACCTGTAAAGTTTTCTTCCCACCCCAACAAAGCCCTGCCCTACATGGCCCCTGCGGGGCGAGGTGTGTGTTAGGATGGGGTGAAGTGGCCCTGGTTGGACTCTGTCTAGCTGTAACGTTTCAGGTGAATATCTATCAAACTATGGCGACCGAATGGAAATAGGGAAAGTTTGGGTTTTCGCCCCCCGCAACCCTGGCCACCATGGTCCTCCCCTGGGTGGTCCTAATGGCCCTCTGTCTAGATGCAAAGTTTCCGATCAATAGCTGCGAAACTGTTGGCATGCATTCTGAACAAACATACATACATACATATCCACATTCTCCTTTACAGATATAAGCTTAGATAAATTGTTGCATCCTTGAATGACTTGGATCTTTCTTACATGATTGCCACTTTCAGTCGTCTTTGGTCCTACTAAGTCTCCAAAGATCTCTGCCCCTTTTTATTTGCCCCAGAGTTCTGTCCTGGGCCATCCTCTGTATCATTTACATGACTGACCTTGGCCCCATTCTTGCAGCAATGCTATCATAACCCAGTCTTATGCTGATGATGTCCAGGCATACCGGTACCTGCATTGCCTGGCATCTCATGCTGCTCCCACAGTCCGAGTCATGAATCGGTGTTGGACATCCTTCGGGCTTATACGTCACTGAGCCGCTTGCAGATTAACACATCCAAGAATCAATTCATCTGACTGAGCATGCGCCAACATCTAAGAGCTAAGATTGATCTAGTAGCCCTTACCCCTGGCTTCTCGCAGTTTGCTTTTTCTACTTTTATTCATGATCTTGGAGTTATCCTAGATCAGGAGCTTACCTTTGCACAGCACATTTACCAGCTCTGTCGTTACTGCCACTATTCAGTTGAGCAAGCTCAGAGTTGCCTCGCTCTCTTACCTCTACAATTTTTTGTTAATGATTATAAACACAGATTCGCAATCTTCCAGTGAAAAAGATTGTGGTTACTCACATCTCGAATTTCTTTTATTTTTGCTCCTCCCTTTCCTATGAGGGAGCCACACTGGTTTGCTGGAATTATAAGTCGTAACGTGATGAGCTGCCGGTTGGTAGTGCCACCTGGAGTCGAGTTCTGTAGATCCTGTTTTTTACACAAGACATATTTCATAGTTAACTCTGCCACTGCTGGAGTAGTTCACAGTGCAAAGCTTGGACATGCAGTAAGGGTGAGGCTAGTCATCTTGCTTATAAAATGGTTTTGTTTTACAGAAAGTACTGTATTTGATCATTCATTTCCAATTTAGGCTTGTAGTACTCAGATTGCCAGAGATTAGAAACGATATTCTACTACACTACAATATGTATGATATATCGCAGTATTGCAGAATGAAATCCTCATACAATGATATAATTATAGCTTAAATTTATCTTCCTAAAAGAAATTATGAACTACAATCTGGTGGGTCAGTGAAATTCCAATTACATAAGTGAAATTCTGATGCACCCTGATATCTCAGGGCATGTGAGAAATAGCATGGTAAATATGTATGAAGTATCCAGTTTTATCAGCATTATTTTTCTTACGTAAGAAAGAACTTGTTAAGGTTCTCCATATACCAAATAGTTATGAGTAGAATGTTGATTAAATCCCAAGCAAACATTTCTCCAACATAAAACTAGATCAGGCTGACAAAAAAGTCTGCATAATAGTTAAGGGAAATAAATTACAGATGAAAAGGTGAGTTTCTGAGATGTTATTTACAGCCATATTGACACAATGTAGCGGAATGCCTTGGAAAATCCTACTAATTTTTAGGATGGCTGAAAGCCACGATGCATGCTTATTTAAATGCCCTCCTGAAGGGGAAGAACAATAAGAAGATACAGAATGCCATGGGTCAGAAGTTACTAAGTGCACCAATCAACACATGTCGGCTTAAAAATTGCCAAGTTATAAAGTGACTTCTCTCCAATCCCCATACAATGGCTCTGGTATTTTCCTTCTACCATCACCGTGGATCTAAACCTGACAGCAGATCAGACACCAGCTCTACCGCCTATGAATATTTGACTACATTACATCTAATGTATATATCATTTGTCAGTTTGTTAACTGCCAATATTTTATTATCTATCTGTTCTTATTTATATGTAACACTGCAAGACTAGCACAGAATGCACTCTGGGCTTTGCAAGAGCACATTATAAGATTTCGGTTGTATTGTATTGTATTCATAGAAATTTTGATCACCCTATTCTACTTAATTTTCTCCTCGCTTTTTAGAATTTTTCTGAAATATAAGGCAAAGCAGTTGTAACGGAAAAGGGCAACTGTGATATGAATGCGTATAGAAATCCCTAAAATCCCACTGCCACCAACAAGAATGAGAAATACAAGAACACTGAACAAGAATGCTGTTCAGATAGATGCTCACATAGTAACTGAATGAGCAGAAAATTGCAACATAGACATCAATACGAGAGATTGGCATAATCTTTGCAAAACCCTGTCTTTAGCTTGATGAATCCTAGACATTTCAATGGTGCTGTGGAAGATTGTTATTATGCAATCAGAATAAACACCTTCTGAATCTTTGCTGTGCAAACAGTAAACTTCCAGCATGCATGGTTCTTATTGATTTATTTCAGCCTTTAAATGGCGCCCTTCAAGCGCTCCAATCAGAGGCGCTCCCGATTACAGCACGAACACTGCATAGGAGTTTCACGCCGAAGTGCCAGAGCAATTATGAATGAAGGACTTACTCAAGGTTCGTATGCAGCGGCTTGAGGTGGATTCAAACCTGGAACCCTCTGACTCCAAGCACCGATGCCACCACTACACCACCATACAGCCACTGTTCTTGTGTGACAGTGGCTGTGCATGGTTATTAAGGTTGCCTCATCATGTTGAGCTAAATCGCTCTCGCTTACCACCGGCTTTGCAATAATGAACAACTTTCATTCTCTTGATAAACATTGCACTTCAAGCTTAAGTTCACCACAGTGAAATTAAGCTGATCTTTTAATTCCTTCTTTGATCGAAATCATATTTCAGCCAATCTGATTCCTGGTCTTGACCTAAGTCCTGTCCTTTTTCATACCTGATCTTATTTTTTAGGCCTGGCTGTGTTTTGAGATATTTAAATGTAAATGTAAATGTAATCGCAAATTTATATAGCGGCTGTGTTATGGCTTCGACCCTGAGGGTGATATCCTTCACCACCGCTACTCCACGTTTATATTGCGACCGAGCCACCCGCAGTAAAGATCCGAGAAATTAATCTCTGACCGACCGGGAATCGAACCCGGGTCGCCGGCGCGCCGAGCGGGCTACCAACCCACTCGGCCACCGAGGATCTCTATTTAATAGCTCATCATATCTGGCCTGCTTGTACACTCACTTATCTGGGTGGTCTCATTTGACTCCTGTTTTGTTTGACAGCAGACTCTGTTTTCAGCTTAAAATGGAGTAATACGAGTGAGAAGAAAAAAAGTGAGGTGACCTCTTCTAATCGTTTGCAGATCATAGTATAGGCAGACACAATCTGATCCGTCGTTCCAGTTATCGTGACAATTCTTTCAGGGCATGAAGCATCCGATATGTTTATTCTGGCACCACTCTGTCACAAAAAATAACACTTAAATCATGAACAATTTAGCAGTAAATAAATACAAAGTTCTGAAAATTAGAATTTAAGAATATAAACAAAAACTATCAAGAACTGTTGACATGAACAATACAATTTTTCATCGCATATTAAAAAATCACAGAGTCTGATATAAAAGGGTCGCTGACAATGTTTTTATAATGAAACAACAGATACAATGTTCAGTCAACAACAGCAGAAAAAATACATAATAATGTTATTATTAATGATATACTTATTCTGCACTAGTTCATTAGATCATCTCCAAACTGGAAGTAGTTGAAAATGGTAATGCTTTAATTCTTTGAGGAAATCCAATTTTAATCGTACACTTGTAAAGAAAAATAGTGAAAACAATTATATGGAGTGTGGGTCTGTTTGGCTCCGAAATATACACTACCAGAAAGGAGGATATCAAAAGTTTTGTGATATTTGAGAGGTAGGTGTGGAAAAGTTAAATGGACAGAGAATAAGATAAATGAAATGATACTACAAAGATCTGTAATGACAGCAACAAGGAGACAGAGGAAGTGATGTACATCCTTCTAATGACCATATGGCCTCACTACTGGTCATTTTTTAAATGAGTTGATGGCATGGGATTGATTGTTCAGCATCTCTGCCTATCTGAATGGGTGCCACAACATTTTAAGGTCCCAATATGCTGACTATGCTAGTCCAGAATAGTTGAGAGTACCCAACAGTTTTGACTAGTTTCTTCCATATCTGATCTAGGAGGCGTAGCAAGTCAGTTGTAGTATTGATGTTGCCATTTTCCCTGTCCCGTGCATAGCACTAGGGCTCAGGAACAGTACAGAGCTTAATTATTGCTTCATCTGCCAATTCTGTATACATAGCCCATTTAATCACTGAAAGTTTTGCATCACAAAATGTAGCTGGCCTTAATAAGTTAGGCTATTATTTTGAGAGAAGCTAAATTTGCCCCTGCTGTTTGCTTGGCTAACAATGAGCTTGCAACTAAATTCCTGAACTTTCTACAAGTAAACCGCCTAGTACAAAACTCGAATAGATTTTTAATTCAAATTCCACACCTTCTATCTTGGCTGTCTTTCTGTCAACAACTCTTGCAAACTTGTTTATCTCGCCAAACAAAAGCTGTCTCCTTAACACCAATCCTAAACCTCTTCTGAAAGAGTGCTTTGATGTTTTGAGTTGTTGACTGAAAGTAATCCCAAGTAGAAGGTCCAGCATTAAATCAATCATTAGTTTCTGACTGCATGAGAGATCATTCCTATCTGCACATGCTCATGCCATAATTCATACGGCCAATTATATATTGTTCAGGCCCCAACAGAAAAATTGCCCCTCTTACTTAAAAACACATTGTATTACTGAAGTGACCTTGACGAAATTTCTAGGTGTAATATTAGACCTACATTTATCATGGAAAGATCACATAAAAGCAATCTCCTCCAGAATAGCAAAGAATATTGGGATCCTAAATCGCGCCAACTATTTATTGCCTCCCCAGGTTCGGATAACGCTTTATTACATGTTGATCGATCCCTGCCTTGGTTATTGTAATTTAATATATTATCCTCTACTAAGAAGTCAAACTCACAATGGCTAAGATCCTGCAAAAACAAGCTGTTCAATTCATTGCAAAGTCACTTGTTTTTCTAATTCAAATTACTAGACTTTAAGCAAATTGGTATTGCCCAAGTATCGGTAGGTGAATTCATGTATTGTTACTGGCACACTCTGTAACCATATGTAGACAACTCTTTCTCTTTACCTTTGCAATTTATTCCTACCCTACAAGAAGCATAAAGTTGTATTGCATGAACCATAATGCTAATTTAGTAACGCTACATTCTTTCATTATTTTAAAATTTACTTGAATTTCATGCATAATATTAATATATCTCTAATTTAAAGTTGCATTTAATCCTTGAAGATGCTGTCTATGTAAATCCCATCTCTTATAAAATCCAATCTGGAGTCTTGCCAACATAATATAAGCAGCCTGGACTTAAAAACGTTAAAGACTTTGATATAACAGCAGAAACCTCTACAGTTTTATTCAAGGCCAGAACTAATGGTAGAAAAGTGTCCTTAGATGTGATGCAGTGCTTGAAATTGCTGTAGGAACGATAACAGCATCAAATGTTTTAGACAGATGATTGTAGTCGAGTAGTTTTGACAGGAAGCAGACATCGGAAGACAAAGCTCATCCTAAACAATCTTCACCAGAGATTGAGAAGAGAAGTGCAAACTGCAACTTTTTGCTGGATAAGTTTCAAGGGTATCGGGATTGATGGTCTCCTTAAGAGGATGAGTGCTTTTAGTCAAATCTGTCCATAGCTTGTGCCTCAGATGGCAATCAAAAGACCATAGTGCCTTAAGTGACAATCAAAAGTTCATAATGTCTCAAGTAACAATCAATTGTCTCAAGTAACAATCAATAGACCATCAAATAACAATCAATAGACCATCAAATAACAATCAAAAGACCATAATGTGTTAAGTAACAATCAGTAGACCATAATATGTCTTTGCCTCTTAGGTAACAAAAATCAAAAGACCATCAGTCAGCAGTACATAAAATAAGCACCAAGACTGATAGACAAGAAAAGATTGGAAGAGTGATTAAGATACACGAAAGATATAGGATATGAATTGAAAGATTTCGACTGATTGACAAGCAGTGTAATGCCCTGAGCACAAATCACAGAACAGTGTTTCTTCAACAACAACCTGTTTTGGTGGCAAGTGGTTTTTCACTTAGTAGAGTAACTTTATATCCTTGTCCCTTGAGGCTCCCTGTATCAACTGATGGGCAACTGATGAAGACTGGTCAACTGCTTGGAGGTTCAATCTTATCACATGAAATTCTAGATACCTGCTTATTCTATATAATGCATTAATAATTCTGCATCAAAAACCACAAACTGTAGAAGTTAGTCTTGAAAAACACTAGCTGATTCGCAGAATGCGTACCAGATACAATGACAAAATAAAACCTATATAAATATATATGGATTGTATATAATTGTATGTTTATATATATATATATGTATTTATTGCAACCCACAATACTGCTATAACATAAAATATGATGCAACATAAATATATTTGCTAAAAATTGCCCAAGTTATTAATTCTGTACAAAATGTAATAGATATAAAGGAGGGTAGACACTTCATGACAGACAGGACGTGACACATGGATTTTTAATTTGTGGGGATTTAGTGTTGGAATGATGATTAAGATCATCCATCATTATTTTTAAGACAATCAGTCTTCATCAGAAGCCGATGACAGATTTAATTATCAGTGGATAAGTTTCCTGTCTCTTAATCCACTACTCATTACAGCCGCCACGCCACAGAGATCTGATGGCACCAACTTCCAGTATTCATTTACATCAGATTAGAATTTCATATTCCCTGATGTTGCTATAATTGCCACATCTTGGCATTGCCTAGGCTAGGATTGGCTACAAACAGCGGCTCATGGTTGATGAAACTCTGGTCAACCACAATACCTGAAATCCATCACTATTTTTAAGACAATCTCAGTCTTCCTCAGAAGCTGATGACAGCTGTTGGCATTATTTAGAAAGGTCGTCTGATTAATTATCTTCTCTAGTCAACCTGAGGCAAGAACTGTCTGTTCTTGTGGAACGAGCTTTTCAGCTGCTGGACCTAGATTTTGGAACTCTACCTGTGTGTTAGTCAGTTCTGCTCAGCTGCTTATGTCATTTCCTTCCCAACTTAAGACTTGCCTCTTTCAAACTGCCTCTCCGCCATAGGCTGATTCTTTGGATGTTGACCTTGAAGTGCTATCAGTTGATGCCTTGTGAATTACATGTAGATATCGGCTCAATAGAAGTTAATAACAATAATAATAAACATTGGGCTACATCAATCGCACAGGTCGTGAGTTTTTACTGGAGTTGGGCCACCATGGTGCCGCTGTTTTCGGCGATCCAAGGGAGATAGCCTACCTCTTCCAGAGGCTTTCAATTTGCACACAGCAGTTCAAAACCGATGCTTTTAGAGTCACCTTTACACCACACCCGGGGACGAGGACCATGTACTCCAAGCTTAAGGCACATTCGTTTTTAGCTTACTTTTAGCCCAAGGGATTTTTTTACCTTGGAGGAAAAAAATTATAATAAATAAATATTATTTTTTAATTACCATCACTGACATCAACATAATCATTATCATTTTGTCATTGTAGTCAGCATCATCATCTGATAATTACCACCACCAGCACCAGCAGGAGCAGAACAGCAACATCCTAACCAAAGTAAGTATGTTTGCATGTATGTATCCATGTATGTAGGTAGATAGGTAGGCAGGCATGTATGCATGCATGTATGTATGTATGTATGACATTGTATGTATGTATGCATGTATGTATGTATGTATGTATGTATGTATCAATGTATGTATGAATGTATGTATGTTTGTATGTATGTATGTATGTATGTATGTATATATGTAGCAGTAGGTATCTGGCTATTTATGTAGCACCTTTCAGAACCTCACAAGTGTGCTAAACTCATCCATTGACTGTACTGCAGTTTAGATAAGACAGGATCTGTGTAATAGCTTACAACTTGTCAAACACCACTTGTAGCAAGGAGAGTTAGCTGGTTCTTGGGTTTGCTATCAAGCACATGTCGCATCTGCACACCATACAATAGGCTGCCATTAGAAATAGCACCAAAGAAATTAAAATAACTTCTTCGAACAGGAGGACATAACTGTGACTAATTTTTCCTGCAGGTGACTTTGATTCTAATTAACCTGCTCTTCATATCACAAGTCCTTGGACAGAACTAGTGAATATAAAGGAGGTCAGAGACTGCAATTGATTACACATTTAATAGAGACCTGAATGATATTATAACACTGTTCAAATACTTTCTGAGTGGACAAAAGGAGAATTATTTTGAGCCAGCAACCAAAAAACACATCAGAGGTGCTAATGATTTATTGCCCAGGTACTTAGTCATTACTCCGCTTAAGGACATTTAAACAGACCCAAACAGAGCACTTCAGATGAAACACGATTAGTAGAAAAGGCAGGACAACAGGCAGATGTGACTAAAGACGAATATAAACAAGAAACAATCTACTGCCAAGGCGTAACATGCCTGCTTTCTACCAGTTGCCCAAGACCTTTCTCTTTTTAGCCATGGCTGGGCTTGGAACGCGTCTGAGTAGGCTTCTTGAAGGGGCACTAAATAAATTTTCAGGACAAATGAATGAATAAATGAAGTGCACAGTGGTTAGAATACACAAGAACTCAAACACTCACATCCACTTTCACACAAATAATGCTTGGATGGAATAGGCCATTGTTTGGCCAGAATACGTATAGAAATAGAATTGTGAGATTGTAAGGTACACCACCATCAAAATACATGTCCATCACAGTTGGCATAGAGTCTAAAAAATTCTATAAGGATACTGGAATATCGAAGTCCAACCTATTCTAAGCTCTGGTCAGTTTTATTTTTTAATGTGAGAAAAATAAAATAGTCATAATGCAATCCCGAGACCACAAAATATAATAGATATCAAGAATAAAATCACAAAATGCACTGAACCAGCAGACCCATTGCAACAGTCAATTACTAAAAATTTCAACTGAGGCAAGCATGATTATTAATTACTCAAATTAGTAAAACATAGAACAAAGAAGTTGGAAACAATATGTAACAGCAGACAATTTAAAATCTAATTAGGAATATGACAGTCAGTGACAAAAGTTTCCTACCTCTTCTCTGAATCTCCGGACATTATCACCTTTCTGGAAAGACAATAGTCTATTATTTAATACCTGCTCAGAACAAAAAAATGATTATTAGTTTCCAGCAAACAGGAAGATTGCATGCATGTATGAGCAATTGAGCATATGAATAATTGAATATGAATGTGTGTACATATCTATGTACAAGGTGTACATACACAGTATGTATACATGATCTGGACATAATATATTATGTATAATATACATATATATGTTATATAATCTACGAGTACCTCTGCCAGTAATTTCCGTGAAGAGGCGCTATATAAATTTCCAAATGAATGAATGAATGAATGAATGAATGAATGCATGAATGAATATATATATATATATATATATATATATATATATATATAGAGAGAGAGAGAGAGAGAGAGAGAGAGAGAGAGAGAGAGAGAGAGAGAGAGAGAGAGAGAGAGAGAGAGAGAGAGAGAGAGAGAGAGAAAGAGACATAGAGAGACAGAGAGAGACAGAGAGAGACAGAGAGAGAGTGTGTGTGTGTGAATAAGTAAGTAAGTATATTCTTTAATATAACCAGTTGCAAAACAGCACTCTGAATAACCTCTCAGTGATGCTGTATCATTGCTATGCAACAGACCTGAGAAGATCTCTTATCTCTAAAGATAACTTGACAGTGAACACGAAAACAAAGTGACTCACTTTGCCAATAATGCTTCCCACTTCCTAAAAGAAACAAAGCATTCACAGACCTGTAAAACAACATAACGCATTCCATCTAAATTACACAGCACCTCTACGAGGACTGTGGTTGACCTAACGTTTTTATAATGTAGCTCCTTTGTACGAACGTGCATGGCCTGTCTTTCTCATGCTCTTTCTCATGCTCTTTCTCATGCTCATTGTCATTCAAAGTCAATGAATGGCCAGTCTACTCATCACAATGGAGCACAAACGGAGCAGAAATGTTAAGACAGTGCTGTCCAACATGCGGCCCGTCGAGTGATTTCAAGTGGCCCACCAGAGCATGCTAAATTCTTCCGCTGTGTAAAAAAAGAAGTAAAGGACAAAGTCTAGTGGAATTTAACCGTTTTTTTTATTGATATTGCAATGGTTTCTGGGTTTGAAAAGCCAACGGAAGTCAATTCGACGACTAATAATATATTATCTTCTTTCTATCACAAGGTTAGGTTGCCGTAGATTTTGGATTTACGATTTTGTGCTATTTTAAAACATCTGACATTGATTAGATATAGAAATGATGGACGTTTGTTTATTATACCGTGTTTGTATAACAAAAATGCGGATAGCAATTGGGCAATTAAAGAATATTCTTATCTTATCTTATCTACCAAAGGACTGACAAAAACTTCATGTTTTGAGCAACTTTTATCTCTCCACTCAACTAAACTGACCTCGCTTAGAATCTTTCAAGGACTTAGATGTTGATATTAGCTAGCTGTTGATGTAATTTGTCTGCAGATAACTTACTCATCGCTGTGTATGTACTTTGTAAAATTGCCCTGGAATGAGATTGCATACAAAATTGTATCGCTAAAGAGATTTGGTGGCAAAGAAAATAAGTTTCTCATTGGTCCTCTGTAACCACCCTGAGCCTTTTTCTAGGTCAGGGAGGAAGACCATTGCTAATATTATTGTTATTATTATCATCATCATTATTTTTATTATTAGTAGTACTATAGTAGTAGTATTTTTTATTATAAACATAATGCTGACATAAACAAAATGACATCAAATATTACTAATTAAACTGATCAAGATTTTCACTCACCTTTCCTTGCATGATCATGCGTAAGGTCAGCAGCGATAAGCTAACGTCACTCGGAGAAATCTTCGCCAGCGCATTATTGTTTTGTTCCACCTCCATCTTAGCCAATCAACAGATGCCTCTACGCTTACTGCTCGGAAATGTTTCTGTATTAATCCGAAACTATTCAGCAGAATGTCTCAACTGTGATCAGTTGTCATTGTCAGTAACGGATGACTTCTGTAAAACAGCAGAAAATCTTTCTTATTACGCAGCAGGTAGCTCTTACTTACTTCAAACCAATGTTTAATTTTAAGAAACCTGAGAACGATATAATGGCCAAAAGCTTGTCAATATCCTGGCAGTTTAAGCCACATCTAGAGCTGCTCATAAGTGGCTGTATTATAATGGCAGCTTATTTCCTTCCCTAGATTGTGATCCATGTTTTCAGCAAACCACGTTTTATCAGAATATGCGCTGTAAGAAAGCGTGTTGTGATGAGTATTTTGTGTGGTCCTGTAAGATCAAGCAAAGAAAGTTGCGGAATGAGCAACTTTATTGTGAAGAAGCTTTAGATCACATGACCACTATTTCAACATAATATAGCATACAAACAACAGGCGCCATGGCAAAAATATGAGAATCTAACTGAAATATAAATACAATCATGTACAGCTGTGAAAAACTTTATGGCATGATTCAAGTAAACTTGGCTTTTAGAACACCCAGCAAGGGCTAAAGGAAAAACGTTCAAATGGATATTTTTAATATATTATAGAGGAACACAATTCAATCAGTTTTTAATATCTATTCAGTAGAGTTAGACCAATGATCAATTTTCAGGTTAAACTGAAAGACAGCTTTGCCAATCAACGAATACACGAGAAAAACTAGGATCTGTGCAGGAAGTTATAAGTACAGAAAAGACACAATCAACGAGCATTTTAAAGCTTCATTTCTTTTTACAAGTTTGCATGTGCTTCACCTGAGCACCAAGATATCATTAGATTTTTATAACAGAAGAACTCCAAAGCCCATTCATTTCAGATCATTTCAATTTGAATATAAAACCTGGTCAGAGTTTGGCAACCCCTGCTGTACAGCTGCATTAGCTTTACTACCAGAAAGATGTTTGGGACAACCTAGCATAGTTTCATTGCCTTTCCTAACTAGCAGAAAGTGCTTCAGTACCAAAAAACTTTCGGTGAAGTGGTCAACCACAGTCTTTGAACTATTCCAAAGGTCAAGGTGATTGAAGCACAGGTCCAAGAGACATGCGATTTAAAACAGAGCCAATACCCTTGGCTGAACAGCTGTGGAAGTTCCTAGGTAGCAAGTTCCTGCCTAATGATATAAATTGTACCAATGAATATGTTACAATTCCATCTGCCACATCCTACACAGCATGACATCTAGCAGTCTGAAGTCCAGGTGTGCTCATCCTTCCATCCAGCATGATGCTGCATCCTAGGTGTACACTGTACAACCTATGCTGAGAATGTGCAGCACAGCCAACACATACAGTATGGTCATCTCCCCAGGGATTCTGAAGGATTCTGTTGAGATTCCTTATGGCTATTACTGTTAGTGTACCTTTATATCCAGTGCACTTTTATTCAGTACATGGCGTGGCAATACCGCACTTAAGTTTGTTTGCTTGAAGGCCCACACAAATTAGTGATCTTGTTAATAGGTGTAGTACTTAGTCTGTGAAATGTCTGCAATTAGTCATAAATTTGAAATAAGAATAAAATAAAATTCACTACTATAAACATTAAGCTTTTATCTGCAGTTTTTCAATAGAAACTAAAGTACTTTGACTGGCCATGTATAGCATGCATTACTGTTTATTTACTTCAATATCAATAGTAAAATGGAGGATGAGGTACAAATCGTAATCATAAACTCGAAATTTCTAAAGCGCTACTCTAAAGCCAAGCGCGGGGCACCAGCTTATTCACAATGGTTGTCTGTGAGAGTAGTCTGTGGTGGTCCGGGTCCAGCTACCATAAGATCAGAGGGACGAAGCAGCTACTAAGGCGGGTGTCGTCTGGGTAATATCAAAGTAATATCACACATGTCTGGTATTTCTGAATAATCCGGATTATCACACTTGGAGGTTCAAAGCTGAACTTTGCTTAAATAAAGAGGAATCAAGGCAAACAAGTGATAGGTGGTTAAAGTGGTTTGTATGAGCAGTGGGAATGCTGATAAAGTTTTATTGGGAACGCCCATGCTTCCAGGGTTGCATGCATGGTGAGCAGTGGGAACGTAAGGCAAGAAATTCGAGAGCAGTGGGAACTCTGCTCTAACCCACTTTAGATCCTGCAAGTGATAAAAAAGCTACTCAAGCTGAAATTGCAGAAAAGTGGATCAAAGATGGAAAGACAAGAACTGTTGAGGATAATGAATTGCACCTCATCAGCAAAACAGACAATGGCAAAACACATCCTGGCAGTCATTTAAAATATGCATATCATGAACAGTGATCGCATTAAGTAAGGTGAATTTGTTACGGAAACTATGTTGAGTAAAATTCACAGTGCGTGGTAACATGGAAATCACCTTAAAAAATTGATGAAAAGCTAGCATCATTGGAAGACCCATTGGTCAAAGATATGTTCATAGCGCTATTTCTTAGTAGTTTAAGCCAGTTGGTTATGGTGCTCTGAGTATCGCGCGCGAGACAATATCTTAAGAGGATTCGACAAAGGTTAAAAGGACACTTCTTGAAAAGTACAAGAAGAGTGTTAAAACAAGTCTTCCATTCAGCAATCAAGAAGCAAAAGCTTTAGAGACAAGAAAGAAAGATATTAAGCCCACAGCTCAAGTGCTAACTTGGTAAGCAACCAAAACATGTCAAGATATGCAAAGAATAGAATGGAAAAGAGGAAACCCAAATCATTAGACAAAAAAAGTGAGTGAAAATGTAGTTATGAAATGAATACGCAGAATCCAGCAGCTTCAAGGCATGCGATACGAATATAGATTACATAATACATATGTCATACTGATTTTGGAGCAAAGGTAGCAAGTGCAACAGATTATTTGAAAGTAGTAGCCGTTTATTGACAAAGCATCAACCAAGTACAAAATAACAGCAATCAGTACAAACTCAATGACTTTCGAGTGATTGGTTTGAATTACCCATTTTAAAGAGCCAAATGTATTTGAAAAAGGCAGAACGCATAAATGCTTGGTTTTATTCTGCGCAAGTTTTTTCTTGGCTTGACCCAACCCCTCTCATGAATTCTAACTTGACACCAGAACAGACAAAACAATTTGGCTGTGGTGTATTTGATTAGATATAGCACCAGAGAATAAGCTGGTCTCCCTGCATAGCTTTGTGTGATTATGAGAAATTTCAGAGTTATAAGGTAATGCAATTTACATTAAATTACATGACAAAGGGTTTGGAAATTTACATCTACCGGTACAAGTCTTAAGACTACTGGATGGCAGAATATCACATCAGCAGTTGCCAGTGTGCCATGCTAAAATCTGAGAAGTTTTGCAAGTGCTTCATAGAGGCTAAATGACAAGAAAGCTGACACAAAGATTGTTGATGCTCTATATGCAATCAACGCAGGTGTTTGTGTTTGTAACCAAATGAAGACCATAACTTCATGATGTAAAAGATATTTTATGACTTAAATAATAATGCAATGCATTAGATCAATTATCTGTGTAGCACAGAAATGATTAAAGAATATATATCTTATCAAGATTTACTCCTCTCATGCTTGGCGGGGATTTGCTAATTTGAACGAGCGTGAACAGCTTAATTCTGTGATGTGAAAACTTATCAAGCTTGGCTATTTGCCCTCCAACTCCCCTACTTTTGAAGAGTTGTGCATCAAAACCAACCGAATTCTATTTTCCACTGTTTTGGTCAAACATGGGCATGCCCTCCATGATTTACTCCCTCCAGTTCATGAATCACAATACTCTTTGGGTACACATAACCTTGCAATTCCACGTTCTGACTTTCTCAAAAGAAAGGTTCTATTACTAGAATGCTTTACACACTTAACATTTGTTTTACACTACTTTTCATGTATATTACTATACTTTAGTATTACTTCTATTGTGCTATATTGCATAAATTGTCAATGTCCCATTGTGCATTTGCAAATGGAATAATAAAGGCTATACTTACTTACTTACTTACTTACTTGCCTACTTAAGTTTAATCTATGACAATTGACAATTAAACCATATCAAGAAAAGATCGACAACATCTGCTTAAGTTGTGACTTTCAAGTTTAATATGTCATTATGTCATTGCATAGATTTAAAGCATTCCTTGCGGTGTTCATCAGAAGAAGCTACTAATAGTCACATCATAACACTTTATTTAGTGTTGCAAGTGTTTGCCAGGCCAGATTAGTCAAGTGTTAGCTGCTAAGATACCAAACCAAGTAAATCTAGCCAGTGGCGTCGCCAGGAATTTATGAAGGGGGATTTGGGGGATATTATGGCCTGGCCAGATGTCCTTCCTGACACCAACCTAACAGTATTACAGTAAATAAAAAGGGAATAAAGTAACAAAAGGGAGTAATGTAAGAAAAACAATTGTTACTACAAACAATCAGTGGCGTAGCCAGGAATTTTTGATGGGGGGTGGTTTATGGCCGGAAACCCTGTTTTTTTAATATTTTTTCTTACTTAAATGGAAAAATAACCTTAAAAAACCTTTTTCCGGAGCCAATGGGGGGGTTTTAACCCCCGAAACCCCCCCTTGCCTACGCCACTGCAAACAATTGTTTAGGTTTTTCTTATTTAAGTGGATAAATAATCTTTAACAAAACTTTTTTCTTAAGCCAATGGGGGGCTTTAGCCCTTGAAATCCCCTTGTCTACGCCACTGAATCTAGCATCTGCTCGATTGATACTCTTACTGCAAGATGTACATAATCTAAACATTAAATAGTCTCTCCAACTCGCTTGGCATAATCAATGGGCAACGTTCATCTGCCTCCGCAGCATGTTTATTCCAGCTAACCTCTCGAGAAGCAGCTTCACGAGAATGACTGCTGAAGTGATAACAACCGATCTTGAGAAGGGATGACATGCACACTTGCTTCTTTTCTCTCCTTGTCCTCTATACATACGTAAACTTGTCTTCTAGGATGATGAAATCTCGCCAACAAGAACAGGTCCAACTCTCTTGAGCAGTTAAACTGATTAAATGGTACCTGCGGCTCAACTCAAGAAAAGCGGCTCAACTCAAGAAAAGCGGCATGGCACCTAGATCAGTGCGGTGAGGGCTCAGGACAACTGTGCAAGAAGTTTACATAGGCAAAAGGTGTGGTTTTGTAAGGCTGCCAGTATAATTGCCTAGTGAACACCTTTGAGTGTGTCAACAGCTAAACTGCTTAAATGCTTTGATTATATCTGTTACATTATAACAGAATTGCTGAGTGCAGAAAGTATCTCTACATAAAGAAGAGATTTTCTTGCAGTGTTGGTACAAAATCATGCACACTCCTGTACGTTGTAGTACTGAAAATCTCTTTGCTCATACATTGTATTATGTTGTATTCAACCATTTGTAAAGTGCTTCTCGCAACAAAAGCCTCTCACTCTCAGAAGCACTCCCAGTGTGTGCGATCCCCCCCGCCCCAAGAGAAAATCCATGATTTGAAGTGAGAGAAAGATGAGGAAAGACTACAAGGAAGGCTGACAGAATAATATGAAAAATACAGTGACATCAGCCGATGATACAAGCAAAGTAAAATTGCCATTGCCCTACCTTACCTTACATTACGTAAAGTGCATTAGTAACCATAACTGATCAACTGCTCAAACACTACTAAACCTGGTGGCTGCCGGTAAGTGAAGACAAACTTTTCTCATACGTACGCCTAATTCATCCAAGAAGTTCATTGTCTGGAAGAGAAAGTAAATCAATAAGACAAAAGACGGAAACGACGTACCTTTGCAATTGATTTTTCTGTGACAACGACCGAGTCCTATAAGAGTTCTTCTTTCAGCTAGCAACTGATATTACATGAAAGGTGGAATTACGACTGATTCTCCCTCGAGCACTGCACACCATCTAAGTGAAACTAATAACTACGACTGCCTGTGCTGAGCCGACGAGCTGAGCAAACCTGCCGGCGCCTCCGCCTCCACCGTTTCTGCTTCCGTAGCCTCTGTCTGTCTACCTTAATGAGGAGGAGGATGAAAATAATAAGTCCTGCAGGAAGACACCGGCTGATCGCCGCCGCGCTGTTCCTATAGCCTGGTAAGTAATAGCGAGGAGAGAGAGAGAGAGAGCGAGAGCGAGAGGGCAGCGTATTAAGCCAGACATCGATAATCTTCCTCCTTACACCTTGCTGCGCTGACTATGTATGACAGCGGAGAAAACACCGTTCCTGTTCCTTCGTTGGCTGGCTCGCTTCACGCCATCTCGGATGCAGTCAGTGTCCGTATCTCCTCTTGCCTCCTCCTCCTCCTGCTCTGCCCGGCCATTAACTGACAAGCGGTCTAATGTTTTCAACGGGTTCTAGGTAGTCTCTCTCTCTCCCCTATATACATGCACAAACACATACATATATGCATATATATATATATATATATATATATATGCATTATGCACAGTACTTATAATTATATATATACGTACTACACATCTTAAGGATCCGAAGAGAAAACAGGTTGCTGTTGCTTTTGCAATAGAAGAGGTATTTATATTAGATTAGGCCTACATTATTCCACTGGTTGTTTTTTACTGGTCAGGACCTGTAATCATTTAGCTCTGCTAGCAGGTAAATGCTAAAAACTTTTTTATTGCAAAAAAGAGGTTTGCAAAACGTAAACTGGTGCATGGAGACAGACAAAATAAACTAAAAGAAGGTAATAGGGAGCAATCAGTTATTCAGCTGAATTGCTAGTTATGCTTTGGTAATGTGTTTGTAAAGGACTCTTGAGACTACGGTACCCGTAATGGAAGTTTGAAGTTGTGCATTCGCGTCTAGAGTCCTCGAGGACGGTTGTTATTTGGTGGAAACAGGTCTTTGGATGCAGTGACATCAATTCCTTCGCCTCTTCTCTGGTTCCTCCAGTTCTTCTGACCGACCTGAGGATATGATCCCAAGCAATCCCTGTAAACAAACTGATTCTTGAACTGCACTTACTAAACACAGGCAGGCTCAGGCAATTAAACTAGGAATAGGAATGGGTCTGGTCTACCTGGCAGCATACTGACCACCCACGATGCAAAGGTTGCTTATGTACCACCAATCCTCTCTGTTTGATACTATCATAGGCATCTGTTACATTAAGCAAAAAGCTTCAGGCTGTGAAGGTTATATGAGCTGTTTGCTCAGATTAGGAGGTTCTTCATACGCTGCTTTGAGAGGTTCTTATAGAGGTGCTACCTGAATATCAGATGTATACAGTACTATACACACATGCGCATATACACATCACTCACTAAATGTTTGGTCATATTGACGCTAATATCACTCAGATTAGTGCACACTGAGTAGAGATCTTGAATGATAAACTTAGAAATTTTTCAAATGAATTAGTGAATGAATCACATACACAGTTCTGCGTTCTCATACACAGTTCTGCGTTCTCATACACAGTTCTGCGTTCTCATACACAGTTCTGCGTTCTCATACACAGTTCTGCGCTCTCATCAAGGCATCTTAATTCTGCAGTCTCCAACATAAAAACGGCAATATATAAAAAGAGCCAAACAAATAAACTGTAACAACAGACTACCTTGACTTATGCATTAGTTACAAGATAAAACAACGATTCTCTAAGTTTTTGAAACTGAAGTGCGTATGCCCTGCTAAAATGGCATTTTTACACCGCTAATGAAAATGGATAAGTAATCATTAACTTCTTATATTTGTCAGGAAGAGTGATTTCTCAGGTCCTTTTGCTGGTCTGCTTAAGATAATTAAAAATAAACTAATAAATATAAATTGTATTGTATATGAGAATATATAAGTGCTTCGAGCTACAGTACTAGCTATTCGGAGGCATTAAAAATAAATGCAAATCCTTTGTCTTCTTTACATTGTTTTATTGGGCAAGTGTAAAAATGTTGACAGGTGTAAAATAGTTTCTGACGGCAAATGTTCTATCTTTGTCAGTAAATAAATGCTTGCAAAGGGTTTAATTAGAGACTGTGTAGCAGTGATGAGTCTCTGGATTCCTATTGGTCTGTGAAGGTGGACATGTGTAAAATAGGTTTGGACATGGACCTCAACTAGAACTGAACTAATTACCATCATCGTCATCATCATCCACGATCATATTTCCATACTAAGCTCCGATGTCCCTGAGCCGCTGCAGATTTGCAATATTCTTAATCCTATGCAGGTATGCTAATAAGGAGCTTTACTGCAGATTACCATGCACAGTTGCCGATGTTGACAATAACACACTGCACAATTTTACTTTCAAATGATAATGTCAAGCGGGACTCTGCCTGTTCTCAGGGTAATCCAGACAGGGAGGAAAACTGATGGAGTAAAAGACATTAAGAACCTAATTAACAGCACCCAGAAATCCTCTTCAGCATCAAGTATAGTTGCACACATATAACTGATATATCCCTGCCAATGAGCGTTGGATAGGACTCAATAGGTGTCATGCGTGGAAACATAGCAGGATAAATATATATATATATATATATATATATATATATATGTGATGTTGCATATACATGTATGAAGTAAGCCTAAATAAAACTAAAAGATAGTAGATCATCTTAATGCCTGTTTACGTTTTTTTAGTGATTTTAATATCAATTGTAATATTATTGGCGTTCATAAAACTGACTATTTAAACATTTGTCCCATGCACCCAGATTAAAAAAGTATTATGCTAAAATAAGAAATGCAGTCAAATTAAGATGGAAGAAAACTGTAAAACAGAGTATAATCCAAGGTTATTAGGAGGCACCATAGGCTTATCAGACAAATTCTGCATTTTGGATTTACAGAAGAAGTTTCTCATGAAGTCATGGTGCTACAGCATAAATTAACGTCTCTCTTATATTCCCTTGCAAAACCCATTTTCAGACCGGAACAGATGGTTGTTCTGTACCTGATGTTAAATCCCATAAATAAGGATTTTTACAGGAGCAGACATTATTGACAGTATAGACATTATTGTTGAAAAATACAAATAGACTGAACCGATGTAGCTGAAAATAAGGCTTTCTATGAAGACAAAGTGTTTTAGCATGTGGTTCCGTTAGTCAAACAGTTAACAGAATAGACACAATGAATTAGCTCAAACATCACCATGAATAACAATAGAAAATGCTCAGTACAATGTATGTGGAAGTATATCAAAAAATCTGGTAATAAGCATTCTCATCTAATCTAGTGTGGCATTGATTTTATACTAATGTCACTAAGTTTAAACTTCAATATCCACCCACTAATGCACTTCCACCATTAACTCCTTGCATAGCTGATCAGTTTGAGTAATCATTGTGATGTCACTGAAATTGAACATAGAACCTTTAGGAACCTTTTAGTAGTGCATCATAAACTGCTATATTTATAAGGTGTCTTTCACATAACATACTTCTAAGGAGTAGAGAGTATCAATTTTTTACGGTGACGCCGTTGGATCCTTCTGAAACGGAACAAGCACGATTGAGAAATTGCAGCAATTGGAGGGTTTACGGAGAGCATGAGATGACACGAAGAGCATAAACAATAGACGACGATACTGAGAGCAAAAGAGAAGGACGTGTATTGTATTGTATAAAAACATTTTTAAAGTGCCTCTAAAAGGGTGAACCATTCAGAGGCGCTCCAAGTGTGCAAGGCCACCAGAGAAGAAATAGGCTTTGAGAAAAGAAAATGAGGAGGAGGGATTACCAGTCAGAAGTTGAAGTGAAAAGAAGTGTAAAGCAAGAGTTAAGCAAGCTGTAGGATCATATAGAGGAAGGGTTAAACCAAACAATGGGATTTATCAGGATAAAGTTTGAGGCACACAGACAAACTCCAGAGGATGAAGTCATCAATATAGAGTGAAATCTCTTTGCATTGTAGCAATGTCTGTGATCACGTTTAGCCAAACGTGCACACAAAGTTTGCCGTCATCTGCATAGAGGTAAAAGTGGCATTACAATGATTATTGCAATAAACAACACTGCACCTTGTCACCTTGTGCCGTCGATTCTTTGAATCTTAGCGACCGCCATGGTCAACCTTCTCCACTTGCTACGATCTTCCGTCGCGTTTCTCAGTTCTTCCAAGTTCATCTTCGTTCTCTCGTGTATTTCTTCCATCCACCTCCTTCTTGGGCGTCCTCTCCTTCTTCCTCCCTCTCCGCAGGCCAGCATCATCTCCTTTTCCAGGCCGTTTGCTCACATCACATGTCCGAAGAATGTCAACTTCTGCCTTGCCGCTCTCTGCCCTAATGACATATTCCCTCGTGCCTGACCTATCTCTTGTAATATGGATTCATTTGTTCTTTTCTCGATCCATGGGTTTCTCAATACCTTCCTCCCAGTGTGTGATTTGTCAAAAAAGAAGTGTGGGGGTCGGCTTAATGTCCTTGTTTTGGGGGGGGCCAAAATACGCCGCGGCGACTGCGGAGCATATCCGACTAGGGGGTCTGGGGGAGCGTCGTAAGCTCCCCCAGCGGGGTCCGGGGCGGAGCCCCGGCCGCTATTGATTTGGTGCAATCCAAAGCAAAATCTTCTATTGAAAGTGAATTGAATGAATTGAATAATATCACCTTTTTAAAGATCAGTTAACATGTTATTTATGTTAAAGGGTTTGAAGTTTTTCTGTTCGTTAACCCAGTAGTTTTCAAGTTTAATTAACTTGTCATTAGCAACTTTCATTGTAAACAAACACTCTACTGCATAAACTTGCTCTAAATTAGAAGTAAAATAATACAAAAACCACTCCCAATTGGACTTAAAATATGAGAAAAATAACAAAGTCCAATTGAAATTTTTGTTTTACTTTTTTGTGTGTTTAACATGGAAAACACATAAACATGGAGCAAAGACATATGGGTATTCATTTATAGTGCCATAGTGGCACTATAATATTCACTTATGTTGCACTATAGTTAGTACAACGCAAAGTGAGAATAATACTCAGCAGTCAGCAGACTCAGCACTCAAAATAATAAAACAATAGTAAGGTCCTAGGATGAACGAAGTGCTCGGAACTTCACAAGTCACAAGCTGTAACGCATCAACTAAATACTGTTCTTATAACAACTCACAAGAAATAACTTCAAATAAGAACTTTCTTAATAAGAAGATATTTGTGTTCCTATTGAGGACTAAAAACTGAAATAATTTCAAATGACAACAGAAACAAGAATCATCAATAACGAAGTGCAAATTATTTATGATAAACTAGTCATCATGCGAAAATTATTGAAATGAAATTGTCATGTATGATGTAGCCTAATTTGTGATGAACTCTAGCTAAGTGGTAGTGACTAGTCTTTAATCATGGCAAAAAGTTTATATCTTGGTCTAAGCTCATCAACATTCCTTTTCTTCCCTGTTGGTTTGTCGTTGGCACCATGCCTGCCTTTTTTGAACCAAGATAAGACATACTCGTGACACTTGAAAAATTGCACAGCAGGGCCATTAACAGCTATCATCAATAGAGCACTGACAGTTTCAGTTTTTAGCCGGTTTCTTGTGTCTGTGTGCTGCAGATTCATGGAACTAAAACCACGCTCGCAATCTGCACTGGAGATAGGATAAACGGACAGTTTTGTCAGCAATTGTTTTAGATGCATTCCTACTTTCAGATTATCTTTAAAAGTAGCAAAATCTGATAGGATTTCAACACTCGCAATAGAACTGAAACAAAGTTGCTTGCAATCTTTGAACAGTATGCCTAAACGTTAAGGCTTCCACAGTTTCTGAAATTTGATCATTTGGGAAATTGTGTCACTGTCACGGGAGTCGACGGGACCGGACAACGTCACAACAGTACAACTTGAAACTTTGTGTCAACTGTGACCTGTCAAGTGTTGAACGAATGAGGAAATGAAACAAATAAGTCCTACTAACTGCTTGCAGTCCCCCTCTTGTGGCACTGGCCGCCCGCACTGCCAAAAGAGGGGGTCGAAATTGGACCCCCACACCTTTTTTTTGGAGGTGGAAGTGTGGGGGTCGGGCCATAGCAAAGAGGGGGTCCGACCCCCCCAACCCCCCCGGCAAATCACACTCTGCTTCCTCCATATCCACATTTCGCAAGCATCGATTTTCCTTTCTAAGGCCTTTGTTTTTGTCCACGTTTCACATCCATACAGCACCACTGGGAATATCATTGCCTTTACAATTCTTGTTTTTGTCATCAGGCTCACATGTTTATCCTTCCATATTTTCTCTAGTCCCTTTGCTGCAGACTTTCCCAATGTAATCCTCCGTCGTATCTCTCTGTCACATCCGCCATCATTTTCTATCATGGCTCCCAAGAAGCAGAAACTTGTCACCACCTCCATCTCCTCTCCATCTACCTCGAAGTTTGTCCAATTTTCCGTGGTCATGATTTTGGTCTTCTTTAAGTTGCACTATCAACATCATAATGATTGTCACCATGAAGATGGATTGAGAAAACTCATGCAATTTCAATTCAAACTTAAATAGGAACCAAAATGGGGATCAATAATTATAATCCACACCTCCTGTCAAGCATTGCTCCTAAGAGACAGGATTGTATACTGACGGGTAACTGAAGATTGGTCGGGTCTTTAATATACGGTATTGATTCAGTTATCAGGTAAAGTGGTGTCTATCTTGACCGACACAAGAAACTAGCATAAGAACAATATCAGCGAAATTTCATCCATTGTACATTTCCAGCACATTATTAAGTGCTGCACACACTGTAGGCAAGTCCATCATGGCAGACATTATAGAATGTCCAAAGCGCCAGGTAAAATCACAACTATGCTAAGTGACACTTAATACAACTCCGACTAAAAGCAAACAATATAAAGTCGTGGATGAACAAATACAATCCTGCTGGACTTCTTATCGGCATCATTCCATTAAATAATCGTTAAATGGCTAGTCATATCGGTTGACAATGCTGATGCAGAATTCCATGGCAACGGCACTCAAGGCAGGTGTAGCCGTGAATTCCTCCAGTCTTTGTTTAACAGGAGCTGCTAAAAATTACCCATAGTTCACCAGAACTGGAAATGAACCACGACGACGACAGTCATGCTGCCGTGTCATCGTATTTACGTCCTGTCCTGTCTCGAAGTAATGTTAGACATGGCGTTAAGTGCATTTCTGGCCAGCAGGCATGATGCAGTTATGGATCCAATAGATTCTATTGGACCATCTCTTTTTGTCTGAATAAACTACTGCTTATTTCTGCCATTCCAGCAACTTTGTCAAAATTGTATGTCAAAGTGCATGTGCTTAATGTATGTATTAAAGAATTTAAGTATGTACCGTATGCCACATTATGTGTCTGATTGTGGCAATGACAATTCCCAACTGTTTCTTATGAAGAAGCAGACTGGTATTAGAATGCCTTTTTGCATCTGTAACGTTCAGTTCCAGTGTTTGAAGAGGTGCTATACAAATACCCCAATACATACAAGACTGTCAAGTTCTCACTGTATGCAAGTGAAATTTGTACCACCTTAACAAAATCAGGAACCTTCAGTCGTAATCGTAATCGTAATCTCCTAATTTCTAAAGCGCCACTGGAAGCCAAGCGCGGGGCACCGGCTTATTCACGAGCGCTGCGTTGAGTTAGGAGGGTTGTCCGTGAGAGTAGTCCGTGGTGGTCCGGGTCGAGTTACCATAGGATCAGGATCGAATGCGTTGAGTCAAAAGGGTTGTCCGTAAGAGTAGTCCATGGTGGTCCGGGTCGAGGTACCGTATGATCAGAGGTGTGGAACAGCTACAGTCACCAGGTCCAGGGGCGGATCCAAAGGGGAGAGGGCAATCCGGCCATTGTGAGTACTTGAATTCGGAGAAAGACGAAAAAGGTCATCAGAAAAATGTCCGGTCAAAGGGTGTAGTCAGTGTCTCATTTGGCCACCCCCTACTTTTCTGGATCTGTCACTGACCAGGTCACTAACCTGCAGTTAAGTAAGTGCCACACACTTCATCACTTGTCACAAAATGATGCAATGCATTGAGTACACAGCATTGAGTAGGCCTACACATCAGTCATACCATCACTTAAAGTCCAATGTTGACTACAGTCTGCACCCATTTGATTAGTCAGCTATGCAGCACACGACCGAGTTATTCTAATACTTTTGTTGACAAGATTTTGCCAACCTGCCTGCTATCCTGCTCTACCTTGTGCCTGCTTTGCTTCAAGACGTCTTAACTTCTTGTTAAGGCCATGGGCATTCATTCATTTGGTGATGCATGTATTGCGTAGAAATTCATACATGCATCACATTGTATCATATTTGTCTACTGCCAAGGTGTAGTGTGCCTACATTTTACAAGTTGCTCAACTTGTTACACGTTGCTCAAAAATTACTCACAGTTGCTTAACTGCCAGCAGGTCAATGTCAAAAACTTCATTTATTGCAAAAAAGAGGTTGCCAAACCATAAACTGGTGCTGGAGACAGCAGTTTTTTACTGCCACGTCTTGGCTGTGCACAGCTAATTTTTTTAGCCCATTCTCTATTGTTTGGAGTTTTGATAGGTATTTTGAATGCGCTACATTAAGTGGTTTGATACGTTATACATACTAAAAGAACTTACTATATAATAATGGATTGCTATCAATTCATGCTGCAACAACGTGGGCTAAAACACTTTAGCAAAATATCATCATCACCACGATCATTCATGAGCTAATAGACTGATCCATTTATGTCTTAGAATATAAAAAGTTTTACTCATTCCTCTTTACCAAAATATAAATGAGCTCTTCAGGGCGTATTGTATTGTATAAAAACATTTATAAAATGCCTCTCCTAGTGTGAGCCGTTTAGAGACACTCCCACTAGAGAAGATACAGGTACTGAGAAAAGCAAAGAAGGAGGAGAAGGAAGAGGAGGAGGGGAGAAGCAGGAAGAGGGGGGCTACCAGCTGGAATTTTAGAGTAAGTAGATGGAGACAGTGCCTTCCAAAGAGAGGGACCAACTGAGACTGAACCATAGGATGCACTATTATTTAACATACTGCATTCTGCCAGCCTTAAGCGTTGATTAAACGAAAATTGATTGATTGATTGATTAGTATTACTTTAATATGCAGCGTTTTTCTGTTATAGCAATAGTGTTTTCACTTCAAGATGATCATAAATTGCAATTTTACAGTTTTCGTCGCTATTGGTACAATATTATTCACAACTTTTTCATTAAGTTCTAGTTTTTGTTTGTTGGTGCAGATAATTATATTTCCAGAAGATGTCCAGTTCCATATTTTACAATAAGCTGTAGATTTTTGGGTTGAATTTCAGCTAAAACTGAGTTAGGTGTCATTTATCATCAGTCTAAAGTTACAGTACTTTTCCCTTGCCTGAAATTGTTGCTTTATTTGGAGCACAGTAATTAACTTCATTTGCTCAGCCTTGGCATATAAGCAGTAGCAGTGCTACAGCAGGGCATGCCAATGCAAATACTCTGCAAGTCTTTGCCATGGTCGTTGCCCTGCCAAGAAGCTGCCGGAATGTTTGTCTTGTCAAGAATTTATTTCAGGCACATTAAAACCACCTTCTGCACTGGTTACATGTAGGCCTATGACTGCCCTGGCTACGCACAGGTTGCAAAAATGCCTGGAAACATCTCTGTATATAAGAGAATGTGTATAACCCACTATAACACCATCTATAATGCATGTGTGTCACTGGTTATTTGCATGTATGTTTATATTGGGGTTCAAATAAAACAGGACGCAATCACCATTTCGCTATTCCTTTAGTACCTGAGAAATGTACAACTCTTCACCTGCAGCAGATGTTCAACAGATCTGCTGGCTCTATATCCAACACAAGCATATGCCTTAATGGAATACCTGCCCCATTGATGCTACAAACCTATCAGCTTTGCATCATTCCAAATCATATTATTTCGCAGAATTATATGAGAAAACTAAATAAGTAATTCAACTGTTACATATATTACATGCTATTAGGTAAACCTATAATTATATGTAACGCTGTTATTTGTAATCTACAAAGCTCAGGAATTATGGCAACTGTTAGCAGGAATTACTTTGAAATAGTTTCTTCTGATATACGATTCAAAACTAGTATTCAATAAGGTCTTCAGATCATTTCATTCAGGGTGTGTTTGCTTGTTTGTGCATTTGTGTGTGTGTGTGTGTGTGTGCACACGCGCGCGCGAGCATACTTGTGTGTTCTTCAATGTGCAATGGATCCTTCAGTGACAGATTTTAGGTTCATATTTAATTTCCTCTGTAAAACGACCATACGAGTAGGCATTATGTCTGACATCACTCAAACTCTTAGCTAAAACAGTTAGGATTCATCCTGAGTTGATTTCTGTTAGGATTGTGTACAATTGTTAATCCTGACCATATATATATATATATATATATATATATATATATAATATATATATATATAATATATATATATATATCACTCTAAACACTGAGCTTACAATGTGGTTCTGTTATTTTCCAGTGGTGTACCATTCTGGAAAAAACATTTGAGCAACCTCACTGCACATGTGGCAGCAGGATTCACTCAACTAGTCGAAAAATACAAAGTTAGCTGAAATGATAAGCTCAGATATAATCGCACTTTACAGTGCATATACTGGACATGGCTCTATAAGTTATAAATCATGCATGACTGGCAGAGTAAAAACTCTTGCAGGTGCACTGGCATTACCCTGAATATGAAGCTCTGGTAGATCCTTGAGAAACAGGTGGCCATAGAATGCATTGCTGTCAGTTACCTGTCAGCACAACAGTAAACCAGTTAACATAGTTTCTTATCCTACTCTGTAAAGATTAAGGGAAGGCAACATATGAGCCTCTAGCTCTGCAGCGATTATCATTTTTAGTCTATCTGTTAATGATCCGATTCTATTATTATTAATGTACAATTACTTACACATAAGACACCCATACATATGTATGATATAAGGAGTTATTTTAAACAGGAATGGGCAAATCACACAGTAACATGTAATTGAATTACAAATTACCAACTACTAGAAAAAATGTAATTGAATTGCAAATTACAAATTATCTTGATGCAAAGCAGCAAATTACAAATTACAATTTAAATTACATGATATTATTTGCTCAATTAAATTACTGCCACCCCTGATCAAAATTAGGTTGTATGACTGCCTTTATATCTGCACCACCAAGAAAAGTTCCAATATGAATTTGGTGAGAATCTAGAACTTCAGCTGACTTAGCCAGATATGTTTAAAATATTTAGGCTGCAACTCCTGCAAGTACAGAACAAATACAGGTATTTATGTATTAAATACACGTACCAGTAAGATACTTATGGCTAGTGTAATATTAAAGAAATATTGACTTCTTTAACAAAGCAATGGTATATTGTCACATGCATTCATTTAGACTTGCTTTTGAGTAATATACAAGATGTGGGCTACTTGTCACAAGTGGTTAAAGCGGTTTGGGTGAGCAGTGGGAACGCTGAATGAGAGCAGTGAAGAATTTCATTGAAATGCATACATGTGTTTTAGAGTTCCATCATGATGAGCAGTGGGAACGCAAGCCAAGATTTGCAAGAGCAATGGGAACGCCGTTCCCATGCGTTCCCACCCACTTTATCACTCAAATATGATCAAGGCAGTTATTTAAATTTAACCACCATAACTAAACAGACATTCAACATGAGCACTAGATGCAGGTACACTGAATTGTGATAGTAGAGTGCTTGACATCACTGAATATCCAGTATGGTTGCGATCATATAGCTTAGACTTCTTGTCGCAGGAGAACTGTGAACACAAAGGAAAACTACCGCACACGACACCATTTTCTAGGTACACAAAGGTTGAATGCTCGTAATGAAGTAATGAAGTAAGACTGAAATTCATATAGCAGCACTTCTTGAAAACTATACAGTCTAACAACTCTGCAGAATATTCAATGCTTTTAAAATAGATCAATAGTAAGACTGAAATATAGTCACGACTAGTGTTGAATAGCTATAACAGAAAACGTGCAGAATGTAAATAAACTGGGCAAGGCAAAGAAATTACTGCAGGAAAATGTCAGCTGTCTTCTTAAGGAAATCGACCTCTCGCCTGGAATACAGGAAAAATTGGAGTGAATCGGTTAAAGGTGGAGTGGGTCAGTGTGTTTTGTTTAGAACGTACATGTGTCCTCCTGAAAGGAAACCTGGTAAGAAGCAACTCCGGAGGAGATTGCATAATTTATTGCCATGCTAGAACATAAGCACCTGTAGTTGAGACCTAACCGAACCGATATAGGCTGAACCAACAGGCATGATGATACATGACCTGTTTCAGCCCACTCCAAGTTCTTCAGCAAACAAGTCTATCTTCCATGGCAAGCACAAATATATCTCCACATCATCCAGTAGTTGGTGTCTGCAATTGCACCTCTTTATTAGTGAATATGGACTACTTAGTATACAGGCGCTGTTCGCATAATCTATGCAATCACCACGGACACACAAAACGATGGCATACGTGTTGAAAACTTAGAATAAACATTGAAAACATAACGACTAGTTGCCAAAGTGACCTCAAAAAGCATGAAACAAAGCCCTAATAGTCATCATTAACACGATTTTGATACTGATCAATAAAAACAGTCATCACAAAGCTTACAATGATGCATTAATCAGCTTTGAGTGTAGTGCACAGATCAAAGTGTTGTTTAAAGAACCACTTTTATTTACCCATGACAAAACCTTAATGCTGACCAGTTTGTCAGTCATAACCAAAATTAATCCAGTTGTCCCCAAAAATGCATGCACCTAGCCAGGGCTTAAAGTGTGCCTGGATGGTCATAAACGGCGTCAATGCACTTGTTTTAAAATCTGAATGCGGTCCAGCCACTTATTGGCAAGCACAGACTGGAAAGGTAAGGGGTGTCCAGGCACTTCTTTTGGAGAGGTAAGGGCGTCCAGGCACTTATTTTTCCACACTTTAGGCACTGCACATAGCAGAACACAAACTTAAACCATTAAATTCAATTGTTTTGCAAATGTTTATATAACAAAATATTCCTGTAACTTCTAAAATTAAAAAATCTGCACTCGTCTGCACACGTGCAGTCAGGTGAATGTTATTCCCCAAAATTGCTTGAAATTACTAAACAACACTGTTAATGCAGTTGTTTAGTGACTCAGGTGTGTGTGCTGTGGGACTGAGCAAGTCTATAACCTACATCACATTGTATGCTAGTTCAAGGACAATTTCTGCCTACACATTTGCCCTCCTGTCGGTCTGTCTGTCTGTCTGTCTGTCTGTCTATATGAATGTCTGTGTGATCTTACTGCACTGCTGACTATGCAGCTGCCTGTGTATCTCTCATATTGCAAAGCAATCAGTCAATCAGTAAGTCAGTCAGCCAGTTTGTGCCTCTACATCTGTATGCCTAAGTACCTCTCTCTCTGCATCTGCTTACCTACCTGCTTCAATGCATGCAGACATTGCATGACTTCCTACCCTCCTGCCTGTCTGCCTGTTTGGCAGCACCTGTCTGTGTATGGCTTTGTTTTCAACTCAGCCAGTCAATCTGTCTGCACCTGTGTCTGCCTGCTTACCTTTCTCTCTGCCTGTCCATCTTTCACTGCTATTAGGCCATACCCTTGCCGTTCTCAAACCTTATTAGCCCATGCACTACTTAGCCAACTAGAATTTGGTTCCTAGCAATTGCTTAGTATCAGATTGCAGGTGCTGCACAGGTATAAGTCAAATGAAGGTGCTTCAGATGTCTCCTATAAATATATAAAAAATGCACAAATCAAAGGAAAACACTTCTCAATAATTATCCAAACATTTACTGCAATCTATTAAAACTGACTTAGATGCCAGTGGTAGGGATGGACCAACCTCCCAGGCGGAGTCAAGGGATATAGTCCAGAACCAGCAGCTGACCCACATAAACTTAACTAATAACCGCCAACATAATATCTGCACAGCCATAGCAGCCGAGTGAAACCAACAACAACAACCACTGAGCGGCTGAAGCCAAAATAGAGACCGAGGAGCACCGCAAATAAGGCATAGAGGGAGGTAGAAAGGCGGTGGGGGGGGGGGGGTGGAGGGAAAAAAGGTGTGCAGGCACAGGTGGAGGTAACAGTATGTCATCTTCTGGCTCTCACACCTCTACATGTGTACCTGTGCATGTATATGCTTTGCCCACTTTCTTCATAAATCTACCGTAGACTCTTCCCGTCTGCTTAACTGTCTGTATTTTTTTTGCTTTCTGTATAACTACCGACCAACTAACTGACTGTACGTCTGCCTATCTGTCTTTTGTCATAAGCTTATTTCTCCCATCGTCAATACTTAATATATAGTCCATGTTCAGTGCAGCCCAAAGCAGCCCAACAGAAAAATGTAGGCCTACAATTTTCGTGGATCAGATTCGTCATCATTGTCGTCGCCAATGTCATCATCGTCGTCGTCGTCGTCATCATCATCATCATCATCACCATCCTTTCAAGACAAAAATGGCACACATCAAGGGGTATTTGGCAACCAGCTGTGTTATAAATACAGTTGCAGTCAGCTTCCTGTGGTGAAATCCAGTTTAGCCGAGTATTATTAATATATTGATGCCATCAAGTCCGCAGTGAGGAGGAATTGTACAACCTAACAATACATCTAATGTCATTTTGTTCGATGCAAATCAATATCACATTAACTACTTCAAAACTTCAAAGTCTCAGAGCAACTGAAACTGCTTATGACAACTGTTGAAATCCCGACGCTTCCGCTCGCTCATCAATCAATCAATCCACAACAAGTTTCTCTTATGAAACTCCTGTCTTAGTTAGCATCTCTTGCAGTGGCGACACCAGTATTTCAGTTTAGCCCCCATAGGCCCTGGTGCCGCTACTGATATCTGGATCCTTCATAAACAGGTCCAACCCATCAGGTTTATATGACCAGGAAATTTATGGGATAAGCAAGTCTCTCGTGAATGCAGATATCACCTCCTAAAAGCCCTGTACAAACTGCTTCTTGCCTGTAGCTTATTGTTGGATATTAAATTTTTTGCTTGAAAACGATGTCCCTATACCTAGAAAATGACGTTTCTAGATTTAAGAGTCTAGCATGATTTGATGTTTTGAATCATTGCTGATTTTTATGTAGGTGCAATAAAATAAAATAAATTCACTTTTTTTGCATAGCAGTGGCAAACATTTATAAATCGTTTTACATACTTATAAATACCAGTGCTGTCCAAGTGGACAATGGTTTTGTAAAGTCAATGAGGACTTCATCCACCCATTGATTCCTGCTATCAAGGGCGGATACAGAAATGTTCAAAGGAAGGGGCCAAAATTTTCGGTCTTGTTGGTGGGACAGGGGAAAATTTCGTCTTATTCGCCACCGAAAAAACTGATGACCTTTTTTTAGTCATTCGTCCAATTTTCCAGAAAAAAGGTAGCATTTCAACCGCCAAAATAGTTGACGACCTTTTTTTTAGTCGTCAGTCCTCATAGTCGAGAGTAATGGTAAATCAAACGGGGGAGGGGTCATGTCCCATGCGATTTTTTAATGGGGGGTCTGATGTCCTGCTTTTCTCTCCCGCCCCATTTATTTAATGGCTTGTTGAAACCAAATGGGAGGCCACGTCCCATGCAATGTTTAAATGGGGGAGGGCATGGCCGGATTGGCCCCCCCTGGATCCGCCCCTGCCTGCTATTGAACATACACTAGTGACTAGTCCATACGTTTTGCTTTGCAAAAGTAACCCAAAGTGCTGACAGTAATATTAAACTTCAATATTTAGGAACACAATTAGGCTCTGTACGGATGCAGGCAACAAGTTTGCCATGTTCCCCAGCTGAGTTTTAGGACACGGCCAGAGTTGCCCTTTGAATCAACACTTGAACACCAACCTCTTGTTCTTTAAAGTGACTTTCTTAACTCAAACTCAAATGCAGTATGGTATGGCCTTTGGATCCAAACTGGATATGGTGCAGCACTTGTGAATGACAGCAGTGAATGGTCAACATATAGCATCTGGATCCCAATTGGACATAACAGTGTTCCTAATTGAATAGGTTGCTACCCTGCACTTAGCTTTAGAGTGGCACATTCAAAATTTGGAGTTGCAATTACAAAACTTGGCTCTGCAAACTAAAAATCCTAATTCTTATTCTGGGATAATGATTAATGGTTTTTAGTTTCTTCTTGTTTCTCTCCTTACTTTTACCAAGCCAGCTTACCAACACTGGGTCAAGGTAGGATCCAAGTGACAAACCATGAACATTTACACTATGTCAAATAGTATAACTACGGTATACATATATAATATATGAGCATAGGCTACTGTAGGGTGTACGATATACAGACTGATGCTAGGCTCCTATAAACAGAGGGTCTATCAAAACCAATATCATTCCAATATCTTTGTGATCTCATACTTCGCCCCATTTCGGCCACTTCGCTGCGTCCTCTTAGGTCCTCCGATCGGCTTGACCTCTTTGTTCCTCGTGTCAGGACCGCCATGGCTCAATCCAGATCATTTGCCTGCATAGGTCCCTCCCTATGGAATGGTCTTCTCCCATCCGTTCGCTCTGCCATCCTCTCTGGTAGTCTTTCGTCATCTTTCTCTTGTCTAAAGACCTGCCTTTTCTCTCGGAGTTGCACGCACTGGGAGCGCTTCTGAAAGGCTCTTGCTGCAAGAAGCGCTTTACAAATGGTCAGATACGATACGATACGATTCTGGAGATTACAATACGATTACTTACTATTATAGTGTTATGAACTTATGTTTAAGATGACCGCATATAGACGTACCTGTCGTCGCTTGAACGTCTTGTTGTCAAGAAACTCCAAACATCGGTCGTGTCTACCTTTAGGCTTTAGTTATCTGATTAGGAAAGCTGTTGTTGGGCTTTGGCTGTCAGTAGGAGTTCGTCTTTGGTGACTTGTTATCTCAGCACTGTCCATTTATGAACTTTTTCTATTAAATGCTTTTGCAAAGTATGTTTGGACCGCAGGCAGTGCTTATGAGATAGTTTAAACTGAAAAGACGCCATTTGTTCAAGTAAATTCATACAAACTAACGCAAATTGCGAATATATAGAAACGTTTTGCTGCGGTTTGGAACCGCAAATCTAAAAATAACTGATCCAGAGCTTGACAAAACTTAGGAAGGGCAACTTTAGTGTCTTGATTGGTGTGCGGTTAGAAGTTATTGACGACGCGTCTTTCAGTCAAAACAGGCTAAAAGCAAGTGTTAGATATTCAAGATGCCAAACAGGTTAAAAGCCAATGCCATTCAAGTTGCCAAGACTAGGCCTACATGGTAATCTTTTAAGTCATTCACCTTTATGAGCTGATTTACACAAGTTTTTTACTCTTACACACTTCCTTGAAATTCCCTATTTATTCACTTCAATTTTATTTTCATTTTCACAACATTTCTGTTTAGTTTATTTTTAATTTTCAGATATTATTTCCAGTTTACGTATTACATCCAAATTTGCCTGGTACCTCCAAATTTCTGTGGGCAACAAGTTCGGTGAGGGAATCTCAGTGACAGATATGACCCCACAATAAAAAATTGATGGGCTTCCGAGGCTGTTTCCCGGAATTTCAAGACCAACATGAGAGTCGAGTTCCAAGGCTGAGAACAAGACCGACGAGATCAACACACACATTTTAACACAGTTCCAGACCAGACAAGAAGTGTCTCTCAATAAATATTTGCTGTAAAAGCAAGAGTCAACAAATGACTTTTAGCAAGATGGAAATATGATACATGCGTTTGTTGTCACGTGTTAACCAGAAAGATTGCTTCTGAACTTCCTGTGTGTTTAGCATTTACAAGTTACAAGGTTTGAGATCAGCATGTAATTACTAATTATGACAATATCATTATAGGGCAGAGAATAGACAGTTTGCACTGCAAGACCAAGACATTAGGTTCCCGAGACCGAAACATCAAAAGCCTGCATCAAGGCCGAGTCCAAGTCTTGAGACCATACAACCCTGGATCGTTGGAGCCAATCCGGCCCCTTTGCTCAGGTTGTACGCATTTGTACAGCTAAGAAATTTTCCCAAGAGTTTTCTGAATCTCAGCTTTTGCACTCAAATGTAACAGCTTCCCAGGAAAATTAGGCTTCAGCAGCATACACTTATTAGAGCTTCTACACTCAAAGGAGACAGGTTCTAAACAAAAGAAACCATAGTGCACATAGATATGATAGATCCTGATGATCTGATGCTCAATTCCAATGACCTCAGTGACTTTCAAGTTTTATTTCAACAGACTGACCTGGTATATGTGCGTATAAATACATATGTTCCAATGAAGACAAAATAATGTCTCATTTGTCTTCATTGGTTAAATTGCTTGTGTAGAGGTGGCAGATCTTCAAATCTTTACAAACCCAAAAGTGAAGCCTACCTGGTAAATCTATAAATACATGCCTGCATTATATTACATTATTATAATTATAGATGAGCAGTCGATTGGTTGAAGTCATTCTCTGTTGTTGGTCCAACAACCTGGAATGGACTTCCCTTGACTAAGCGACACCTCCCAAGCTCTTCTCAATTTCACAAACTGTTGAAGACTTTTTTGCTTGATCTCGGCTGGGAGCGCCTCTGAGTAGGTACCTTGAAGGGGCGCTATATAAATTGCGATTGATTGATTGATTGATTGATCTTGTAAAGTGCGGAACCTCCTCTAAGAAGGTTACTGTATAGATATCTTGAGACTCAAAGTCCTTTGCTCACAAAATTTGCTCAGCACCATCAACTGATACTCTTGGTCATTAGACAGTGGCATTCATTAATAAATGCACAATATAAATGCACAATAATAGACATAATTATGCAATTCGTAGGTTAGAAAGATGCCATTGAGCCGAAAATATTTCTGACGACTTTTTTTTAGTCATTTGCCAAAAAAAATCCAAAATCACACCATTTTTACCTATTTTTTTTAATCTTTATTGCCCACAGTTTTTAGACATGTGACCCGGCTGAGACCCGGCACCAGTAGGTCACAAAAATCAATGCCGGGTCGCAGACCCCGACAGACCCGGCTCACTTTCAGCCCTGGACAAGGGTCCATAGCGAGATTTACCTCTCTGTATACACCCTATTTTGTATTTCATATGAATTCCTAAAAATCTTACCATACATACCAGGTTGCTTTGCCAACCTGTTTTTGCTCATTAAACAAATATACATACATACATTTCTGCATCTAATATACACAGTGATAATACCAAAAGGTTTTTCTTGTTGATGCCAATTTCAAATTCTTTTCTCTTTCATGGAAACATCTCGGCAGGTTACTATAAAAATTAGTTTTCAATGATATTTGGTGGTTTGAATCAAAAATTTAAACTGAAAACAGTAAACGCGTTTGTTGACAAAAACAAATGCCTTGGACAAATTCAAGCATAAATTATGACCATTTAGAGATAAAAGAAAAGTAACTAGTAACCCCCACTTAGCTGCAAACAGTTAGAAATTCCAACGAGGTTGAACTACTGAAAATCTATTAGCCACATGTGTGGACAATCATAAGTAAATCACATCAGAATACTACCAATGGATTTTTTAAAATAAAAAATCAGAATCAAATAACAATACTACAATAGATGTTACATATATATTATATCGTAATTATCAGTAAGCAATAACAAATGTGCAAATTGCTGAGCGTCATGTCATTGCCAAGTCTCTCCATTCTTCTGTATACAAATTGAGACTTGAGTTAGAAACGTCTAAAGTAAAGGCCAACTAATTGAACTAAAAATTTCTTGCAATTACAAATAAATCAAGTGCCAAGTCTATGAGTAAGCTTACATGAGAAATAAATCTGCAAAACAGTGGCTTAAATTTCACACTCTGGGGAATGAAATGGCAAACACAGCATCGATTAAACAAACAGTTAACGTTTAAAAACTATCAATTAAAGACAAAAGATTAAATAAAACTTTGCACTGTGCAAAAATGTCTGAATACAATAAACGATTGACAGACTCTGATGTCAGACCTAATCACCAGTTTTACATACAGATGGTGCATTTCACCCAAGTTCGGAGCCTAGTAGGCGTAGATTTTACATTTGTGAACCTCCTTGTCCGGGCATTCTCGATCTTTGTTGTAGTAGTAGAAGCTGCCATCCTGACGCTGAAGCTTCTTCACGTATCCATTGTGAGGCCAGCGATCCACCTTCACAATTGCAAAGGTAGTTAAACATAGCTTGTATAAGGAATCAAATTCAAAGCAGGCAAATTTATGCATTCTAACAAATAGGATTACATGTTCAACCTTTAAAACTGTCCAACTTGCTGGGGTATCTGGCATCGCCCAAGAAATTTCGGTTTTTCGCCATTACCCAGCTCCCACCCGCTTGGGTACCTAGGGTCGCCCAGTAAATTTTGCTCTTTTGCCCCCACACCCTGCTCCACCCACCCATAGGCGCAACCACCCTATGGGACCCACGGGACGCATCCCCCAACTTTTGAGTGGTCCCCTAACTTTATTATTATGGTCCCCCAACTTTTAGGGCGTGATTCATTATGGTCCCCCCCAACTTTTAGGACGTGATTGCACCTATGCACCCACCCCTTTGGGGTACCTGGAATTGTCCAGTAAATTTCCGTTTTATTCATTATTACTATGTATTCTTATCTTATCTTAAGTCCTATCACTGTATTGAGAAGCAATGCTTTATTTAAGAATGCAGACAAAGCCTCCAAAAAACGGTGGGATAAACAAGTCCAGAGAACAGAGAAGCCAATAAACAGATGCAGAAAGACGAGACCCAATGAGATCCATGATATATTTCGACGCAAGACCCAGTTTGGATTTGAGGATTACATCGGTGTGGGTGGAGAGAGGAAACCAGTGCAGTTGGTTGATGAACAGTTGGTTGACCAACAGTTGGTGTTGATGAACAGTGGCTATACCAAATAAATCAATGGACCATCTCATCAGTTGTTACATCAGAGGTTTGCACCCAGCAGAATATCCATACCCAGTACTATCTGACTCCACGTGAACTATAGTTGTCTCTGACTTTAATACATCCTCTACAAATACATTCTTTGTAATAATAATGACAGTGCCTAACACACAAACATTTTCAATGACTACAAAACTGAACAGGCCACTCTCAGACCTGATGCTCATGCGCAAATGTAGTTTTGCTTCCCAGCTAGCTTGACGTATGGGGCAATGAATTACACACTTTAAATTTTAAAAGTATTGGTCAGTGGAAGGGGTCATCTATTATGACTACAGGCATCCTAATACTATTTTCTTTTTCATAACTTAACCTCATTTTAGTTACCCGAAACTTAAAGCCTCTGAAAGGCAAGAGTTCCACGCCCACACTCTACATATACTGATCCTTACTATCTTTGAAGCAAGATTGAGTGCTTTTAATAATGACATCACAAGATGGTCTTATTTATAACAATTAGATGATTTACTGTGCAACAAAGGCAGGCAACGAATCTGTTGCAAAGCGATTAAGTTTATTGCTCAACATGTTGTCAAAGTGTATAAAAAATACAGACAAAATGTTAGCCACCTGATACTTAAGCAATGCACAGCGAAAGCACCAGAGGGCACAGTTTGCGGATATCGAGAAATCATTCTGTAACGATATGCCGAGGCCCAGACATATCAGGTTGCCATCAGCAATCCAATTCGGTTTGAACTCTGTGATACCTCTTAGCTATGGCTGTATAATCAATACGTGAAACTTCTATAAATCATATGCAAGTCTGCAGCTGATTGTCAAAGATAAACCACTCTCCAGCTACATAAGTGCGAGTCACGCTAACAAACAAATGTTTCTTTCTTACTTCGACCCTGAGCACTTTTGCCACATACTAAAAATATGATAGAAAGAAAATATTACCAGTTATATTTTATTTGCATTTGCATCTGAACAGGTTTATGAAGGATCATATTAACATATAATCTCCATTGTAGGCTGCCTACATCTTCCATCCTAAACTACCTCTCTGTCCCACAACACTCGAATGCGTGCACAAGATGGTAGCCGATTGGTTAAAGTGATTGTCTTGTAATGCGGAGAGTGCAGGTTCAAGTCCCCTCCATGATGGTCCCTGTGCCGAAACCATGATCAAGTCCTTCACTCATAACTGCTCTGGCACCAGTTGACAGTTAATGACTGGCCATTAGATACAATACAACTGAAATTTGATATCGCCCTCCTTACAAAGCTTAGAAGTGCACATATGCTTCGATGATGCAACTGCAATTGTATTTGACCATTGCAGAGCAATTGTGAGTGAATGACTTGCTCAAGGTCCCTATACACAGTTATCGCCTTAGACGAGGATCGAACCCGTACTCTCTGTGTTACAGGCCGACCACTCGAACTACTCGGTGCCTCAATATATAGGGGCAGTTCATCCTTCTAATCATTTCCAGCATAGGTCCCTCCATGATAGAATGGACTTCCTCCATCAGTTCAATCCGTCCTGCAACTCTGCTCTCAAGCAGTCTTTCCACATCTTTCACTCGCTTCAAATCTTACATTTTCCCTCAAAGTCTCTCATACTGGAAGCACTTCTGAAAGGCTCTTGCCGAGAGAAGCGCTTTATAAATGGTCAAATACAGTTAACAAATGTATAACAATATAACAGTTAACAAATGTATAACAATATAAAAAAAATAGGAATAATTATACTGAATTGATTTGGTTTGAGCTGCATCTCTGCTCCCAGTCATATATACATTTATTTGACAAAATCCAATTGATTGGAGTCTTCAGCATCATTATACAATTTAAACCAAAGAGACTTGACAAACAGAAAGATACACAACCACAACAGGGAAAACGGTAGAAGACACCAACCTCTTTGCCAACAGATTTATATTCTGTTTCATCCCTGTATCCAGCCAATTGGAAGCGATATGCTTCCTCCACCTCCTCATTCCATACTTTAGGTCTCGTCATTGACTTCGGATTGGGAGATTTATCCCCCTTTGCTCCACTCATTTTCTATGAAGTTTTTGGCTTTATGACTCTTTTGTTTTCAGAAAGCTTTTTCAAACACAAACATACAAATGTACAATTTTTCTATCTTTAACACAGATGTACCATCATCCATCATCCATATTATTTTATACACCCATTTTCACATGGCCGACAGGTTCTTTATGTCCATTTGTCTTCAGTGCAGAGGTGGCAGATCTCCAAATCTTTACAAATATAAAAGTGACACCTACCTGGAAAATCTATAACCGATATAATTATTTGCTGTCTGCTATCTGAATAAGAATGAAATGTCTGAAACAAGGTGCATATGGCTACTTGAGAACAACTCATTACCAAGATTCACAGGTATTTATAAATCAATTATCTGAAGAAAAACATGACACTGAAGCTGCCTTGAATACTGTGTGAATGCCTGTCTTCTCAGATTTTCACACATCTCAACATCTATGATGAATTGGATGCATTGGCTTCCTGTCATCCCTTGAATTTGATACATTGTGGATCTTACTCTTGGTCTCCAGAATCCAGAAGGGGAGAGGCTCCTAGGTGCATCTGTGATCTTATGCATAAGCCTCCTCTGCTGTCTTCCTGTGGTCCCTTCACTTTGCTGATCATCTTGATCTCTTCGTCCTTTGGGCAAGGACCATTTATGGCTCAACATCAAGTTTTTGCTATTGTGATTCCCGCTACGTGAAATGACCTGATTATTGCATATCTTGTATAATTATGTAAAGCAGAGTGCACTTGCAGGCGTTACATTAAAGAAAAATTATTAGGTAAATCCACACACTGCATGCCCGTACTCCAAACAATATGGTTGACAACGAATGCACTGAAAATAGAGCGCAGCGACCTATCGACGACATCTGTCGACTACATCCCAGCATGCAAAGCACTCGGTAAGTAAGTAATCTACGCAAGTACCAACAGTAAAAATTAAAGCGATGTGAATAAGAAACGTTTAATGTGATCTAACAATAAATCAAATTGGAGACACACATTGTGACGTTTAATATGTTGTAACTATAAAGCTACGATAAAACGAAGATAAAGCTACCAAATTAATAGAAATACGCCTCTACCTATAAGTGTTCAAAATAATAGTGAAAATGTTCGTGGCCAGCTGACAGCTTTATAAGCGCCAGGCGGAACATCAGCCAAATTATAGCTTCGAAAGCGCCGAATTCTTTTGCAAAGCGCAGGTTTATTAACTCTCAAACTGCAATGTACTGAATATCTAACCATATATCGCCCTTTAATTCGATTACTTACTTACTTATCTTGCATGTGGGCAATGAGCCGGTTACTTACTTACTGAGCGCTTTGCATGTTGGGATGCATCTTGTGATGCCGTCGATAGGTCGCTGCGTTCTAATTTATTGCATTCGTTGGCAACCAAATTGTTTGGAGTACGGGCATGCAGTGTGCGTGTTTACGAATTATTATTATTTTTAGTTATAGTTACACCATGATATCAATAAAGCACTCTTTCATAAACAAGTAGGGATGATGCTAAAGAGACCGGTTTTGTCTGGTGATAAAAGGTGATTGGCAGATACATGCGTACCTATAGAACTTGGGCAAACCTATAGACAGGTCACATTCAAATGTAAACTTCTCATTGAGCTAAATTTCATATCCAATCTGATGAGTAGGTAAAAAAAACCCGACTCACTTAGAAAAGTCGAACGTTTTAAAACTTGTGTAAGAAATAACAGTAACACACATAGAAACCGTTGGCAAACAAAACAATTAAGAACCGCACTAAATGTGTAATGAAATTTTGATTGGCCTATAATGCATCATATAATAGGTTCGCACTTGTCGTTGCTAATATTTCCATAGATATATATGAATATTTTAACTGCAGTGGGAAAAAATGGAAAACGAGGATTAAGTTTTAAAAATATGCTAGGAGCAAGCGACCTCTTATAAATAACGATTATTCCACCAGTAAACGCACAGAGCTTTAAAAAAATAAATAAAATAATAAAAATGCATGCAGACTCATACAACATTCTCATAATAAAAAAAAACATCAAAGGAATCAACTATAAGTAAGTAAGTAAGTAAGAATATTCTTTATTATACCACCAGCAAACGCACAGTAGTTAACTATGGGGTAGTAGATCCGTCAACTGGATTGTTAAATAAACGAGTTAATATTATTGTTATTATTATTGTTGTTGTTGTCATTATTATTATTATTAAATTGTCGACTACAAATTTAGAGCTCTTTGTAGGTCAAAGATCGGTACTCTAGATCCTTTCCGCATTTTAGTTCTTGCATGTGCTTCATACAGCAAACAACAATCATGGCTACGAATAGCTCAGATTCTGCTGATGCCTGTCCAACTCTTTCAGAAATGTTCGACGCCATATGGAAAGATTATGAATTTTTGGAGAATTCAAGCGACCCATCCAATTCGAATGACTTTCAGGTAAAAATATGTAAATGATGCTTTCTTGTGATTTTTCATTTATAAAGCGCCACTTCGAGAAAAACGCAGCAGTGGCTTTCCTGTTGCGTATTGTAACTGCGCAGTGAGCAGCAATTGCGATTGTTTAAACGCATTCACCTGGATTAACTTTATTGACTACTTTATTACCGCAGAGCCTCGTTAGTTTACGAACTTGAATCTGACATGGAGAGACTAGCTCATTTGCATGCGCTTTATCAAAATCGAGCTGAACTATTGACTTCCCTTCTCTCCTCGCTCCAACGCTACTAATGTAGAGTCTTCGCGGTTATTTAGGTCAGACCTGCAAATCCCTCAGGACCAACACACTTTCCGAACTTCAGTCACTCCTAACTCTTTACATTCCTTCTCGTTGCTTGTGATCATCGGGTACAAGTTCTTTTAGCTGAACCCCGATGCTAAACAGTAATGGGCTCGCGTGCATTTCATGCCTCTGCACCCAGGCAATGGAATCGGGTTCCGCTCTCTCTTCAAAATCAATTTCACTTCCTTCACAAAGCGGCTCAAAACTTGCTGCTTCTCCTTGACTTTCAAGCACTTGGATTCTGATTGCATCTTCCTCTGGCAGCTGACTATTCGCGCCTCAGATTCGCATTCCCGTGTTGCCTTGCATGCGTTACAAATTTATTTAATAATAATAGCTGATGCTTTCAGACTTTAGTTGTATATCATCTGCTGATATTTCTGGTATGACTTGGCTTCTTATAATATTTGAATTAGTGTTTAAAAGCGCCATGGTCTTATTTACAAAGCTTCTGCAGTATGCCTTAAATTCTGTTTTTGTAATGGATGCTTTTTTAGTGGATGGATCAGTTAACAATGTTAAGATAATTGTTTTTTACAGAAGAAAGTACAGCAAGCTATCGAGAAAGCTGAAAAGGCCGTTCGTATGGTGAACGATTTAAGTCTTTTTTCAACCAACGAACAGCTAGAAGAAGTAGCAACAAATGAAATAAAGTGAGATTCATGGAGCAAACTTTCAGCTGTAAAATAGGCCTAATTAAAGCTTCTTAAATGATGGTGACATACAGAGGGAACATTGTTTTGACCTCCCACAGGTCTCATGCCTTCACAGGAAATAGGCAACTGCGCGTTATTAACAGGGCTGTTAACAATACTGGAAAAAAGTATTGGCAATACCAATACCAATACTTACTGATAAAAGTATTGGCAATACCAATACCAATACTATTTCTTAAAAGTATTGCAATACCAATACCAATACTTTTACCAATACTTTTCCATAAGTTTTGAAGTTTAATGACTAAAAAAGCACATACCATTGCCCGTTAAACAGTGTTAAGCAGTACAAGCAGAGTAACTACTAATCTATGTGCATGCTCTCCATAAGTCTATCACTAGCCATACTAACTAGTAACTACTAATATATATACATGCAAAGATTCCAATCTATATAAAGGACACGTTTCCGGTCATTTGACTATTTTATATTTATAGATCTCGATTTTCGTCCATTCCGGTCAAAGATCACAGATCGGTGAGATCGCACCAAAGAGTCACTTATTCAAGTGGATGAGAAACCATATAAATTATTGTGAAAAAAGTATTGGTATCGAGTATCGCTGACAGGCTAAAAAAAAGTATCGGCGATACGCATGCGATACCAACAAAATTAAACTATCGCGATACTCGCCGCGATACTGAAAAAAGTATCGGCGATACCAAGTATTGCGATACTTTATCGCGATATTAACAGCCCTGGTTATTAAGCCGTGAACCCACAACTAATACTGCAATTTGTGGGGCGTAGTGGTCGGTTTGGTGCCTTTAAGCCAGAGGGTTCCAGGTTTGAATCCACCCACCCCAAGCTGCTGCGTAGGGACCTTTGAGCATGTCCTTCACTCGCAATTGCTCGTACGCTTTGGCGTGAAACTCTGTTGCAGTGTCCGCGCTGTTGTTGAGAGCGTCTCTGAGTAGTGAGCTTATAACGGATTTGTGCATCATCTTCACTCTAAGTCAAGTGATGGATGACTGGTTTAAATAACAATTGCCAACCAATTTTGGTGGCAGTTGAGAAAACTGACAAGTAGTCTGTAGAGTTTATCCATTTTTCATTTTCATTACCGGTAAGTCTGCTTTTGGGATATATGTTTATCTCCATTTCCAATTATTATTTCACAATTTAGCATTTTTCTGGACAATCAAATTTTCTTTGGACAATCAAATTTTCATAAAGGTGTGTACGTATATCGGTGTGTATTATGTGAATGTGTGTGCTTGTATGACTATTGTGCGCTGCGCATGTGGATTTGTGCTCATGTATGTACATTGTACAATGTACATTGTACATGTCAAAACGTGTCACAACGACGTCCTCTCACATCTACTTAGGTGCAGGTAGTTTGAGAAATCTTGTAACAGTACAGACTGCTAATTTATTGCAAATGATTTCAAGTTTTATTTTCATTTGGTTTCTAGGTACCTGCTGCTGCCAGGACTTCTCGGCTATTTCACAAATAAATCCTTAAAAGGATCAAGGTTCGAAATTGTTCAGAAAGCACAGGTAAGAGGTGTTTTAAGCTAAAGTTGAATTTCAGCATGCTAGTAGCTCAGCATATGTGTGGTTTGTTTTTTCTTTTTACAAGTGCTTTAACTGGTTGTGGTCTGTCAGCGTGTCGGAAAATAAAATGAATATATGAAAACAGTTCCAACCTCTATTTTAAGCACACTTGCTTCATGCATATTTGTGACCTACCCAGCATTCGACCTATACTTGACTTGTTAATTGCAAGCTGTCTGTTCTGTTAGTAGTTAAGATTTATGTCTTCTGTCATAAATTTGTGTTCTTGTGATTTGTTTCTTTTGCATAGCTACACTGTAACCGGTTGCAGTCTGTCAACCGGATTGTTTCAATAAAGGAATATTATACTGTTGCCACTAGGGAATGTAATCCCGAATACCGGGATCCCGGGAATCCCGGACATTTTACAATCCCGGGATTGACAAACATGGAATCCCGTTTTTCGAGATTACCGAAAATTCGGATTTTTTATTAAATTACTTGACCAATTTTGCAACAATTCCTTGGTCAATAGACGCCAAAACGACAGATAAGCACACGCCCTAATGAAGGTAAGCTGGCGACCAGCAGAAACCCAGAGGGATGACTGGAGGTAGGCGTTTCTCAGTGATCAGGCATGGGATTTAGCTTTCCTGCTTCCAATTCCTTGCTTGGTTCATGTATACGGACTATAGACTCCTCCATAACAATGACCCACACACCATTCAGTTGACTGATAGAACATAAACAGATGTCAGATACCAGCAGTGCTGGCCGACTAGGCACCCAGCGCCCAACTCCGATTCACTCGTGTTGATGACACCCCCCACCCCAAAATTGTGCCTGAACTTGACAGCATGCAAACGGGCTGTTGCTGCCTTAATATCAGATGACTCACTGGTTAATCTTGGCTAGCCTGCTACCTTGTTGTGTTCCTCGCGCTGTGGTCAGTCGGTGCATTTGTCACCTCGTATCGTCTGACCTAATTCCGGGTCGTCGTATGCAGAGGGCAATTACCCTATTCAGAGAGATCGCAACTTAAGCCCAGTTAAAGACCGGGGAATCTGAAATGAGCTCAACTCATGGCAATCAATCTAAGTCAAAGGTGAGACAAGAGAGGGCGGGGGAGGAGAGGGGTCTAACTTGTTTGTTTAGTGTGGATCGAATCCACTGGTTGTAGGCCTATCACCATGAGTTTAAAACAAACCCCACTGCTGCCAGGGACCACTGACTAAAGCCCTTGCCGTGAGTCATAATTGATCGCGGTTGAAGTACTTGAAGCAAAGAGAAAGCTTTACTGTATTTGGCCTACTACTATACTACGTCTAGGAATTTGTTAAATTGCCATTATAAGCCAATCCCGGGATCCCGGGATTGACTTATTTATAATCCCGGAATCCCGGGATTGAGCAAGTGCCCCGGGATTACATTCCCTAGTTCAGGGTGGAGACGATTTAAATCGGTTGATTTAAATCATTGATTTAAATCACGATTTAAATCGGTAATAAAAATCACGATTTAAATCGAATAGTGAAAATAAATTTCAATCAATGCTTTTGTGCCACACAACTTGCAGGTTTGTTTCCTTTCACTTTCTGTCAGCCTGCTGGGCATTCAGCATGCCCAGCAGGCTGACTCATCTGGCTGCACAGTGTAGTGCTAAAGCCTAAAACATGTGTCACCTGCTGATGTCACTACTGGAAACTGGTGTTTCGATTCAAACTTATGAACAAGAAGCCATTAGCGGGAGAAGATGAACACTTGTATTGTGACTAAAATATTTTACGTCTGAATGACAACAGTTACTGGTGACTAGCACTAGCAGTGACCTAATTATATTAGTACCCTAGTGTTCTAGTTTGCAAGGTGTGACTGACTCAGTAACTTAACCACTTACATAGCGATCTGATTTCACAGTTTCACAGAACATTGACTTCTTCATTGGATTTAACTGATTGTTCATCGATCGCACTATTAGTATTAAGTATATATACCACTTCAAAGGTGTTAATTTGTATTGTATAACTGCAAAACTAAAGAAGGTAATAATTGTTACCGAATACCAAATATCAGTTACAATAATGCATAGTGGCTTGATACCCACATGGAGGCAGTAAATCCAAACTTAGAACTAGTAGAAAGAAATCGGATTTAAATTTTAAAAATCGGATTTTTTATTTTTAGTTAAAAAATCATGATTTTTATCCACCCTGTATTGTATAGCTGTAGAATTAAAGGTAATAACTGTTACCTAATGAAGCATGTGACTTGATACCCAAAAAAAGGCACTACATACAAAATGCGAACTATAAGAAAGAAATCCGATATAAATCAAAAAAAATCCGATTTAAATCAAAAAAATCCGATTTAAATCAAAAAAATCCGATTTTTTGATTTTTATTAAAAAAATCACGATTTTTATCCACCCTGCCCTAGTTGCCACTATACTGTTGCTACCTCTATTTTTCATTCCATGCTTGATCATTCAATACCTTTTTCAATCAAGAGTCTACAACTCATCTAAACTTTATTTGCCCACGCTGTCACCAGGACACCCAGGCATCACCATATCACTTCCGTCCTTAAATCACTCAAATGACTGGCAATCCCCGAGTGCATCCATTTCAAAGTCCTACTTCTAATAATACTCTAAACCAAAGTTCCTTCACAAACTCTTCACCATCCAGCCAAGTCCTCGAACCAATCCATATCCCCAACTGCACCTCATATCTGGCTTTAACTTCTTGTTTTGAATGCTGCATGTTTTCAGTTCATCCAACAGTTCCACCACTCACTCAGCCATAATCTGCCAAGGCTCCTCTATGCCCCACATGCTTTGCACTCCAAGAGACCAAGAGTTTGAAGTCTCATACCTTCACGAATTCGTACCATTATTGATTGAATCTTTGCCTTCGAAGCTCTCTTGTCCTAATATCCTAGAGGAAACTCGCCTTTCCAGCTGCTCTGCCTCCTCTCTCTGGCAACCAGTCTCCAACCTCCGCTGGACTTCAATCTCTTTTCTTCCCTCTTGTGTGATGCTCATAAATAAGCTGGTGCCTGCACTTTCGGTAGCTATTTTGGAGATTGCGCTTATGATCCTTCTAGTGCAACCTCATTACCATATCATGTGACTGAATTTTAATTTTGCTCCCAAAGTCATTAGAGAGTGGTACATGTGCCTGCTGAGTGTTTTGCTGTATTGATTTATTTTTAGCATATATTTAAAATAATTGAATTGTAGAATTGTATACATTCAAAATGAGCGCTTACATTTTAAAGAGCAATATTTTTCACCTGATCTATGATAATGTTCTTTCTGTAAGGATATTCTGCTTCTGTTAATTCAATCTGTATACACAGCAATAATAGATTTTTGCCACGTGAAAGAACATGTATACGTAGAGAAATGTCTAATTGCTTTATTGCAGCCTAAAAGTTTTTACTTTTAGTAGTGCATGTCCAATTGTCCATCAAACTGACTGTAGTTTGATGGACAATGCACTTTATACATTTGTTGTTGTTTGTGATTTATTGATCAAATTTGTCTGTGTAGGTTTATTTTATCGACTTCATAAGATTATGTAAGCTCTACGGTGTAACAAGTATTGACTTACCAAGACCATACTCACGTACTAAAGATGACGATGAGGAGAGCAAGGCGCATTCTCAGCCAAAAACAACGTAAGCTTTTTAATGAATGCGTTTGTTTCAGTATTTTTAAAAGAAAATAATGTGCTTGCGTTTGCAAACTAGGCTTCTAAGGATATATAGCATGCTATAATCTTTTTAATATATGTGTCTTATAATTGATTCACTGCTGTCCGGTTAATTCCTCTTTCAATCGTAGGCTCAGGCTTGACACTACCATATCTGGTTTACTATAACAGAGTGTTGCTCAAACAGTGCAGTTTGGATTGACTATCCTGGATGGATTAAAAGCGAATTATGAATTGCAATGTTGCTAGTTATTTGCGATTAATAGTAGCTCTGTTTTGAATTATAGTAAACTCCATAGGACTAAATTTGTATGTGTGTATCAATTGGTTGACTGCTCCCAGATTATGGTTAGTGCCGAAAGGTTGCTTTTGCCTACCTTGTTCAAAGATTTCCTGTTATTCTGTAAAAGTATGCTAGGCATAGGTGAATTTGGTCTTGGAATGTGTTTATTCTGGTCGTAGATATCAAATTCCTAAATGCATAGCTGAGCTGTGACAAATTGTATGAAGCTCTGCCCAGACAAGTAACTGACTGTAGATTGACAGTCTTTAGGCACCACTTGCTATTCAAACGAGAGAAAGATCTACTTTGTAAGGTTTCCAATTTCATGAACAGGTCCAGTCCGGCAAGCCTTGACGACCAAACGAAAAAGCGGATGACGAAGATCGAAAGATTTAAAAGCCAGAAGGACCTAGAGAGAAGCCTACAGGAATTGTACGTGGTCGTTAAAAAGGAAACTGTTGATGATGAATCCAAGGTAGGCTAACTTCTGTTGGGACAAATCTGCATTTCATTCCATGGTAAACTCAGAATATTGTCTATGCACAGTAACACTGTCTTACACAATGTCATTTCAAAAATTTTTCCCCGTAATTCCAAGGCTGCCTGTTGCACCATTATTTTGGGCACAGTTGCACCATATTGGCTTTTTTTATATCACACAATATTCAAGTTGCTCTTTAATGTGCCGACTTCAAGTCTGAACATCAAGAATTATAATAATAACAATAAGAGAATTTATTTGTTTAGTGTATACGAAGAATCGGTAACTCCACACTCTATTTGTTTAGTGTATACCAAGAAGCGGTAACTTCACACATGTCACAGGTAGATTTGCAGCATTGTGTGAGAAAGAAAGGAGTTGATGTCAGTGAACAAGCAGTCATCTTAAGTAAATTAGTCCAGCCTTAATTGGGGTGATAGACAATAGTATCTGTAGGCTAATAGGAAAATGCAGAGTTCCATCAATGTTTGAGTTATTTTGTGTATGTTTACATAAATATAGCTGTGTTTTTCTAGTGGACCAAAACTTACAAAGGTGTTTAAATCTGTCACGAAGATTCTACCATTTAGTCATACGAGTATATATTTAATTTCTATTTGTACAGAGACAATACTACATCACACTTCTAAAGAAATGGGTTAACGAAGCCTTGGAGTCTTGTGAAAGCATTGAAGGTAATTATAAACAATTTGGCAAATGTTGGCGCTTGATCGTTTAAACTTGTTGAACAAGTGGATAAAAACAATTAGACACTTTGCATTTATGCTCAAAATGAAAGTGAATTGAAATAGGAAATTTTAAAGCAAAAAAATAGTTACAGGACAATAAACTTGCAGATATACTCAAGGCAACTTGCAGAATCCAATGGGCTGCCAGATTTCTATGCTTGGTCGATTATTACTTATCCTGTATGTACGTTTGTATCTGAACATTTATGATGATATGATATTGGTTTCTAGTTAATTTTCTAGTTTCATTTAACTATAGAGAAATTTCCTTATACTTCACATTTTAAAAATTTCTGTTTAAATCCTTCACAGCGGAAATTCCATTACTCGAGCATATGTTGAAGATGAAGGATGATAAAGAGTCTGGTCGCCCCAAGCAAGACAGTGCGATTGACAAAAAGAAAGGAGTAAGTACTTTCTAGACTATTTGACAATGCCTCATGAAATCGATGCCATGCACGTGATAACCAGTCAATCAATCAGAATTTATATAGCACCCCTTCAAAATATCTACTCAGAGGCGCTCCTGGGTGAGATCAAGCGGGGAAAAACAGTCTTCAACAGTTTGTTAGATTGAGAAGTGACTTTTTAAAAAGGACTTTTGTCGATTAATTAAAAATATTCCATATTGATCTTTGTTTATTCATGGTCAGTTGAGCAAAGAAAAATATAGGAAGTGAAAGATTGCTTGACTCAGAAGAATCAGCCGAGTAGTTAAAGGGAAAGTTAGGTTTGCAGCATATGCCACATATGTTACAGAGTGTGTTTACTGTTGATATGCATGAGAGCATTATATACACTGTATCCACAATAAAGTAGAACACAAAACAAAGTGTCGATTAGAAATATTCATGCGTTTTTCAAATTTATGAGCATTTGAGATGCAGCACCCAAAAAATGGAACTTTCCAACATGCAAAAACTGAAAGGAAGTAAAATTCAGCTATATATGGTGTTCAAAATGTCCTTTTTGTTCACGGACGTAGTAGTGTAGAAGCTCTCCCGGGAGACAGTAGCATCTACGTCTATGGTCGTGTGTTCGTGAACAAAAAGGACATTTTGAACACCATATATAGCTGAATTTTACTTCCTTTCAGCTTTTGCATGTTGGAAAGTTCCATTTTTTGGGTGCTGCATCTCAAATGCTCATAAATTTGACAAACTCACGAATATTTCTAATCGGCTTTAGGGGCTGATGGTAATATTGACATTGTTGTTGCGTTTAAAATTTCAGACAAATCCTAAAAGTTTTGGCTGATTTATGACACTTTTTTTGTGTTCTACTTTATCGTGGACACAGTGTAGTGCCTTGATTATTTGCATTCAAATTCAGAAACCTGTTTGACAGAATACAAATAAACTGTTGAGATCGGAATCAATGGAATATATCTATTCCGTGCAGATCAATATATATTGTTTGTATGTATGTGCACTTGTTATACACTTATGCAATATATAACCTTGAATCACACTACCCTGCTAGACAGAACCCCAGAGGATGTTGATGGGACTACAAAAGATGAGCTATCTTACAAAACGTAATGTTGTCTCTTGTAACCGTTTAATACAAAATGGACTGCAGTTAGAGATGTTATCTGTTTGTCATTTGTAGGTTTTTCGTCCTTTCATCATAACGAAAGATAACATGCAGAAGCAGGTGTATGGCATTGGTTATCCTGGAGTGCCAACATTTACAGTGGATGAATTTTACCAGCGCAGAGTTGACGAAGGACTGTTTCCAGCTGATGGGTAAGTTGTAAAGGCATGAACTGACATTTGTTGGACTTGAACTTGAGTGCAATTAGAGGGGCTAACTCAAGCATTGAAGCCAATAATTCAATGACATTTTGCCATATGTTTATCATTGGGAAGGATAGAATAACATGACTTAATGTATACTCTAGAGCTGTACCATTATCACTTTTTGCCGATTATACTGATGTTGCGTACAGCCGATTACTAAAATAGCTGATACCAATTACGAGACCGATTATTTCATTATTTGTGTAGTCAAAATATTCCAAGACATGAACCTACTCAGCAATGCTAACACTTGTTCTGCTGCCTGCATTCGTCACAATAAAATATTTATTTCAGGTTCATGATGAACCATCAGTTCAGGGTTTCGACAGGTGGTGAACCGCCAAAAATAAGAAAAACTTCAGTTTTCACTGATTATGTTTGCTGATACTGATTCTTCTAATAAATAATCAGCCCGATTATGAGTATGGCTGATTATCAGTACAAATATAGTATGCTTTATTTGCTCATCAGCAGATATGGCTTTATCAAAGTAAATGTTCAGCTTCTAGCTTCTATAAAGTAAAGAGAAGAATAAAGGCTCAGCTATGAAACTGAAACCATAAAACTGCTATTTCAGTTGTTTTTTCTCTCCTCTGTATCTTGATTGCCTAAGGTTTACAGAAAAGTGAATGTTTGTCAGGTCTACTCCAAAAGTGAAAGAAGATCCCGACCGAGAGGAACGAGAAAGAGAGAAAGCTGCGAAGAAGAAAGAAGAGCTCGAAGAACAGGATGATGAGGAAACAATAGGGAAAGCCCGGCAGTGGGATGAATGGAAGGATGGTAAGACATCCTCTTTGTTAGGTTCAATCCATCATTTTGGAATAGAGGATCTGATAGCTTTCTTCAGCATTCATTCCATACATACGGTGGGTATTAAAAGCCCATTGTTATTTGATGGTTTCTTCAGCTCTGCTGTTGATGTTTCTTTAGTGGCATTTTGCATGATTGACCAACTGGTTTTTTTTAATAACAATTCTACTAGGTTACCACTTCATTGTCAAACATGCTAATGTATTTAGTTTTGTATAAAAACTAGTGCTTATGAAAAATCCATGACATGTATCAATGCACTGATAAGGGTATTTTAAATCTAGTTTTGCATTGCTGTTTTTATTTGTGTTTAAGCCACATGGTCTGAAACTATTCTTTACCGTTTTTTAATTGTAGACCACCGACGAGGTTGGGGCAACACCCAGAACAAGGGATAAATGAAAAATATGTCTTCGTTCCTTTGATCTGGTCACAGTTTTCATGTTGATGCTTGTTATGATCGAAATCGTGACACCTTCAGTATTTAAGTTGATCTGTTGCTGATGGGCGCAAGCTTTTCTGCTGGCCAGGACTGAGCAACTGTATCAGTACCTTTGTGTTACTTTAACTTTCTGAAACTTTATGTGTCAGAATGGAAAAATAACATGTATAAAGTGGTTAATTGAAACAAAAAACTTGGTGCTAATAAATGTGATGCCCAGGCTCGAAACCCGTTGCTTGTCACTTCCTAGATATAGCGCCAGGGCTGAAAGTGAGCTGGGTCTGTCCAGGTCTCAGACCCGGCATTAATTTTTTGGCACTCGAATAAGCACTTATATAATTATAGCACCCTTTGCGCCGAAGAGACCCGGCAATTTTTTAAAACAACTTTCAGCCCTGTATAGCACTAGAATGTAAAATGTCTTCGTTCCTGTGATCTGGTCACAGCTTGCATCGTGATGATTGTTATGATCGAAATCGTGAGACCTGAATCCATTATTTAAGCTGATCTGTTGCTGTTAGGCACATGCTTTTCTGCTAGAAGCTTAAATAGATGAGAGGAGTCGAGAATGTAAAAATTCTACAATTCAGCAGATGGCTATGAATTTGCCATAATTTTCTAAGATTTTCATGCCGTTTATAAATGTTATTTAATTCAGAATATATTCCTTTATTGCCCAGCAAGATTGCAGAATAATAACTTAGTGGTTTCTGAGGATTTTGATGACATAAATATTCAGAAACTTTTTCGATTTTCTCACTCTAAACTATAAAAAAATCAAACGAGTATAGCCAGTTATAAAAAAGATAAATAAATTTTCTGGCCTATAGACATTCAGCTATACCCTAGAAAATAGTGATCATTTACATTTTCTAATGCTGTTGATGCTGGGGAAAAAGTGTTAGGTGGCACTTCGACGAATACAACCCGAGGATAATCGTAAGTCCAGGCCATTTATTCTCGGGAAGTGCATGCATTGTGACCAGTGTGGTGCAAATCCACAGCGCAAATTCCTTGCCTGTTCCATAAACAAAAGCAATGCCTTGTGTAAAATAATACAGGTTTTTATTGACGACATCAAATCAAATAATCAATCGTCAATAGTTTTGATGAAGCATTTTTGAGAAATTACCAATCTCTTCAAGCAGCAACTTTGACCCCACAAGACTTTGCAATACGAGGATATGACAAACTTACAGATGAACGTATGTTTAGTACATTATGAAATTGTGAATAATATAACCGAACCTAACAAACTGATTTAACCAAACCAGAAATTGAGTTCACTGGTGGTCAGGTATTCAGCTTCTTGGATCTGGAATCAGCAAATGGATCATGGATGCAGATAATTACGATCAAATGTCTGATGGAAATGGAAGTGAGAAAACCAAAAAGCATGGTGCTGAGGCTATTCGGTATGCATGCCAGCTACGATATTGCAGGATTTTCGGGTAATGTGATAATTCCATGTCCAGCAAAAAACCTATGATCAATCAGTTCGACTGATTAATGTTGGCACGGTTTGTAATGAACGAGCTATATTTACCACCAAAGTTAAAGCAGATGTGTGTATTCAACAAAAACCTATAACCCTTTCGTTTTCAACGTCCTGTATGGCACTTTGAAGTACTGTTGTTCATGTTGTCATGAAACTTTTTAGTTGCATTACAAAATTGTCACGTTTTGAGTTAACACTACGCTATGAGACAACAGTTTAAAGCGAGCAGATAGAAAACTTTGGAAGTCATCGAAAAATTGTCTAATGTGTAAACATCTACACCACAACTTGCGACGCACAGAACATTAAATGATCATGCACTCATCCAAAAATATTCAACTAACTCTACAATCAACTTATTCAACTGACTACCGTCGACTTTGATCATCATGTGTTCGCTCTAAGCAAGGCTGGCTCGTTCTGCCTGCCATAGGTTCGACGTTCTACTCTGAAAATACCCTTGATATATTACAGTATCAAGTGTGAAGCGCTTTGGTTGGGAATACTATTGATGCTGGGGGAAAATGCACTGCGCTGCACTTACAAGAATACAAACATAGGACAATCGTAAGAAAGTGGAGGCCTCGATACTCGGGGAATGTGAATGAGTTGCGGCCCTTATTTGATGTCAATCCAAACAATTGCTCATTGATCCGTGTTCCCATGACGAAAACAATGCCTTGGCAATACATGATTGTTTCACAGCAAGAAAACCGGAGGCATTACAGTAGTTGGCAATTTCAGAAAGCTTGCCATATCCTATCGATGCTGTTGCATTATTCACCTTCCAAAGATGGCATTCTGCGCATTCAAGTGCAAAAATTCGTGACCACATGCGGATTGTTCAATATCAAACTAGTTTCCAAAGTGCTATTTAAGTCGATTGATGACTCGGTGTGTGATGTTGATGAGGGCCTGGCGTTCTTTCGATGGCGTCAACTGAGAGACTTGCCGGACGGCCTCCTTGCAGTGTTCTTTCGCCAAGAAAAGTGTATGAGCAACACCATCACTCTGACAAAAGAAAGCAATTAACAAAGTTACATGTAACCAGATTTCCAATTATCCATGAATGGGTTTCATCATTACACAAGAATTTTTAAACCACAGCACTTGTTGTGCAACGAGAACGGCATCGAGCACCTACGGGCATTGGTCCCTCGGTTGTTGATGATGATGATGATGACTTGTTGTTTGTACCGAGTTAGTGTCGAACATCAAGCTAGATTATACCTAAGACTTCTCTGTTTCTTGGATTGCTTTGTGTTTTTTCTTCAACTAACCAGACACTAGGAATATGCATTAGACAAATACGTTGTAGACGGACATGTAGAATAAATAAGTGATCATGATACCTCACTTTAAAAAATATATTGTTAAAAAATATATTGCTACACCTTGTGAATTATAACAAGTTAAACAAATAATTTACAAGATTTAAAGCGGATGCAGACTATTAGACAAATAAGACGGACATGGAGCATGTGTTTGCAGGGCTTTTTTAACGTGCAGTTCTACACAAAATGTGCAGTTCTAAAAGGATTTGTGCTGGTCTATAGAAGCACTTCTGCACAGTTAAAACTAGCAAAAAAGTCATTTTCCTCCGATTGGAAGTAATTTACCATGGGAGATTGGAAAGGAAAGGAGTTGTGCAGTTCTACAAATTCCTTAAAAACAGCCCTGTGTGTTTGCATTACTATATTGTGAAATTGCAACACATTTCTCCAGTACTGTGACATGGCTTAGCAGAACTTTTACAGTTGGGAAATTTTATTGAACCAACACCAAAATCTGCCCTGTAAAGAGCAGAAAGCTTGCAGGTGAAATCAACAAATCTACCAAAAATAGGGTGTTTTCAGGTGTTTTATGAAACTGTAAAAGCTAACCTTAGCAACAAGTTCAAGGGCACGTTGGATATCACCTGGCTCAGAAAACCTCCTCATGATCATTGGGTTGATCTCTGGAAACTGGAAAAAAAACTATGCAATTAATTAAATTTGCAATTTAATGTTAAATTATCTGAAGATGAAACTGACAAGATAACAATATCGATTATTACGAGAATGATTTCAGCAAAGTCAATGTAATTGCATGGAAAGTACACCGTAGCTAGAGGCTGTGGAATTGTTTTGTATAATTATGCTGGAGTACAGTGTCACATCATCGGTCTTTGCTCGAGTGTCACCAATCAAGTAATGAGTTAGTATATACTGGTCTATAATTGTATGATAGATGTTACGAAACTGATGCTTCCACCACAATGCAATGCTGCACAAGACCATAGATATAATATTACGATGATTTCTGTAAATAGCTAGTAGACTTGCAACATTCAACCTTACTCCTGGTTGCAGTGTTTATCAGCCAATTTCTCAAAAGGACAGATAAGGCAAAAATTAATGATGGACGAACTTGGATTATTAAATTTCCAAATCCTTGATTATAACAATGAGCAATTAGGAATTATTTAGTCTACTTTGGGATGCAACAAAACAAGGCTCAGCTGTTGTCCTCACAGCCGTTTATGCTGAATACAAATTTTATGTGAATTCTTTATTAAAATTTAAATTACACGTAAGCTACAATGATGTACTACACAGAAACTTAGCAGAATTTCATTAATCGCCAACCAGATGAGGTAGCAGGTGAATTATGCATGAAATAGATAATTATCCCGTGGGAAGTAGAAAAGAGCTTTATGTTAAAGTATAAATAATATGCTGCATATAAACTAGTAATTATAAACTTTTTCAAAATATGCTTAAAATAACCAAAATTCCAAAACTGGACTAGAATACCTAGACTTTACAAAATGTCTACAACCTATTTAAAATTCTTGTTGAAAGCTTTTATAAGTAGAATGAAGAACTTAAAGTGTTTCCGGTTGGCATATTGAAGCTCCTGTTGCATAACAATTAATATGAAATTAGGCCAAGACACAAGTTTTACACAAATCTTTAAATTTTAATTACAGTCAAAAGAACAAACACTGAGTAAAATTAGCATAAGAATAAAATAAAAAGCTCTAGTAAGTGTGGTAAATTCCACACAGCTGAGCCTGACACAACATTCTTGAAGTTAGCACCATGTTAACATGACGTAGATCTTTAAGAATTTGCCATACCTGATGGGCAGCATAGAGAACTGGAGCTGTGGCAAGGCCCAGTTTGAGATCAGCCGAGACTGGTTTACCCATGATCGCTTCGTTCGATATATAGTCTAGTAAGTCATCGACTAACTGCCACAGTCAAACAAATTCAGGATTATCAGAACAATAGAAATCACTTGGAATTTGCTATAACACATGAACATGCTATAAATTAAGTCTCATTTTATCATAATAGTTCTTGATTTTTAATATCAACATTTACAGTGGAAAGAAATTTTTTAACAATGCCTTACTTTTGAGGTGAGAGTTAGATTATGTCTTGTCATATTTCGTAATTTCAATGCCAACATTTACAGTGAAAAGAATTTTCATAACAATGTCTTTATTATCAGATCATAGTTTAACTGAAACCAAACACCAAATGACTCATTTAAAACATGGCTTCCAGGAACCCGACTGCAAAATACGGTTTTGAAATTATATACTTCTTAAAATCTGAACACAAATATATAGAGTAATTACCGGATACCTGAAAAGCAATTCCTATATTCTTTCCATATTCAAATGCAACTTCTATGACGTTCTCTGTAGCCTGACTCAGCATTGATACCTAAGAATATCCACACAACATGAGCAATAGAAGGAAATACACAGATTTAAACATTTGCAGAGACTCCTAACAATAGACACTTTGCAATAATCAGAAATCACAACTGCCTTTAGCTCTAGAGTCAGTAATGCTAGCCAAGACCATTAATAAAAGTTATTAATTGGTGCTACAGAAATTTCAGTACATATAAATATTCTATACTACATGTAATAGCACATAAAAACAAAGTATCATGTTTAACCATTTAACAACAAGTGTGTACTACAATGAATGGTAAACCAATGCAGCTTGGTGTTAAATGGTTAAGCAAATTCTAATTCCATAACTGCAATAGGTAGTATAAATTCTTAATTCAGAGCAAACATGTAATATTTTTATGTATCAGGAAAAAGCAGACAAGGAGAGTCCAGCAATATCTTTCATGTGGTTTTAACATTGGTGACAGTGCATGTCACTTCTATATAAATAAAGAGAAGACTCTGTGTGTGTCTGTTTGACCGGGATGCATTTAGAAAAAAATTCACCTTAGCACTCCAAACCTTCACTACTGTGTCGGTGTGGGCATTGGGCACCCAGTGGAGGAGTTGGTGAATCTCTACCACCATGGGGGCCAGGGTGGAGGGGGTGAAACCCTCATTTTTGCTGTTTCACCAGGATGCATTTCGAAAGTTTTTCACCTTTTCACTCCAAACCTTCACTACTGTGTCAGTGTGGGCATTGGGCACCCGGTGGAGGGGTTGGCGAATCTCTACCACCATGGGGGCCAGGTTGGGGGAGGGCGAAAACCCTAATTTTTGCTGTTTGACCTGGATGCATTTCCACATTATTTCAGCTTTTCACTCCAAACCTTCGTTACTGTGTCGGAGTGGACATGGGATACCCGGTGGCAGGGTTGACGAATCTCTACCACTATGGAGGCCACATCGACATTTAATAGAATAGGCTATGTACTTGTAGCATTATTACAATTAATGGTTCAGTTATATTATAGTAATCACGCATTTACTGGAAATATATTGTTGTAATTTTAAAGTTTCAAGTCTTAAACTTAAATTTGGGTTTCAAAATATCTAAATGCTGCTTTAGTTATTACTTTTCAAAATATAGCATTTTTAAATAGAGGCTTTGTAATTAAGAAGCACATTGAAATGACTCACAGCCTTACAGCTTGCAGCAATGAGACTGGCAGTTTTCTTGAATGTCTTTTTGAGGTAATGGTTAAATCTCTCATTTTCCTGTTCTTTGGACCCAAGCTGCATAAATTCACCTGCAAAAGATAACATCAACTGTGTTTTAAAACAAGCATATAAGCTACGCACTCAGAGCACAGTAAAGAAACCATTCTCTGGGAAATGTTTAAATTTAAGAAACCTACGCTTTCTTCAAGGTTTGGAATCATAGATACACACATGTTGCTACCCAGAGTTTATGACAATACAAGAACATTACTTGCCTGCAACTAAATCTTCTAGAACCTGACTGACAACTTTCATCACTTCTTCATTGCCAATTCTTGCCAATGCCACTGAGGCCGCTGACAAGATATAATCGCCAGTCAGTATCGCCTGTATGATTCAAAAGCACATTCAAGTTCATCAGTTGCCACAAAATAATAAATAGCAATTTAACTCGTAACTGCTGGTTTTATAACTTTGAAATAAACCACTAATACAATACTGTATCTATCATGCACCATTCAAAGTCTAAGGCTATTGCAGCGTGTAATTGTAATGCATCTTCATAATTGTTCAGTCAAACAGGAAAAGCCATAATGGTCCATTTCAGTCAGGCAGTTATCATTGAATGCCTGGAGGTATGGCCCACTTCGACTGCAAGTTGCAGTGCAATGCGACTTCACATTAATCAACATAGCTGATCTTTAGGTATCAGTAAAGTATGTAAAACTATGAATGGTTTTTATTGTACTGTACTGACCATTTATAAAGTGCTTCTCGCAGCAAGGGCCTTTCAGAAGCACTCCTAAGGCATGTAACCCCCAAGAGAAAAGGCAGGTTTTTGAGATGAGAGAAATATACAGAAAGACAGAATTAACACATCATTTGCAAATACACAATTTGACAACAGTTCCATACGGCAATGGTACAGAAAAACACTATTTAAAGTAATAATACTTACAGTAATAAACTGTAAATAATGACATGGTTGTGAAATGATTTATGAACATAGCATCTTGGTGATAAATTCCTTTCTAGAGTGCGGAATATTACGGTTGTGTGAGCGAGCTCTATGGAAGTGTGCCATTTCAAGGATAGAAGGAAGTAATCGGAAGAGGATATACCGAAGATCTGACAATATTATTCAATGAATTGGTAAACCAACAGACGTCATACAAAGATTTTCACAGAAGTCTCACAAAATTTTCACATTTTTTTAAAGAATAGCAAGAAGCTGATATTCATATTGTTTATCCAATGAAAATTTTAAAGTTGCGGTGATTTAGTGTCTGCTTGGGTTAGGGGTCTTCACTCTTCACGACTACCTTTTTCTGGCCCCACAGCTTCTGAACGGTGGGTTTTCCCCGGCGTGTTTCTGCTGTATCAATGACGTCGTCATGTACTAGGCTGGCTGTGTGTATCATCTCAGCAATCATGGCTATCATTCTCTGAGGTCCACTCAAAGATACACTAAAGCATGACAAAACAAGTACATAATCCAATTAGCAAAAGGCATTCTGAAAGAAGCACTTGATTCTTTTCAAATACTTGCATTAGGGTTCAGACCTCAACATTCAAGTCTAAAATGGCTTCACCAAGTTACTGCTAAATTTATAAAAAATTATGCAAAACAATATATTTTGTATACTTTATTATACTGCAACTGTTTTCTTCAGTTTTACACAGAGTACATTAAACTACATCGTGGTTCAATAAAAAGTAAGACAAACTGTTTTCATATAACTCTAAAGCCTGATAATTAATCATACTAAAATTTTCACGATATTTAGAGAATTGCACGAAGAATATGATTCCAACATATCACGTCGTAAATTTGAACTGATAGAAAGATATGAATCTTTCAACTTCATCTGCCGAAATTTAAGTTTACGCGCAATTTTTCCATTGAATTTTTTAACATATTTTCACTAGAAATTTCTTAAACCTTATTATAATGTCAACTAAATAAATAAAACACTAAGAGAAAACAAGTGATCCTCAGATTATTATGAATAACTCCAAATTTAGTAGCAAAACAATCACTAATTTACACAGATTTATGATTTATGTATTTAACAGTAAGTAAAATATCCCTACCTGTGCTTAAGGCCATTGCTTGTATGTATGTTGCATGCTTTTGCCATAAGCATGACAACCATTGGACGAAAGTATTTGCCTGCGCCATCAAAATGGTAGCTCGATATATCAAACATGTGTCGGAGATCGGTTGCTAATTCCTGAAAAAGAACAATTTCTTCAAGTTGAAAAACAAGTAACAAATTTTTATCAAGTACCACTTGTTCTACGACATTATTTGACTTCCAAATATGGCACTACAGATGTTCAGTTAAGTCATTCCAGTGCAGATGGAAAAGCTCCGTAATCCAGTCCTTTCATATTTTGCACCGTCATTTGCCAGACCGAATTATAGATCCATATTGGTATTGGCTATTTGAATAAACACATATGCTTGCTGCTTGTGGGGCGCGGTGGTGTAGGTAGTGGTGGTGTTGTTGCCTTGAAGCCGGAAGGTTCGAGGTTCGAATCCACCTCGACGCGTAGGGACCTTGGGCAAGTCCTTCACTCGCAATTGCTTAGCGCTTCGGCATGAAACTCCGATGCAGTGTCCGCTCTACATTCGGGAGCGCCTCTGAGGAGAGAGAGCTTGAAGAGGCGCTATAACAAGTGCACACACAAACAAACAATAAGACCAATCATTTCATTATTTGTTTAAAAAATGCTTGGTTCCGAAACTTAAACCTAGTATTGCAATGCAAACACATATGTTTGCTGCTTGTGGTCGCCGTGATGAAAATATTTATGTATTCGGTTGCAGACATTGAATGCCATCACCAGTTTATACCACCTTTCAAAGACTTGTGTTTCTGCTGCATGCACAGTTTATGCACACATTCAATAATGGTGCAAATGGAACTCATATCAAGATTAATTGGACACATAGGCGTAGGAGACGGGGGTCCAGAGGGGCAAATGCCCCCCCAAATTTCGGGCAAGTCTGTTTTTTCGGGCAAGTAGACCCGGGAAAATATTAACCAAACTTCTTGAAGTTCAACGTTCATTAGTGTACCACATTATCTCCCAGTTCCATCTTGCCCGAATCGAATTAGATATTCGCTCACAACAACCATGGTTAGCAGAAATTCCCGAAAAAGTTCTGGATTATGCACGGTATAGCGTTTTATAAATAAGCTTAATGGCGAGAATCGCGGCAAATTCAAGAACCGAAATTTGCCCAAAAATCTTGCCCGAATGGAGTTAGATATAGCTCACAACACCAGTATGGATGCATAAATTCCCGAAAAAGTTCTGAATTCACGGTAGCATTTTGCAAATAATGGCGAGAATCGAAACAAATTCAAGAGCCGAAATTTGCCCGAAGATCTTGCCTGAATCGAGTTAGATATAGCTCACAACACCAGTATGGATGCAGAAATTCCCGAAAAAGTTCTGAATTCATGGTAAATAATGGCTGGAGTCGCAGCAAAGTCAAGAGCCGAAATTTGACCGAAAATTGCGACTATTCGTGGCATTAATTTTGGGGAAACCCACAGCATGCAAGCTAGGTGCAACAGAACACGGAATTCACTGCCTGAATGACATAGAAATTTCTACTGGTCATGAGGCAAAATAGACACGATAATCTTGCGATCATCAACATTGAACGTGCAGATCTTGGTCTGCTCTCTGAAAATTTACAATCTTTTCCTTCTTGTAAAGTGTGCGGGATCACTTGGGATATCTTGATAGCTCACTTATATTACGGGAAGGATAATACCTTAACTGAGCACATTTCCAAAAGCACACGTTCCTCTTATTTTCACTTAAGGTGCCTCATGATCTTTTGCCCGTTCTGTCTCTACCCATTTGCTTCCTCTCCGTGCTCACATACAATCTAAATCCCTCACTCTGATCTTCAAGGCTCAGCGGGGTTTTGCCCCAAATATCTGACCGACGTTATACTAATTAATTAAGGCCTCACTCAGCTTCCTCTAACCGTCCACTTCGTTCATCCAACAGACTTGACTCTTGCTTCCGCCTTCTAGAACTGCAATGGCTCAGTCTTGATCATTTGCCTCAATTGATCCTTCTCTTTGAAATGAGCTTTCACCTTGCGTTCGCTCTATACACTTTATGTGGCAGTCTCTCTTTTTTCTTCTCTCATCTTAAAACCTGTCCTTCGAGCGCGGTTTTGCGCACCATTAGCGCATCTGAACGGTTCACCCCACTGAGGCGCTTTGTAGATGATTAGATACAATACAAAACAATCTACAGTTATGAATTTAATAAGTTGCTCGTGTGAAGTTTGAACTGGTTAAGGGTCAGGAATATATACATAGGCTACATAATAAATTTGCATAATTATATGCCTAAAATTTGTGTAGCCACCTATTATTAGCATATGCTCATTTTAGCAGGTATCAAACATGTACTGCATTTAAATAGCCAGTTCAAAGAGAAACCAATTCTTTTAAATGTAAAATATATTGATTATTATTAAAGAAACAATACAATTATGCAGTGTCCCTATTTACCTATTGGCGTTGATTGATTACTAGATTTATTATGTTTCTTAGCTTCACTTGAGTGTAGAATTCTTTCTAGTTCATCGTCCGCCAATTCTGTAAATCGTCGTAGTTCCGATCTTTGTATTTCGACAACCAAGTGTCTCGAATATGCAGTGGAATAATATATACCGAAGATATTTCGTAGTCCAGGCCGAACAACGAAATTCCAAGGAGTATATTTTGTATTCACAAATGCCAGTATTCTTACTCGAATGGATGTAATGTGTCACAATTCCAGCGTACACATCCACGTCCAGATCAACCGTGTGATCATAAATGTTTGAATCAACCGCGTGATTATCTCCAACGACTCTCTCCAATGTTCGTAGAATTCAAAATCCTCGAGCAAACTCTTCACCCACGAATGACAATAGTTCTCCAAGTCCCAGAATTTACCTCGATCGCAAAAACTGTCTCGAAAACTTAACGTCCGTTGGCCACCCTTCTTCTCAACGTCGAAGGTGCCACCTACCAATCATTCTGCCGCTAATTTCACTTAAGAGTTCATTTACCGCAACAAAATGACCCTTCGCCATTAGCTCCAACTGCAGAAATCGATCTTTCAACCGTTTCTGTCGATGACGTGTGTTTAATCAGTTAAACTGCGTTTTAATTGGCTTACGCGTCGTTACGTTGTTTTTGTTGCCATAGTCTCCAATAGCAACCAACGCTTATCAATCTCGCTGCACTTCTTTAGCGCTTCTGTAGTTTCGTTTGCTGATCGTATTACTAAATATTAATCCTTCTAACAACGCCAATTAATTAACTAATTAAATCAACGCCACTACATTGTCTGACTTAACTTCTACCTACAATTAACACTTAATACTAGACAAGTTAGATTGATAGATAATAGCGATTTAATACGCTACAAATACCCCTCCTTCAAAAGTCTGTAATCAGGCTTTACAATCTCACCTAATTATCTATCAACTAAATTTCTATCAACTTCTTATTCTATCTTACATAACAATACAACATTACTGAACTATTTCTTACCTACATTATTATAATACATTACTGATATATTTAAGTACTATGTAATTCCTCTACTCAAATAATCAGACATAACATTATTGCTCCCCTTGATATAGCGTATCGTAAAACAATAATTTTGAAGTGCTAGACTCCACCTCATGACTCTCGCATTCTTCATTCTTCCTTCCTTCATGTACTGTAGTCCGCAGTGGTCCGTCTCAATCACAAACTGCTTTCCACACAAGTACCTGTCAAACCGACTAATTCCCCACATTATCGCTAGACATTCTCTCTCCTCAACTGAATATCTCGTCTCTCTCTCCAATAGTTTCCTACTCGCATATGCAATTGGGTGGTTTACCCCTTCATACTGCTGTATCAGTACGCAACCTATTCCTCTTCCTGATGCATCCGTTTGAATCACGAATTCCTTCTCCAAGTTTGGTAACTTTAGTATTGGTGTCTTAGCAAGTGCTGCTTTCAGCTTACTAAAACTCTCATCTAATTCTTCGTTCCAATCAACACTATTAGCTGCTGACTTCTTTGTCAAGTCACTTAATGGTGCCATCAGTTCAGCACAATGCGGAATAAACTTTCTGTAATAGTTTATTGCTCCCAAAAAGCTTCTTATTTGTTTCTTCGTTTTCGGTTGTGGCATCTCCACAATCTTATCTATCGATTCTCCTTTAGGACTAATGTCGTCGTTGTTTAACGTATGACCCAAGAAATCTATGCGTCCATAGCCTAACGAACATTTCTTTGGTTTCAAAGTCAGGTGAGCATCTCTCACTCTTTGAAAAAATTCTCGTAAAATCTTCATATGTTTAGTCCATCCTTCTGTATGAGCTAGTATGTCGTCAACATAACTCTCCAGATTCTCGGTTCCATGCAAAATCTTCCTTATCAGTCTATTATAGCTTGAAGCGCTATTTACCAATCCAAATGGTAGAACGTTGAATTTATACAACCCACTTGCACAAATGAAAGTCGTATAATCTTTTGATTCTTCGCTCATTGGAATTTGCCAATATCCTTTGCAAAAATCAAACTTGCTATATATTTTGCTGCCACTCAGTTTATTGAAGATATCCTCGTTTGACATCATCGGTTCTGGATCAAAAACTGTCACTTTATTCAATTGCTTATAGTTGCAGCAAAGTCTATTGCTTCCATCAGCCTTCTTGACAACAACAAGCAGTGCTGCGTATGCTGCTTCTGATCTTTCTATTATCCCATTCTCTAACATTATCTCAATTTCCTTATCAATTTCTGACTGTAGATGATATGGTGTTGGATACGCTTTCATCCTAACAGGTTCATCACTCGTCAGATGAATCTCGTGTTTCACCATGTCAGTTCTTCCTGGTTTATCTGTAAATATGTCTTGATATTCTCTCAGTAATTTCTCAAGTTCACCTCTCTGTTCATCTTCTAATTGTGGATTAATATCAACATCCTTGTACGTCTCAGTTTGCTTACTGATATACAAGTTCAATATCTCCTCCTCTTCATCCTCACCTTCTTTACCATCATGTACAATAGCTGACACATATGCTATTGTCTCAGAACCTGACAATTCTTCATCACTCCTCTCGTAATATCTCTTTAGTATGTTGATGTGGTATGTTTTCAGTTTTCCACCATCAACCTCAACTTTATAATCGTAATCTCCGATTTTCCCTCTGACAACAAATGGTCCTTGCCATTTCACAAGCATCTTATTATTACAACTCGGCAGTAACAATAGGACTTTATCACCTATCTCCAGTTTTCTATATCGTGCCTTTTTATCGTAATATTTCTTGTTCTTCGCATTAGCTTTGTGAATTGCTTTCTGCGCCATGTTACACGTTTCCTCTATACGCTCTCGTAAATCTGTCATATATGTGTACACATCCTTCACCTCGTCTTCCACTTTTTCGTTTGTCCACAGTTCCTTCAATATCTGTACTGGACCTCTACATGATCTTCCGAAGATTAATTCGAAAGGTGTGTATCCGTGGCTCTCGTGTACAGTATCTCGTAATGCAAAAAGTAGTGGTGCCAAGTACCTGTCCCACTCTTTAACTTGTTCTCCTATCAATTTTCTTAGTGTTGTCTTAATCGTTCCATTAAGACGTTCTACACAACCATTTCCCATCGCGTGGTATGGACTCGTCATCGTATGCTTGATTAGCAACATTTTGTTTACTTCGGCCATTAGTTCTGACGTAAACTGACTTCCTCTATCTGTATGAATCCTCTGTGGTACGCCCATCCGACAATAAAAGTTAAACAAGGCTTCCGCCACTTCCTCGGTACTTATACCTTTCAATGGTATCGCTTCAGGATATCTGGTGCTTAAGTCGATAATCGTTAATACATAACGATATCCTCTCATAGACATTGGCTCTATGGCTCCTATGATGTCTACACAGACATGCTTAAACGGCACATCCAGCACTGGAAGATGTCCCATCGGTGCCTTGTAGTTCACTTTCTTGTCTACTGCTTTCTGGCATACATCGCAACTTAATATGTATCGCCGAACTTCTTGGTTTATTCCTGGCCAATAAAATTCATTCACAATTTTATCGTGAGTCTTCTTCATGCCTAGATGAGCTGACAGTAGCGAGTTATGTGCTACAGCTAGAACTTTATTTCTCAACTGTTTCGGCACCATCAACTGCCACTTTGCTTCATCTTTCAGTACTTCTTTCCATCTCCGGTACAACAATCCATCTTTCTTTATGTACAGCACTTTTTCTGTACTCTTCTCATCGCCATTCCATTCAGATGCTTTATCCCAGCAACTCTTCAATGTCTCATCTGTCTTCTGTAATTCCTTTATTTCTTTTGTGGTTATATTTAGGTCGGGCATTTCGGTGACCTTGAGTGGTTTATATTTCACCACTTTCTTCGACTCAGCTCTCGTTTCTATCGCTGCTGTCGTTTGATGTGCGTCACTGTTCATGACGTCATCACTTACAACTTTCTCTATTACGTCATCATACTCCGTGCTCATTTCATCACCCTCGAATCTTACTGTCTTCTTGGCATCTTGCCAACGTGAATTAGCATTCACAACTCTCTTGAGTATACCTTTATACTCAACTTTTTCTTGTTTCTCACTCACAATCGTCTCATCCTCTTTCTCTCCTTTGTCACAATTAATCGCATTTTCATCCGTGTTCTCATTCGTTACTGTATATTTTAACCCTCTCACGCGTCCAATAATAATCGGCTTTACTGGTTCGTCCATAACCATTGCCTCAACTTCACCAGTAAAATACTCGCTCTCAATGTTTACATGGGCTGTAGGAAAACACCTTAAGCTCCCATCAACTAGGATGCAGTGCGTTTCCTTCCCAGTCAAATCACTATCTCTGATCAGCGATCTCCTCACAATACACGTACTCGCTCCAGAATCATAAAGACAATTGGCGTCTACTCCATTGACCTTCGCTTGACATTCGTCTATACTTTCAATGTCAATGCAACCATCTTTCCTTTCTGTAACTACCGTACTTGCTGCCATGTGTTTCGGTATTTCTTCTTTACCTTTCCTATCCTGGCGTTCTACTGTTTTGTCAACTTCATTTGATTTCGTGCTTTCATTCGTCTGTACAGCCCTGTACGCCCTATTCTCGTAAATTTGTACGGCTGCAGCTGTGTGTTTAACAAACCCTTTGGCTTTATGCACACAATCAAATGCTTTATGACCTACCTTTCCGCACGCAAAACAAGTTATCTTGTGTTCTGCTGCCTGCTCTCTATCTCTACTAAATCCTCTATTCACATTTCCACTGTGATTTGTCTCTTTGTTCTGTCGCGTTTCGACTCTTCCTCTGTTTACATTTCCTTGGAATTTCTCTCTAGATTTCTCTTCAAATGACTTTCCATTACCTCTGTCATTATTAAATCTCCCTTGAGGTTTCACAGAATTCTCGTTATATCTGTATCCATGAGCTTCAATGTAGGATTCTGCACATGTCAATGTGTCCTTTAAGCTCATTTTTCCTTTCTCTTTAATGAACATCCTCAACTCATTACTACAAGTGAGGAAAAATTGATCCTTTAGCAGTAGATCCTCGATTCCTTCGTAGGTCTGCTTAAATCCTGCTTGAAGCAACCATTGCTGCAAGTACCGCTGCAATCTGTAAATGAAATTTGAAGGAGTCTCTCCTTGTTCAATCTTGCTAGTCTTAAACTTGTTACGATACCCTCCTTCTGTTAATTGGAATCTTTTCAGGAGATGTTTCTTTAAACAATCGTAGTCTTGTGTTTCTTCAGCCGACAAACGCTGGTACACTTCTAATGCTTTCGACTCTAGATGTCGCGCTAGCATCAGCGACCATGCATCTCTTGGTATCTCGTATGTCGTACATGTCCGCTCAAATCTGAGTAGGTACGCATCGAGACAATCTTTAGCCTCGTTAAATATTGGGAATTTAATATTCTTCATTCCCTTATGACTTTGATTTCCTTGGTGGTTGTCACCCATCGTCATATAAGAATCTCCATCATCCCTGTTTCGTCCATCTCTCGATTCTATCTCTCTCAATCTCACTTGAATCTCGAGCCTCTTATTCTCTAACTCTCTGTCTCTCGCCTGTCTCACTTCATCGGCTTCTCGTGTAAGCCTTGCCTCAGTTGCTTCTCTTTCCAGTCTGACGTAATTTGCTTCTCGCGTAAGCCTTGCCTCGTTCATCTCTGCTTCGCGTATAAGCCTAGCATTATCTGCTTCGCGTATAAGTCTAGCATTATCTGCTTCGCGTATCAGTCTAGCGTCAGCCATCTTCGCGATTTCTATTTCTTTTTCTCTAACTGCTTTTGCCTCAGCAATTTTAGCCGCCTCACGCGCTAGCTCCAATTCATTCTCTCTAGCTGCTTTAGCATCAGCTAACTTAGCCTTCGCTTCTTCTCGTTCCTCCGCCCTCTGTTGTCGTAATTCGTTCTGTCTGTCTCTGACAAATTCCTTCAATTCTTCACCTTCCAACGACTGTGCACGTCCCATATCAATCCATTGTTGCCACTCTGTGATTGACATTCTTACTTACTCACTTTTGGTCAAGTAGTAATAAATTTAACACTCAAATATGCGCTATACAATTTCACACTCGCTTATAATAATTATTAAAATTATTAAGCGTCACACTAATGCTCCCTCTTAACGTAATACAATCTCTGGTGTATGTTACGCAATAAGATTATCGCACCGACTCTAATGATGTATTAATTAAGCATTAATGTCAGCGTTGCGCTGATGTCCTTTAACATTCAAATAACTTTGCATTTTAATCAGTTTTGTCTCTTCAAGATAAATGTCAGTAAAGTTCAATTTAATTAACAATAATATTGTCAATTATATATCCCGACGCGAGCATCCCATTTGTAGCCACCTATTATTAGCATATGCTCATTTTAGCAGGTATCAAACATGTACTGCATTTAAATAGCCAGTTCAAAGAGAAACCAATTCTTTTAAATGTAAAATATATTGATTATTATTAAAGAAACAATACAATTATGCAGTGTCCCTATTTACCTATTGGCGTTGATTGATTACTAGATTTATTATGTTTCTTAGCTTCACTTGAGTGTAGAATTCTTTCTAGTTCATCGTCCGCCAATTCTGTAAATCGTCGTAGTTCCGATCTTTGTATTTCGACAACCAAGTGTCTCGAATATGCAGTGGAATAATATATACCGAAGATATTTCGTAGTCCAGGCCGAACAACGAAATTCCAAGGAGTATATTTTGTATTCACAAATGCCAGTATTCTTACTCGAATGGATGTAATGTGTCACAATTCCAGCGTACACATCCACGTCCAGATCAACCGTGTGATCATAAATGTTTGAATCAACCGCGTGATTATCTCCAACGACTCTCTCCAATGTTCGTAGAATTCAAAATCCTCGAGCAAACTCTTCACCCACGAATGACAATAGTTCTCCAAGTCCCAGAATTTACCTCGATCGCAAAAACTGTCTCGAAAACTTAACGTCCGTTGGCCACCCTTCTTCTCAACGTCGAAGGTGCCACCTACCAATCATTCTGCCGCTAATTTCACTTAAGAGTTCATTTACCGCAACAAAATGACCCTTCGCCATTAGCTCCAACTGCAGAAATCGATCTTTCAACCGTTTCTGTCGATGACGTGTGTTTAATCAGTTAAACTGCGTTTTAATTGGCTTACGCGTCGTTACGTTGTTTTTGTTGCCATAGTCTCCAATAGCAACCAACGCTTATCAATCTCGCTGCACTTCTTTAGCGCTTCTGTAGTTTCGTTTGCTGATCGTATTACTAAATATTAATCCTTCTAACAACGCCAATTAATTAACTAATTAAATCAACGCCACTACATTGTCTGACTTAACTTCTACCTACAATTAACACTTAATACTAGACAAGTTAGATTGATAGATAATAGCGATTTAATACGCTACAATTACCCAGCCTGGTCCCTATTGTGTGCACGACGTCAATTATTCCGGGTTTAATTTTTCGGGCAAAAGTAAATTTTTTGCCCCCCCCACTGCTGAAATGTCCCCTACGCCTATGATTGGACATGTCCTTTCAAGTTCAGAAACGAGGAACTAATCCAAATAAAGATGTAGAAAATTCTTAAAACCTGGAACTGACATGTTTGTCCCAGGAATCAATGAATGCTCAATAAATCAAAATCTATTATTGTCAGATAATGGCATCATAAAGTTCTCTTGCCTGGTTGATGTTGGAACAGAGGACTTTCAAATCATCTTGAACCAAGCGGTAAGGATCTACGTCCGTCTGCTCCTCATTTTGAATACTTTCACTCGATGCATCGGACGAATATTGCCTTCCAACTGCAAAGCTACATCTAGCTCTCTCGATGGCCTTCAAATAAAAAATTTAAATACAAGTTTAAATTCTACAACTACCTCTCCTTAAATTCCATTTCTTGTCACACTATACAGCTCACTTCATTGTAATTATTAAAATCTCCCATTTAGCCATACTGTTTAGCGTCTATTCCACTACCATTAAAAAATCGGCGTAACTGCAGTATCGGGGACCTTGTGTGTTGGTAAGGGTCAGGTTAGGCGTCGTGAGGGTTGGTTAGGCGTTGTGATGGTCGTTAGTATTGTCATTAGATACTATCCAAAAGTATTGCATATTCTTTGGTCCCCAATACTAAAATTACGCCAAAAAATCATAGTTAAATCTATCTCGGCATAATTGCAGCATTGGGGACCAAAGCATATGCAGTATCTTTTGATAGCATCTAATGACGACACTAACCCTAACCTACCCTCACGACGCTTAACCCGACCCCATCTGACCCTCACGGCGCCTAACCTGAACCTAACCGACCCTCACGACGCCTGACCTGATTCTAACCGACACATACGGTCCCCCGATACTGCAATTACGCCACGTTCTCAAACATCGTTCACTCCCAGTGACATAACTTGATTAGAATCCTACTAGTTCCCACACCACCAAGGTATATAATTATTATATACAGTGGTCCGGTTTGGACGTCGCAAGTAAAGACATATCTATGCCTTCTACGCCAACTCACCTTACACTCATATTTGTCACAGAGGAACGCTATATTCGTGGATTTGAGAGTTCCGTTTCGGTATTTCGATATCGTAGCGTAATTGCGAGAGCATCTTAAAGAGTCAACGGCAGATTGACAAAGAAACCGTCGGCACCGAAGCACGTGAAAACAAAAACCGGTCGACATTTTGGCCTTCACACGCAAGATGCGAGCATGGATTACATAATATTTGAATCCAGGATTTTCTCCTTGACATTGAGCGACGCCATTTTTAAAACACGGCGAATTTGCTACAAGCTGAAGATCAAAAATATACAATGCTATCTGTGGCCTAGGCCTGCCACATTTTCGTGATTCGAGTGTATTATTTTATAATAGACATACCACAGTATAATAACATACTCCTTTCTTACACCATGCTCACGACCATATGACTTTGAACTGCCCACAACGACGACTTTAATTTCATCTCTCGAGTATAGGTTGGAGTAGCCTACTTTTAGGACTGTTCGCAATGTTAGCTCTAGGAACCAGTAAACAATTTTTTCCCACGACTCCCGACCTTCAATTTTGCAGAAACTGCTATAGGCTAGCCTAATTCCATTTTTTTTAATTTTCTTAATTCATGCAACAAGTTGTGGTCTGTCAACTTACTTTTTTGAATAAACGATAGGTCTACATGTAATAATTTATTATAACGCCATGAATATTCGAGGTCTATTGTATATGGTCGTGTGCGCGCGTCTGAACGCCTCAAGGAAAGCAATAAAAAATATGCTATTATGGTCATACCACAGTATGGTCACACATGTCTCATACTGTAGGCCTACGTTGTGTCACGCATCATTTAGCTTATGGTTGCTGCAGAACTAATTACAAATGGTCAACTATTAACAACTTATTTACCTATAACAGCATATTATTATGATCGTAATCTTGAGAAATAAAATTAGTGTAACTGTGTATTAGAAATTTATAATAGGCACACTGCTCATTTTATATTACTAGCGCTATCTGCCGAATGGCGGCGTTACACACGAAATTGAGAACTGTACGTCGCTGTCGGCGCACTACTCTGGATCATCACAGAGACTGCCGCGTTAATGTTTTTTTGGCAAATTTAAATAAATAAATAAACTTACTCAAAGTTTCTTACTCAAAGAGGAACATGCTTGCGATAGTGGCGATTACTTTGCTAATTGCGACAGTGGTTTTTATGTGGCGGTCAGTGAATGATTTTTATGCTTATAGGTTTATTAATTGACATTGTTATGTTCACATTATTTTTGCCGTTGATTTTTAATGTGCTTTGACGTGTAACTGGGTGTGGTGTATCACCTGGATTTAATCTGTCTCTTTTCCTAAATTAAACGAAGATTATTAATTAATAAAAAAGGCTTGATGTCTTTATCAGTCTCAGAGAAAAGGAGAGCAAGAAGTAAGAAGAGCAGAAGGAATCCAAACTTGATGAAATCGTTCATACCTTTCCTCATACTATACTTGCAAAAGTGATGCAACTGAGCATAAGCTCTGACTCCACAATATCCATAAATTTTAGCTAGTCCTTAGTTTAAATGGCAAGGCGCAACCAACCACCAAGTAAAAATGAAATAAATAAGAAATGAGAATTGCACAGATTCAGAGCAATGTAAACTTGTAAGAGTGTTACCCATGATGCAGACTGAAGCTGTTTGGTTAAATTGTGATCAGTTTCAGCCATGTTGTAGCGTACAATAAATATAGTAATAAGTATTTGCTAATTTTTTAGGTATGGAAATCGTCCATTACGAGTTTTAAAGAAATGCGGGGTTCCTATTGTACCTGGTGCCGTGCCTTTTATGGGTCATGCTCCTGAACTCATGAAAGCTGAGGTATGTTAAGAGTCAATCACGGTTCAGTTGCTGTTGGCGAGCCCTAAGATGGTCAGATCCAGGCGACTGATCACCTACCTAGTTCATGGTCCATGAATATTATGAATCTTCATGAACATGACATCACATGTTGTGACATGCCTTGCACTGTAACAACTGGCGGCCGAACATTTCAGAGCCGGACAAATTGTCGAAGTGTAGAATTCAGTACGGACAATTCAGGGTGGAGCCGGGTTTGGTGTGGCCAATAATTGAAGACGCAGCCAAGAATTATTATGATCAATCCAACTTTTATTAAGTGAATTAAAGATTATATGAACTCTTATACATGGCAATTTAACAAGCCATTCTCAGATCTTCCAGACCCTGGAAATAATACAATTCCACTGCATGAATAGAAGATCTTGTGAACTTAAAATTTAAATAGATAAGAAGTGTCAGCAATTAATTTTATCTTTTTCCCACTGTAAATTATTCGCCACTGTAATTATTCCTTAAATTAAAAGCTTGATCAATGAATTTTTTTGTTTAAATAGAAGTTGAATTTATTTAAATTATTCTTGCCTAAATTGGGGTTGGTTTGATCAACTTGATGGAAACAATTGTTGCTTAAATAGACGTTGGATTGATGAAAGCAATTCTTGCTTTAATAGAAGCTGGATTGATTAGAATAATTCTTACCCAGTCCGAATTGCTCGCTTTGAATTTTCCAGCTCCCATATGTTATTGTCTACTCCATATTATCCGCTCTGAAATGTCTGCTCCTAATTGTCCGACTCCGAATTGTTCGGCTCCAAATCACTGACATTATTCAAATGTGGTTTAAACTGTGCTGCTTATAGAACTTGTGAGTTGAAAAGTCTTAGAAGGGTTCACAAGAGGATAATGATGTTAAAAATGTATATGCAACAAATATCAATCTAATGAATTCTGATTTATTAACACATTGGCCGCCTAAAAAGGTAAAGGTATGCCCATACTCGCTTGCGAGCGTTGGGCCCGGTGCTGATCCCCGGTGTTAAGCCATCAGCCCTTAGGTGGCAATTGCCATACATCGGCGGTAGGTGGCCAGGTCTTGCCGCCGAACCCAAGGTTACCTGCGCAGTGACACTGCTACTCATTTTCACACTCCCATCTGGCGAGTGGCGGCTGAGTCAACCTTAAGGGGCCACCGGGATTAGATCCCGGTTCCTTCTGTTCTTCGTGCCAGCGTGTTACCAATCAGCCACCGCACCGCCCCTAATTGGCCGCCTACTATGAGTTAACTCGTAGTACAGCCAGTCATTTAACATGGCGTGTAGGCGGTGAATGTGTTAAGTGAGAGTGGAGCAACCATGTACATGCCTATGTTACAGAGGTGCATATATGGTATTTACAGTTTGTGATGATGACTTTTGGATCAATAATGTTGGACATAAGATGTCAAAGGATTGACAGCTAGTTAAAACCGATGATAACCCACAATATACTCAAGCATATGTTGATCGGAGAGAGAATCTGTGTTTAACAGCATTCAACCACAAAAGATAAGGTGGATTGCAACTGATTTTGCATATTGTGAATATCTTCGACTGTATGAAGACCATGATATTTTACAGTTGAGTTCATCTTTTTCTTATGCATAACTTCTCGGGTTTGCATCCTTTTAGCTGGTGTGTTCCTTGTTGTCATTCTGGCATCATATAATTTCTGTTTTACTCGGGATAGATAGCCTGGGGAGGATGTTTCCTGTTGTGCTCATCTGGATGTCTTTATCAAGGCAAAAATCATGTTAACTTAAATATTTGATTATTCCTTGTTGATAACAACAGTTTTGCTGATTTTTGTGTACAGCATTTCGGCATTTATGACTATGTCAACTTGAAGAAGTTTGGAAAAATATTTGGGTCAGTCTTTTCGTTTTTGCAATTATTGTTAAATCAGTTTTACGGCTTTTGTTGCTTTTTATGTTAATTTGTTTTGTCCTTTGGCTCTTTAGTTTATTCTTCAGAATAGATTAAATAGGAAATAGGATGAGCTTGAAACTTGTTTGAATAAATACTGAACTATTCAATTCACTCTTTTTCATTCAATTAATTTATTAATCCGCAGAAAGATGGGCAATTATACATTTGCAATAAATACACGCAGTGATTTCTTGTAGTTAGTTGACAATGCAACCGATAATAATAAGAAATGAATTGGTAAAGGTTAAGAAAGACTAAGTCATAAATATTGAGTTACCGATGACAACTACTGTTCCTGCTCTACACAATTGACATTGATGAACTGGCTGCCAGTCTTGGCTTGTCATAGCTTTTCTACACTGATGACTCTGAGCTCTACTTGTGGGCCGCTCCTGTGCCTCCTGGATCGCCTACAGTCTGTTTTCAATGCTGCATTGCGAGACTGCGATAGCAGTCGGTTGAAGTATGATCATGTTGAACCACTCCTCCATGATGTCCTGCACTGGCTGCTGATAACTCTTCATATTAAGTTACAATTTGTTTGCTGGTATACAAGTTTTTTCATGGGACCTTTGCTAAGCATTTGTGAGATTACTGTATTGGGACACATTCCTCTGATTCCGGGTTGTGACTCTGATCACTCAAGAAAGGCAGTCTTTGTGTACGATAGATGAGAATCCACTTTACTGTCCGTGCAATCTCATTGGCCGGTATCAGATTCTGCAAGGTTTTCCTCGTGCCATATGAGCGGCCGATTCATTTACTCATTTAAATCTGGGCTCAAGAGCTATTTGTTTTTCAAACCCTATCCTGCTGTTAGTTGACTGAGGCACCCTTGAAACTGCACAACTGTGCAGTAGTACAGTGCCATGTAGGTGGATTGTTTTTAGACTTTTACTTATTATGACATGAATCATGAATTATATAAATATTTCATAATCTGTTGCTCTAGTTGTTTAAAGAATCTTTGTTTTTATAAGACTGCATTCTGTAAATTACAGTGTATTAAGAGTATAATAGAATTCTTGTTTTACGAATGCAGTTTAATACGCACTGGCTGTATGTGATGAAAGGTGCGTTGAAGGTGCGGATGGAAACGACTTGTGCGTTAAGTAAAATTTAGAGCTTTTTGGTTGCTTTTGTTCGTAGAGAATGTCAGATGAATCGCCCAGTTCTGGTTGTTGCCGATCCAGATATCCTCAAAGAAATTCTAATGAAACAGTTCAGCAGCTTTGCGGACAGGGGTGTAAGCAATTGCCATTTTCTTATCGTTGTTTGTACATTGGTCCATGTTACAGATCTATGTATATTGAGGCCATGACAGTTACTATTGCACATGCCAGGGATTGTCCGGACTGTGATGCTGTGATAACTGGTTTGCTTGGTAATTACATGCACACCACCTGCTCTGTCTGTGTCATTATCATTCTGTTTTCTCTTGTCTACTTTGATGCCCAGTGAATTGTGGTTTAGCATGTCTACTATTTGTCCAGTCTACATGAGTGCAAGTGTGTGTGCGTGCGTGCGTGTGTGTGTGTCATACAGCTGCCTGTGTGCAATTTGTGAGCAATATTGGTGGTTCTTAAAGTTACCAGACTTTATTATTGGTATTAGTACAAAACTTCATTATGTGCACCAAGTCACCGAATCTTGGTGCAGGCAGAATGGAGACATTTACAGCCTTTTATCTTTGATAGATTGTGTTATCTCTTACTTTTACAGATAAAATTAGCTTTTCAGCCTGTTTATTTTAAGAAACTGCCGTTAAGAGGCTGGATGAAGCTGTCGCTGTTGGACCTGAGAGGAGCCGAGTGGAAACGCATAAGAGCAATGGCTACGCCTTTCTTCAGTGTAGCAAAGCTCAGGCATGTAAGTTCTGTAGTTTAATTGGGTAGTTTTGCCATGGTTTCCTTCGAAGCTCTATTCCTATTTAAAAAAAATGATTTTACCGTAGTAATGAGTCTTAACTTCCTTGCAGTGATGCTAGATTTCATCCAGACAACCTTAAAATTATCCAATTTCCTTGTGGAATCCTAGTCTTCCCCGCAGAACCCCCCGGGTTCCATGGAACACACTTTGGGAAACGCAGATATATACAAATGCATTGACTTCTTTCGGATTTATCTGCTTCTAATTACCACCAGCGGTTAAAATGTTCATAGAGTTTTCTATGGTTTATTTAGTGTTATGGATTGATTCAGTTTTAACTTACTTTTTATTTGTAGAATATTTCAGTGATGCGCCCACCAGTGAAATCCTTACTTCAACATTTGCATAAGATCCATGAGACGGACAATGTTTTTGACGCCCACAGGTAATTAATTATAGTTTTGTGTGTGTATTACTGTATATATAATTAAATTGCCAGTGAATGCCATGTTTGAGAATGAAAGTGGATAAAATGGTTGAAGGCAGTTCAAGGTTGCATGTTCACTCATTTTTGTGCAACCCATATCATACTTTATTTCCTATATCACTATCAAATCGCTTTCTTTTAGTAAAGCCTGTTTAGCATTGACCAGATGAGTTTATTTGCTGCCTTGGCATTATAAGTGAAATTATTAGGAGTTTCTGTAGCTGTTGTGTTGTAGTTCATCTAAAAGAATGGAGAAGTGAGACAATTATTTGAACAGGGATTTGAATTATGGCACTGCCACAAATGAGACTAAAACTTCATTTATTGTGCTTTCAAAACTAAGATCTAGCAAGTGATGAACTTCTTGGTAGCAGATTTAAATCTTTATTTTAAATCTGTATTCTGTAATCTGAGATTTGCTTACTTTTAGTTGAATTATTAGGATAGGTGAATGTTGCTGTTGTCTTGGCAGTGTTTGTTCATCACTGACACTAGATGTCATCTGTGCCACTGCATTTGGTCTGGACATTGACTCGCAGAACGATACGACCAATCAGCTTTTACTAACGATTAAGCAACTTTCCAATGTGTCCTTGGTGTCACCTCTACTGGTTCTGACCTGTGAGTTGTTAGTCAGTTTGTTTCAGTCTTTAAAGATTTCAAAACAACTAATAATTACTCAGTCATTTTCAAAACCTTATTTTTATTGTACCACCAAGTAAAAAGGCGAATGTTAGTGTACCACCAGCAAATGTCAGATCTACAACAGCAGGTGGAGGGTAATGTCCTAGACCAGTGCTGTCCAACCTTTTTGGTGCCACGGGCCGCAAAAGTAAGATTTTTGAAGGCGAGGGCCACAACACTAAAATCAAAATTTATCGATATATTAACATTGAAACGAGTGTTGAAATTTAATATGGAATGATTGCAACCTATCTATCAATCTATAACTTAAATTATAGCTTTCTGTTATGAAATTTACGTACCGCAGGTTCAAGATAACTATTCAGAGATGCTACCGACCCAGAAATGGTCTTGAGCAGTTTATCGAAAGAGTTCGACGAGTCCCACAGGAATAATAGGCCTACTAATTAATAATTAATAGCATGTAGACTACTCAAACCACGATTGTCATGCTTCACAATATATAGTTGAGCACCAAAATGTGCAAGGCAAAGGTGGCGTATATGGTATATCTATGCCTCGCACTCAGTTTTGTCGCCCAGCACAGTTTGGCCAGCTCAGTTCTTCAGTATAGCCTACTTCGCCCAATCAATTTTCTGGCTAAGATCCACTTCATGATTTGGGCGAATTTCCATCTTCCTCTGGCTTTCATTAAAAAATTCGTCGAAGCCAGTGTCTCTGTCTAAAGAGCTAGCACTATAGTCCTCGGACCAGACACAGTCAAGACATTGACGTTCGTCATCCCTGGTCCCTGGGTCTCTTATCGATGGGTTCTTTTTAATCCTTAAGAACTAGAATTAGACTAAATCTCAAAAGGAATGGTCGCAAAAACCTGCAGACATGTTGGAACTCTGTAGGCTACAGATCTCAGAAACTGACTATAGAAGTGAACGGTTTGCGAAGTGAGTTTATCTGAGTACAGTAATGAGTTGTTAAACCAGAAGTCGTGGGTCAATCTACAGATAGACTACTGGAGCCTATAACCCTAAGAAGAAAAAGAAGAGAGTAATTTAGTTTTCGGATTGGCATTCCTGATAGCATTCCAAATCGGAAACTGTCCATAAAAATAATAAGAGCTCAAGTCGACCAGTGACTTTACCTATTGCTTCATTTTACAAAATTAAAGTGAAGAAATTTAGCGAGCCCGGCGGGCCACTTGAAATCGACTCGCGGGCCGCATGTGGCCCGCGGGCCGCACGTTGGACAGCACTGTCCTAGACTCATTGCTGATAGTTCTCTGCATATTTTCATGTCGTGGCATCAGCATCTTTGCTGTGACTTTGCCAGTCTCTTTTCTATTTCACTCCACCTGCTATTTTATTTTAAACTAAATTTTGAGTTTAAAATTTCTTTTTCATTTTTATAATTATTTTTTTATGGTTTTTATTTTAAAAAATTGCACAGAATTGAAGTTTATTTATGTGAATCCTATCAGTATGCACAAATGAAGGTGACTATTTATCCATGACGAATGATGTCTTTTCTTTTTCCAGTTACTTTTCCATTCCTATCTCCACTTTTGGAATTCTTCAATATCACCATGTTTCCATCAGGCTACCTAGATTATTTTGAAAAAGTGGCAAAGCAAATGATTGACGAGAGAAAGAATGCTGAAGAGGTATGTAGAAGTGGCAGCGTTTTCTTTCCAACCTGAACCTATCTCCCAGATGCTGTGTGTACTGCTCTTTCTGATGCATAAATGCACTTCCTTTAGATTTATGTTTATTTTTATGTATTGATCAATCTCTGTTCATCACTGAATTTCACTGAAATATAATAATGGCCACTGTCCTATAGTTCCGAGACCCATTCCTCTGCTTCCAGGCTGCAACTTAGGTCGCTTGGGAAGACTGACCTTCGTGTACGGAGGATGACAAGTTTCGGCAACCGCACATTCTTGGTTGCTGGTCCCAGATGTTGGAGCAGTCTTCCACAGGACATCAGATTGTACGCCTCAGTGGACTCTTTCAAATCAAAGCTTAAATCTTATCTGTTTGCTAAGGCTTATCAAAATTGGTTCACTACTTCGCAGATTATGGCGAATGCATAGCCATCTGCCAAATTGACGAATATTCTATATTTTTTACCCCTCTTGCCTATTTCAGCTTCAAGCACAATATCTAAAAGGCGACAGGCAATGGGTTTCAAGCCCCGGCGCCTCATTGTTATCATGCTTTCTTTTTTGACAAAAGATCACTGCAATGGCGTACTAGTTAACTTGCAGTGACTGTAAAACGAGAGGTTAGGAGTTGAAATCTCCACCAGGACAGAAATACATGTTACAGCTTACTGTCCCACCTATTCCCAGGACCAACTCAGTTGTAAGTATTACACTATGTAATGTATGCTGTTGGTTGGCAGATGAGACAGCAAGGGAGAGGACTGACCACCAACCCTTGTATGCAGCTAGGCTAGCTAAGAAAATGAAGTCGCCAGGACTTCATACCCAACGCAATATCTGAGGCTAGCATTTATAAGCAACTACTCTACTCTTGTTCTTTCTGTGGTAGACTCGACCAGACTTCATCCAGGCCATGGTAAAGGCCCACCTAGAAGACTTGGACTATCAGACAAGGGTTACCATGTACGGAGACGCTGCTGCTGACAATGCTGACAACACGAGACGTGGTGAGTGTCGTTGAATTATGACTTGCGAGTTAGTCCGCATTAGCTACATCGGTAAGAGAGCTGGCGGCCGCGCGTCTGTGGAAGAGAGCGTGCGGGCCGATTCCCGAAGGTGGCTATTTCAGAGATTCAAAATCTCGGGCTAGCACGGTCCGTCCACAGGGACCTAAATGGCGTGGCGTCCATTCAAACGGGCGAGCGGTGGTGAAGGATCTCACCCTCAGGGTCGAGGCCATAAGACAGCCGCTATATAAAAATCCGATTACATTTACATACATTTACATTGCGATGAGGTGGAGTTAATAAGATAAGATAAGAATATTCTTTAATATACCAATTGCTATCCGCATTTTGGTGTACATACAAAGTATAATAAACAAACGTACATAATTTCTATATCCAATCAATGTCAAAGTGTTTTAGAATAGCATAAAATCCTAAGTCCAAATCCAATATAAATTTTAAAGAGAAGTTCTTTTAATGACGAACAATGTATTCTACACTTTGGTTTATATGGTATTATATTTAAATATGATAAAGCATCCTTCAATCAATCAATCAATCACATGAATTTATATAGCGCCTCTTCAAGATCTCTACTCAGAGGCGCTCCCAACCCAGGCCTGGTCAAAGAGAAAGGTCTTGAGAAGACGGTAGAAAGAGCCAGCAGAGTCACGGGGAAGCGAACGGAGAGCCGCAGGGAGGCCATTCCAGCTAGCTGGACCCACCACGGAAAATGCTCTTCGCTGCATAGTAGCGGTACGACAAAAAGGGACAAGAAAGTCACCGCGGGCAGCTGACCGCAGCGAACGACGGCCCAGAGAAACCGAGACTGGAGTAAAAAGCTCACATAGGTAGGATGGAGCTTGAGACAGAATGCAGCGCCAAGCTATAGACGAAACTCTATAAGCAATGCGTTGCTGCAGTGGGAGCCAGTGGAGGTCGTCCCTCATGAAGGCAGAAACGTGAGCAAACCGGGAGATGCCACCAACCAAGCGTGCTGCAGATCGAAGGACCCTAACCAAGGAGTTCAGACGGACCTGTGGGAGGCCAACATAAAGAGAGGAGCAGTAATCTAAGCGGCTGCAAACAAAGGCATGGACAAGAGTAGAAGATGCAGTGATTGAGAGAGAGCGAGCAACGACACGCAGCTGTCGAATTTGATAATAGCAGGCACGTGACAGGGAAGAGATGTGCTTAGAGAAGGAGAGTTCTTGGTCCAAGATGACCCCAAGGTCTCGAACAGAGGTAGAGAAGGTTACAAGGGGAAACTCCTGTGCAAGAGCAGCCAAGTCAATCTTGGTCAGCTGCTGGCGAGTTCCCAGCCATATGAACTGGGTCTTCAAAGAGTTGAGTCGCAGTCGATTTGACGAAAGCCAAGAGGTAAGGGTGTCAGAAGCACAGACCATAAGGCGGACAGTTTTGGCTGCGTCCACAGCAAAGCAATGGGCATATGATTGTACATCATCAGCGTAAGAGTGGCTTCGCAATGAGCAAGAAGCGAGCAAAGAGCCAATGTCTGCAGTGAAAAGGATATAGAGCAAGGGCCCTAGAACAGAACCCTGCGGAAGGCCCACTGGAACGGGGATCCAAGGGGAACGGGTGGAGTGAAAGACAGTGGAAGAGGAGCGGTCTGCTAGATAAGATGTGAGCCAGTCAAGGGGCAGAGCAGAGATGCCAAAGGAAGTAGAAAGCCGATGAATCAGAATATCATGATCGACAGTGTCGAAAGCAGCACTCACGTCGTAGAGAGCCAGAAGAGTTACCTGCGATTTGTCAATCGCATTGTAAACATCAGAAAGAAGATGAAGAAGAAGGGTCTCAGTGGAGTGTCCCTTGCGAAAGCCAGATTGGTATGGAGGGAGGAGCAAATTCGAGTCCAAGTACCTAAAAAGCTGAATAGCAACAAGTTTTTCAACAATTTTAGAAATGAAAGTAACATTAGCTATTGGCCTATAGCTAGACGGCAGGAGAGGGTCAAGTCCCGGCTGTTTCAGGATCGGCGTGATGATCGACCGTTTCTGGGATGCCGGTAGAATGCCGTCACGAAGCGAGGCATTACACATGAGAGTCAGGAATGGAAGGAAGATGTCGATGGATTCCTGTATGAGGAACGGTGGCACAGTATCCAATTCAGAGTACTTTGGCGGAGAGGAGAGAATGAGGCGACGTAGCTCGAGCTCAGAGACGAGGTCGAGGCTGGAGAGACGGCAGTCGGTAGGAGCGTATTCAGGAGGTGGAAATCCATCTGTTTCCCGACGCACCGTGTCGATCTTGGAGGCAAAATGGCTGGCGAAGTCAGCTGCTGTAAATGGTGGAGGCGTTGCGGTAGAGGAAGGTTGAGGTCGCCCCAGGAGATCCTTGAAGGTGGACCATAATCGTCTGGCATCTCCAGCGTTGGAAGAGATCTTACGCTCCCAATACTGACCCTCTATCTCCCTGAAGCGACTGTGCATGGAGCGCACGGATCGGACCCACTTCAGATGATCGGCTGGCAAACGTGTGCGGCGGTAGGTTCGCTCAAGCCGACGGGTGTGACGGCGAAGTGTGTGGCATTCTCCGTCGAACCAAGGAGAAAGAGGACGTGATCGAAGCTTCGCTGGATGCGATGGAAGTAGACGATCGATGATCTCCGTAGTCGCTCGCTCGAAGATTTCGAATAGTTCCTCGGCAGACGAGTCGCGCAGTTGACTTGGGTCCGAGAAGGCAGGAACAGCGAGAACAGCCGAGTTGAAGGCATCCCGGTCCAGGCGCCGCCATCCTCTGATCTGTCTGACAGCGTAGTTATAAATGATTTCCTCGTTAGGTTGTCCGCCCTAGGAATGATTCGGTCATGTAGTCTTGGCCTCATGGAATAAGGCTGGGGCCTCAATGGTGGGAGGAGTGGGTTCAATACATGTCCTGGATTAAGTAGGAGGGCAGCGAAGAGCCTCCCGTCCACCGTGCTACACAGAGCCTCGAATGTAGGATTGTCCTCAGGAAGGTAGTTCATTCGGATCAAACGGTCCAATATGGCCTGCAGTCTGCCGCGGTTTTTTTTCACAACCAGTTACACTTTTAATTTCTTTTTCTGTCTGCACGTTTTAAAAGTTGTTTTGTTCTCTGGTTTTTCATGTTACAGGTCTACATGAATTGTTTCCAGGCTTTTTAGTTGTAGGAATTATAAATTTCATTGATATTATTTTCCTGTGAAAATTGAGCCTTTGTATAATCAGGTCACTTTTCCAATCATGAACCTTTCGAAAATCAGGCTACTTTCTCATTTTTTTGTCTCATGACATGCAGAACACAACATAATTCATTGTTTATTATTCCAGGACTGACTGACAGAGAGATAATGGCTCAGGTTCTTGTCTTCTTTCTTGCTGGCTATGACACCACAGCTCGAGCTTTATCCATGTTCTTATACAACATGGCTCTACATCCTGAGATACAAGAAAAACTACACGAAGAAATTGTAGAGCAAATTGGAGATCAGGTGAATGCGATAAGTATTATATAAAAGTTTTGACTCCCATTCGTCTTACAAATTGTGTGGTACTTCTATTTTGAACCTGAAATATTATGTTTAATGAATAAAATATTATTAATTTCATTACTCTTTGTAAAATAAATATTTACTTATTTACACTTAGAAATATAAAAGAGAAGTAATAGTAGACTCTAGACTTGTTTTAGATCAATTTGGCATTTTTGTGCTTCTTGGTGATATATGGTTAGGGGTTTTCATAGTGGCATGGCAGTAATAGTCTTGCAACATGATATATGGAGTTATCTTAAGTTCATCTGAATTGCAAAAACACACAAACCATTAAGAAAATATAGTATTAGGAAAGATGATGCAATGGCTTATGACAAATGAGAAATTTCTTTTTATCTTTCAAACTACTCGTATATAAAATCAGCGCCATTCAAACTGGTTCGTTCTTTAACTACATGCGAGGCACAAAAGTCAATGCATTTCTCTATCAAGTCTGTGTAGGGAAACACATAATAATGAGACGATTTGTATAGCGTCATCGTTCAGCCGAGGCCGAAGGAAAGGGTGCTGTGGTGAAAGGAAAGAGAGCTGAGGCCAAAGGAAAGGGCGCTAGAATATTTAGCTAGAATATGTGGGCATATTACCTACATAATTTTATATCTTCAGTCATTAAATGACATGTGCTCATCTATTTGTTTATGGAGGTCTGTCCAAAAGTTCTGCCGAGCACAGATTATGCTGTGCAGGCATAATACATTCGTACAGTGTATTTAAGTAACTTTTATGGTTAAAGACTGTAGCTATGGAGTTATGTGATGAATGATTGCTGCGTTTTAGGTGCCAAACTATGACATCATTCCAAAACTGAAATACCTTGACATGTGTTTGACTGAATCAATGCGATTATATCCTCCAGTTTTCAGGTATTTTGTAAATCACTGTTTTCACCTTCAATATTATGGGTAACTATTATTTGGTTTACTGATGATTAATGACAATGCATGCACAAATGAGAATATCTATAGATGTAACATGCTAATATTTATTTGATACGTATAATTGCAGAAATTTGATAGTATTTGATAACTATGAAATTAAATTATGAAGTTGATAAGGAGCATTAACTGAAGTCCTAAAAGTTTAAGTTAATGTTTAATTCTTAGGAAGTGTGCAAGTTCATTTTTAGTTTCTTTGAAAGTCTAGAAATTAATGTAAATCAGTGCAGAATTCTTTAAGTTGTTGGAAAGTGTGATACGTGTATCTTGTTTTTTAATGGATCTGTTCCATGTGCAATTGTGCATGAGACTTTTTTGTATGATCACTAGAACTCTAGTGGTACTTTACTTTTAATTTGCCATGTTTCTGATATATATATATACACACACACACATATATATATATATATATATATATATATATATATATAGGATTTCATGTTGCGATAATGGTATAATAATAAATAATAAACAATAGCTACTGTAAAATCCTGACTAACAATAATTGATAATGCCAGCGTTTTCTCCAATTATTTTAAAGTGGTTGATTTTTTCAGATTTGATCGTGAAGCAATGGAGGACGTTACAATTGGAAGCATAACAATTCCAAAGCACACAATTATTGCTGTTCCAGTTTGGGCAATCCACCATGACCCTGACCTCTGGCCTTCACCTGAAATATTCAACCCAGAGAGGTGATTTAAAATTTTAAGTTATATCTCCCTCAGGCTTGAATTAATCCCTCCAAGCCAGGAAGGGTCATCCAAAGAGATTCTTCTCCACTTGTTTCTGTCACCATTATCTTTCTTCAATTTCAGAGACTTTTGTGCAGGTTAAAAAACTATAAAGTTCGTTATTTTTTCAATGAATCAGTGTACCAAAGTATCTAACGGTCGTTTTGTTATTTAGTGTATAGCTTTGGCGTTCTAGAAATTAGACAATCAAGCAAAAAATCCAGAACTTATAGGGTTCCTGTAACCATGAGGTTAATGTATTCTGACGATTGCAAGGAATCTTAATGTTTCAAAATTTACGCCCACAGAATTCTGCGCTCATTACAAATACAACTTCAAGATAGTATTATATATTCCTATATATATATGAATCACCAAGTTACACAACATGCTGAATAGTAGCCTTCCGTCTTCATGTGCGTGCCTGATGCCTAGGCCTATAGGTTAAATGCGTTCCTTCCATCACAAGCCGAGACAGCACGCAAAGCTCCTGTGTGACCGCTTTGAGAAACACATTTTATTGTGTGACCGTGAAGTTCTGGAATTTTTTATACTTTGAGTTTGTGCATTACTACCAAAAATAACAACCTTTAACTAAAAATTCCTCTATAATTTCATCCCATTCAGCGGCAGCCATTTTGATTATCGCCCAATGGTCGTCGTTGCTATGCTGAACTGGCATGCGCCAGTGATTTTTGAGTCAATCAAAGCCCAATTTAAATAAATTACCAAGATTTTGGCAAAAGTTGCGCGAAAATTGTGCACATTGCCAATTTTTGCGTTGTTGCGCGAAACCTTGAATTTTGCGCAGAATTTGCGCAGCGCAAGATCACAAATTTCTGGGGACCTAATTATCACATAATTATACCATCTCAACCTGACCTCTCATATTTTGTCAGTAATACATGTCACTCATAGCGTCTTTCTGATTACCTTGTTTTTTTTTCTTTTCCAGGTTTTAAATTTAAATCTAGTGCACAAATGTGCATTAAGCTTCACTTAAATTTCATTTTAATGTTTATATTTGAATTAAACTCAGACTTATATGTACATATTTTTTTAAAGGAATTTTGAATGAGTTTCATAAACAATTATTAAACATGCAAAGCTAATGCATTGGCTACAACTGCCTTGCATGTGGCTGATGAGACTGCTGTTCAATAGATGGATGCTTTCTGCAAAAGCTAAATGAATTAGCATTACAAGAAGGTTTTCCATTAAGTAACTTTCACTCAAGGATTTGCACAATGTCTTTGTATTCAACTTGTCAGATTTTCAGCAGAGAAACCAGCACACAATCAGTTTTCTTACTTGCCATTTGGTGCTGGATTACGTGGCTGCATTGGAAGTCGATTCGCACAGATGGAACTGAAACTGGCCATCATAGAAATGCTGAGAACATTCAAAGTTTTGAGAAACGACCGTACTCCGGTATGTGAAATATATACATCTCAAAATAAGATTCTCAGTTTGATTTAACGCAATGGGATTTGAAATTTAGACAGAGTAGCGAGACGTCTTCAGTTTGTCACGACTTTCTTGTGTTTCTTCAGTTTCCTTATAAAGTTTTTTTAAATATAGAACAAAACAATTTTTTTTGAATTTCTTGTTAAGCAGATTAACCATAGATATGACACAAGAATTCAAATTGTATATGTAATTATAAATTTATATGTCTTCAATAGTAAAACAATCTGAGACACTGACTGGTCTATGCTAACCTGTGTGATGATGTTAAATGTCTTTAAGAAAACAGAAGTTTCATAAGTGGCAAATTAATGTACAGAACATTGCAGTAGTCATTAGTGGCATATCCATGCACATTATTGCACACGCATGAAGTACAACTATGTGAATGCAAGAGTTTGGCTCTACAAAACTTGTATATCCATCGGGCCATCCTGCGAAAGATGCCCAGATTGCCCAATCCATGCCATCCATAGAAAAACAATGAAGGCTTGTCAATCTTGTTCTGAAGAGAATCTGTTGATAAGTTCTTCTGCAATGTTGTTATGTGCATTATATGGTTTTTGTATTTATTCCTTGTTTTAATCAAATGTGATATGCTTTCAGATGACACTGAAACTGGAGAATGCCCTTTTCCTGCAACCAAAAGACAGTTTGTGGTTGAGTATCGAGCCAAGGATGCAGAGATCTGCCATGAAGAATTGACCAGTTAATGAATGTCTTCCGGTGTGATGACTCAGGGTTTTTCTGCTAAATTTCAACATTTTATCATTTTCTTTTGTTATTACTTATTTGTTTTACAAATACGGTGCAGTAGTATCTTCAGGACTAGCATAGACAATTAAACAATGTTCAAGTAATTCATGCAGCTTTTTATTTTTTTAAAAATTTTCTCAACCATTACTGTGAAATTTTCTGCTTAACATGATTTTGATAGTGCTTGAAGGGAGATATATGTATCCTATGGTAGGCATGTAAAGTATGTTACTTGTTAATTGTACATGCATAACCCATTAACCATTGTACCGGTACATACATAGATAATAGAACAACACCAAGGAATTAATGCTGTGTTCTTCATACTGTTATGTAAAAACAGTGAGTGTAGAAATGTGGCAGATAAGTTGAGGGATGAGTAGCCCTTGGTTAAGTGTGTTGTCATGGTAGCAGCACTTTTTTGAAATTGCAGATGGGCATGTAACATGATGGAATTATCAGACATGCATTTCAGCATTGGGCTAATTTGATTGAATTTAAATCATAAATGAGTTTGGAACATATCTTGTCTGCATTATTTCACTGACATGGAGAGTTATAAATAGTGTAGTGCAAGAACTTTCCTGTGGTAGTTTTCAAGGATCTAAGAAATGTTTAGAGAATTACACCTCCTTGGGTCCTGTTATAAACTATGTGACCCTGTTAGCACAAATCATTGACCCTCCTTGATCTCACCTTTGAATGCCAACTACATACATTCTTTGCGTGGCTATTATAATTATCAATGATTATAATTAATTATTGGTGTTCAACAAATAAATACCAAAGTTGAACCACTAATTATTTATTTCACCTTTGTTATCAGGGTTTAAAGTGTGCCAGGACAGTCATGGACGGCGTATATGCACTTATTTTAAGATCAATAAGTGGCCGTCCTGCCACTTATTGGCCAGCACAGTATGGAAAGGTAAGGGGCGTCCAGGCACTTATTTTCCCACACTTTGAGCGCTGTTTGTTACCATTAATTAATTAGCTGGCCCTAATTGAATCATGAGAGATCGATTGTGTCGTTGAAAAGAACAATCATGACAGTTACATTGTCTTTTGTGCCAGCCATAAGAGCCGCCTGAACGAGTCTTTCTGCCATGAGCCTACACAGACGAAGAGGTTCATCTTCTGCTGTTCTTACTTCAGCCGTCTGTGTCGTGCTTCCTGCATTGCTTCCAGGTTTATCTAGGCCACTGGAAGCAGCACTTGGTGCATTCTCTTTGAAGCATTCAATAACTTGTGATGAGTTGTCTTGAGGATGCGCTGCTGCACTGCTTCTGTCGTTATCTTTGATTGCATGATCTTCACATGCAGTGGATGTTTCGTCTTGCATGTTGCTTCTGGTTGCAACCGAGTTACCTTCATTCCATGAAGAATCCCTCTCGCTGAGAGATTTTATATTCGTGTCCATGCACTGCGTATCTGTTCTTTTATCAGCATCCCTGGAGGTGAAACTCAGTTTGGAACGCAGACTGCCAAAGCCGGTTGAGTGATCTTCTTCGTCAAAGTCATCTATGAATGAATCTCTGTTTTTCTTGGTCCGCCCTGTCAGCAGGTCGTCTACTGTGCTGCTGATGATGCTAGGTGCTGGTATTCTTTGGCAAGGCAACATCTGATTAAATTATTGAAACAGTTGTGTTACATGTCTTATCACATTATTAAGGGCATCTGACAATAACATTATCAAACGTATATTGTGAAAAGTCGTGTAATAAATTAGTGATTAATTATTTCCAGAAAAATGATACAGATGTGGACTCGACTTTATGTATGTATATGTGTTTATGTATCTGGCACTGACTATATAGCAGCTTTTAAGTACCTAACAAAGGTGCTGCCTGTGCCAGGATAAATTATGTTAAAGGATATTTACACAGAGGCGTCATTAGCAAGCAAAACAATGCATAGAAAAACTAGATGAGTCACCAATGGCATGCCCATGCACAAGCGTGGAGACCAACCCAAGGATTCCCATTTCTTCACTAGTAGAAGATAATGCACATTTGTCTATCCTGTTAACTACCAGCTGGTGGTATTTTTCGCCTGCCGGTTGTAAGATCAAAGTGTCACCAGTGAAAAACGACAGGAAACTCGAAAGATCTGTGATCAGTCTCTCCAAGCATGATGCCATCGCATCTCTTCCATTGACACAAATACGACCCACTTACAATCACATAGGCCAAGATGCCATGCAGTAAAATGTAAACAAATCCACAGTGAAACAAAGAATAGATCTCGTATTCAAAGTCTGCACTCTGCAACATTATACTCCTGTATAAAATTATTTTGCATTTACACAACAAAATCTGCCAAAATTACATAAGTGAACAACAACCAGCATGATTGGCGACAGAACTTGGCATTGACACGACTGATTGGACAATGTTGGCATATTCATTTAAACTTATACGCAAGCACATGCAACTGGTAATATGGGATTGTGTCCTATATAGGTGAGAGCACAGCAACTGTAACTTGCCTAATAGACTGATAATTACATAACGTGACAGAAATAATCTCTTGCATGCTTTTCTTTTACCTGAAGAAGTAGAACAACTGCTTCCTCTTCTGATAAAACTTGCCAGACACCGTTCGAAGCCAGAATCAGGAACTGACAGAATTTGTCGACTGGAACGGAAGCAGTGAATGGCGTACTTATGACGCATTTCTTCAGCAAATTATCACCATGGTTACCGAGACCTCTTGTGGTGGCAAGGACTCCGTTGATGCGGAAGTCTTTATGGCTGTGATTGACAGTACCACCTTAAAAGAAAACATTTTCAGCTATGTGCGAGCCTTCCACTCCTCAGCTAACAAAATCAGCCGCCAACAAAGGGAGGGCCCGGTAGAGTAGTAGTTAACAAGCTGGCCAAGAGCGATAGGTAGTGAGTTCGAGCCCCCGTTGGGCGGATTTGCTTTGTAGGCTGCTATTAGCACCATATATTGCAGGCGGTCTGCTCAGTTAGTATAGTTAAGATTTGTGTATTCTGTGATCTCCGTTCTTGTGAATTGTTTAAACTGCATAAGTGTACATTGTAACCAGTTGCAGTGTGTCAACCGGATGGTTAATAAAGAGAATATTATTATTATTATTAACTACATCGAATCTAATAATGGTGCTAATGATGATAATTAATTAGATAGCTAATTTACATGTATGTTGATTCAGAAAGTTGTGTGGCACAAATACATAATAAGTAATAAAGTATCAACTGAAATTCTTTTGAAATGAAATTACATTCTGTGTTTAAATTGATGGCACTCGATCTCACTAGAGATGTAAATTGTCATTACAGTATGTTAAATGAATTTGAAAGCATTGTCTCAGGTTATCAATAGACTTATATCTAAGCAATTTGGTGCAACCAAGTTCTTCATTTATTATAATGATGTAAATTTACCAGTGGTAAAATATTTTTGAAGAAAAAAATTCAGATTTTATACCGATAGAAATGGTAAAATGTGGTAAAAAATGATTTAAATCATGTAGTATCTTGGTTTTTTCCCAATGACGTCTTTAACCAGTTATCTGTTGCATTCATATACTGAAACACCAAAGGCTCCTGATATGTTTGGCCGCAGTGCCACACCCTACAGCAAACAATGACAGCCAGTTAGCCAAGACAGCCTAACATAATCAATGCAAGACCTCACATTGCTTGAATGGAGTTGGAACTGCTCACAACGATACTAGAATGGTCATTCGACATATTCTTTCTGCCAGAAATTGAAGAGAAAGTGAGCCCAGTTTAAACTTTTACTCAAAAAGAAATTTGTTCAGAAATGTTCCAAAGAAGCTTGCAATTTCTCTAGTTTTTGTAACTTTATCCTTTTTCAGTAATCAGTTTTCTTGTTCTTGTCAGCAGATGTGTGATGCTGAGATTGTTTGATTTTAAAAGTTCTGTAAAAAATTTCATAATTTATGCTACTTTCGACAATTTAATTTCTTTTTCTCTCGATAATTTGCCTATTTGAAAGGTAATAAATTTTTCCTCCGTCAATGTGCTAAACTTAATGTACCTTTACATTTTCTATTTCAACTAAAGCAATGTTTGGTGCATTAGTTTAAACCAGTAGGCATCATAGCGCCGGTGAATAAGCTGGTCTCCCTGACGTGGCTTTTGTGGGCGCTGAGAAATTCTCGAAGATTTACATTACATTTACATAGAAATAGTAGAAACTTAAAGTTAAACCACATGATGAATCTGCTGTAATGACTCGCTTAATGAGGTATGCTGCCAGTTGAAAATAAACATCAACATGCGAAGTAATGAAAAGTAAAGTGATGTATTAAAAAAAAAAAATACAGAAAGTCACGATGAATAAAGGCTCAGGATTATACCACAGATACCAATGCAGTGGTTATTCGTGTAGCATGTGTCCTGTTATTTGTGTAGCATGCTGTCAAGAGATTATCTTATCAGGAAATGTTGGTTAATAGCAAGATCTGTTTACCTATTTTGGTAATTCGTTGATGTTCCTTCTCATTGGCTGGCGTATGAATTATGTTGAGGCATGTCGGCTTGTTTCTTCTCACCAGTACAGCTCGAGCATCACCTCAATTCAAAACAAGCGCTAGAGGATAACTCCACGGTTCAGACAGAGTGACTGGCTGACTCTCTGACGGGCTGGGCTGGCTGGCTGACTGATTGACTGACTGACTAGCTGACTGACAGTTGAAGATAGCACTTTCTAATAAATATAAAAAGCAAGTGTTAGTTGGAATTTCACCTGCTTTGAACTTAAATTTTATTGGTTGAATTTAAGTTTTACCTGCATTAGCGAGATGTATAGTTGCCAAATGTGTCCTCTGACTCGAATGTGTGTCTTGTGGCTCTCTCTGATTATCAGAGGTGTCCGGAGTTTCCATCACGGAGCATCTGTCAGCATTTGGTGTTCCCTGCTTGTTTTGTGATTCTTTAGTTGCATCGGAGTCATTGTGTTGAAATGCCTCGTCTCTTGCTGCATTGTCTTCATGACTTTGTATAAGACATGTCAGTGTGGAACAGCCACTCCATCGCACTCTTGAAGTCTCTCCTTTTCCACTGGACAGCATGTCGTCCACCTTGTGATGGGCCGTCACAAAGGCATCAGACACCTTGCGAGCATAAGCAGCGCTCTCTTTGTTATACTTATTCCAAGGCACACTTATTCCATTGTCTTGGACTGAAGCTTTTGTTTTGTTTACTTCATCAGCTATTACTTTTAAATTTTCTGAAGTGACTTTTGAACCATCAGAAAACAGTGAGCTGTGAACGGACGGAGGATTAAAGTCAATATTGTGAATGTCTTGACCAACTTCTTTTTTGTTCTTGCCCAATCCATTTCCTGCTTCCTCCTGCGGCTGATTCTCGGGATGAAGGCAATTTTCAAAATTCTCTAGTTCCAACTGAACGAATCTGTGGAGTTCTGTGGCTGACGTCTGCGCAGCATTTGGTCCATTGTAGCCTGAATAGATACCAAGAAAACATTTAGTTGGATCCCCTCCAAAACAATTCTGAAATGTTTTTTCTTCGTCCATGACATTCTTCCACCTTTTGTTTACAGAGGAACAGCTCCCAATGGCTTTGATGCATTGCATTGTTTCGCATTTAAGTGACAATCCACAAACTTCATTACTCTTCACCTCAAACATCTTTCTTGCATTGCTGTCGAGTTCGGCTCTTATTATTTCATAAGCGTCATCAAGTTTTCTCAGCCATACCGGATCCAAGCATCCCTCAAACTTCCCGACCATTTCCTTTATCAGGGTCTTTCGGCGGCTGGTCAGTGAACCTAGATTGGCTGGTGCCAGGTCTTTGTACTGGAAAGTCTGAAGAGCTTCGTGGTAGCTACCATGTTCTTGGAGCTCTGATATGTCAATGTACCGCTGACATTTCTGACAGAACATGGTAATGTCTGGAGCGAGCAGTATGGACTCTCCCATTTCCGAAGCAGGCAAATCTGTGAAGATAAAATCACTTTCACTAGGTACAAGTTAAGAATATTTATGGAACTGTGTTAGACGGCGCCCTGTCGTTTGCGCGCAGGACGTTTGCGCGCTGTCGTTTGCGCGCGGTCAATTGCGCGCAGCAAAAATGACCGTCGTTTGCGCGCGGGACGTTTGCGCGCGTGCAGTGTGGATTGACTTGTACTATTATGTCTGTCGTCTTCGTATGATCAAACAGCGAACTCCAGTATGACGGGTAGGCCTATTTTATTTGCACTTTGATGTGTACTCCTGTTTACGTTACGGCAACATAACATTGTAAGAATAACATTTCAATTTGTTATTCACCTTTATTATTGCCTGATTAATTTGTGATACTTGTTATGCTTTATGTAACTTTTTCTGCCTTATATCTTAGTGTGCTTGATACATACGAACCAATAAAAAAATTTATTGATTGATTGATTGAAGACAATCAACAAACTCGCAGAAACATTCGGTTGGACTATTATATGTAGTTATTTCGCAGAAAACATTGATACCTAACGCTCATTTCGTAGAAAACATTGATACCTAACGCTCATTTCGTAGAAAACATTGATACCTAACGCTCATTTCGTAGAAAACATTGATACCTAACGCTCATTTAGTAGAAAACATTGATACCTTACGCTCATTTCGCAGAATACATTGATACCTAGCTTAACTTACTGCTAAATTAAAGTAGTAATTTCATAGAAAAACAATACAGATTTTTTATATGATTCTTTATTTTGCATATTGTGACGGCGCGCAAATGACGGCGCGCAAACGTCCAACGCGCAAATGACGTTGCGCGCAAATGACTGCGCGCAAACGTCTTGCGCGCAAATGGCTGGACCCCGTGTTAGACACTAGTAATTCAGTGGCTTTGCATTTAAGTGCAAGTCCTGTGCTTCCAAGAGCAGGAAACAAATGACTTGTGATTAACATTGAATTTTATGAAGTCTTGAATACACACACTTCTACATTTTTTAACTGAACTATGTGCACTGTGGTTTTCTGTGTAGCTTTTGGTTTGTATAGGTTTACTGGCATATCTAGGTTTTCTCTAGTTCCAACAGTGTCACAACAATCCTGAATTTTGAACCTCAAAAATCTTAAGTTTACAACATCACATTTAAAAAGAACTTTTTCTAAGTTACAAGGCAAGACTAAATTTTATCAGCTGATGTGTATTAATAGTAGTCAGTGTGAGAATTGTGGAAAATAACTGAGGGTTGGACAATGATCCACTTGGAATTGGGTATGACATACATACTTTAACATGGGGCTCTAAGAAAGACTGGGGGTTGAAGCCGCCCCCCCCAATTCCTCTGGCAATTCTCACCCTGATAGTAGGCCTATACACATCAGACTGCAATAAGTGTCTATAGTAACTGTTCCATCCATTTTTATGATATTATCCACAAATTTCTCAAGCTCCAAGTTGCGTATGCACTCACTATGTTTGGCGCCAGGATACACATCGTCCGTTGGTTCGTCATCAGCTGATGCGTAGCTGCAGAGGCTGCCTTCCTCCGACGTTTGGCGAATGCTGCTGCTACTACGCACCGTGACCGCGTCGCCATCTTGCGAATTCTTTAAAATCGCGGATTTCACGCTTAAACTTCCGCCGAATTTCGCTGCGTTGCTTTCCTTGGTTGACATGGCAACTCCGCTTTTTAAAGTTATTTTCGTGAGAATTAACTACGAAATACCGAAGAATGCGCGCCTACTTGCAGCTAAAAACACTCTAGCAGCACTTTCAATAAAGCGAATATTATTATTTGATCGGGTACACCTAGACATAATAGGGCCCTGCAGCAATTCAACTGAAATAACTAAGATCAGACACTTATTCCGATGTCTAGTTACGATGGACTCTATCGTCATCTTAGCAACAGCACGCAAGTAAGTAAGCAGGTATACTGCATGCATAGTTATCGCTTGGCGTTACTGGAAAGAGTGGAAACGAATCAAAAGATAAGTTCATAGTGCCTATTTAAAGAAATTTGATAGGCAAGTTTAGCTCTTAAATTTCAGATGGTGAAATTGACGAAGTAGTCTGCTTCTTCATAATAGAGACAATAGCATCCAGTCAGACCAATGCTAAATTTCTAATAGATCTCGAGCGCTCTCGAGGTCTCCAAACTGGTCCGCGGACCAGGATGGTAGCCTATGGTAGGCCTACGCGACAGATATGGCGGAAGCCGCGGAACCTCAGAGGTGGGTCCGCGAGAGCGGTCTGAAAATGGTATTTTGCAGAAATTTTCAGTAGTGAATTTCTTACATCTTGCATAGGCCTACTTGGATCCACGAGCTCTGTCTTTAAAAGGTAGCCTAGAATGGGTCCCTGGCGCAAAAGTCTGGAAGCATCTGTGCCAGAGGATTGACGTGGCCTAGCTAGTGATCCACAGCGCAGCACCAATGCACCATATGCCTATGAAAAAGAAAGTTAAGAAAGAACACAATAAAGAACGAAAAGAAAGAACGTAACTAACAACGAACCAAAGAGAAAGTACATATACTAAGAACAAAAAGGCCTGAGAATAAAAACAAAAAAGGAATTAGGGCCTAAAACAAGCAGAAACAGCAAACTTAATAATAAAACTGGAAAGAAAGAACGCAACTAAGAACGAAAACGAAAGGAAAGAACACTACCAACAATGAAAACGACTAAGAAAGAACATAGCAAAGAACTAAAAAGAAAAGCAAGAACACAAATACAAAAGATAATGCCTAAGAACGAAAAAGATTAATAAAGAACAATAAAGCACGAAAACGAAAAGAACGAACACATGGGCAATTAACAACAAAAACGATAAGAAAGCACATAACTAAAACGACTGAGAAAGAACACAACAAAGAACAAAAACGAAAAGAAAGAACACAAAGAAACGAAAACGACTTTTAACAAAAACGACTAGCAAAGAACATAATAAAGAACAAAAACGAAAAGACAGAACAAAACTAACAACGAAAACGATAAAAAGCCCAACTATTAAAGAAAACGATTAAGATCAAAAGAGAAAAAGAAAAACGGCCGAAAAAAGACCTAAGAACAAAAGAAAAAAGAACGTAGCCAAGAACAAAAATAAAAAGAAAGAACATCACCAAGAATGAAGACGAATCGAAAGAACATAACTAACAACGAAAACGAAAAGAACAAAGTAGCAACAAAAACGATAAGAAATCATATACTAAGAGAACGAAAACGATCGGAAAACAGAACTGAAAACAAAAACGAAAAGAAAGAGCATAACTAAGAACAAAAACTAAACCACATAACAAAGAACTTAAACGAAAATGACTCAGAAAGAGCATAATAAAGAAAGACAATGAAAAGGAAGAACACAACTAATAACAAGAACGAGAAGAACATTACTAAGAAATAAAACAAAAATAAAGCACATAACTAAAAACGATAACGACTTGGAACAAACGCAAAAAAGAACGAAAACGACCAGAAAAAACAGACTATGAACAAAACTATAAAGAAAGAACGCAACTAAGAACGAAAACAAAGAATGTAGCGAAAAACGAAAACGACTAATTATGTAGGAAAACAAATCACCAGCTATAACAACGAAAACAAAGAACCCAACTAACAACGGAAACGAAAAGAAGGAACCAACTATCATCGAAAACGACTAAGAACAAAAATGACTAAGAAAGAATATAATAACGAACGAAAACGAAGAGAAAGAACATAACTAAAAAGAAAACCACTAAAAACGAAAACGATTAATAAATAATATAACGAACGAATATGAAAAGAAGGAACATAACTAAAACGAAAACCACTAAGAACGAAAACGATTAATAAAAACATAATAAAGAACGAATACGAAAAGAAAGAACATAATTATAGGCCTAGCTAACAACGAAAACGATCAGAAAGCACATAACTATAACAGCGAAAACTACAAAGAACAAAAGCGAAAAGAACTAAAACTCGGAAAAAACATAACTAAAACCAAACTCAAAAAAAGAACGTAGATAAGAACGAAAACGAAAAGAAAGAACATAACCAAAACACGTAAACTCTGCAAGATTTAAACCGTCAAAAGCCAATGCAGATACTACTAATTTTATCATCGGCCAATTGTTAAAACAGTCGTTGTCATTGTCGACCGTCACGTGGTCTAAACGGCCGTCGGCGAAATTATTAAGACGCAAAGGAAAGTCGAGATAAATAAATTTCATAATTACTTTGTTTGCTGAATGGTTCATCTTCAACGGATGCGATCTTCGAAGTCGCAAACTGTTGATTTCGATAAAGATGTAGAATTCGAATGCTGACGGTTACAGAAACATCTAAATTTTCGCAATTTTATGAAGTTTAGACAAAATAATATGTCTCCGTCGTCTCTTCGAACACTGATATAAGCTGATGAGTGATGACGTCATTATCTTCATTGTTTTGTTCAGTGTTGCCACTGAGGTTTCTGAAATAAACCCAGATTTCCTTCCGAAAAAAAAACAGAAAAACCCAGACTACTCATATAAGCTATTTTAGACCCCCTTTGTTCAAATTGAGTTGGTTTTTCGCTTGTTCGCATGAGGATTAACTAAATGTTCGTCAAAAGAGTCGAATAAAATGTAACTACAACTTTTAAAATATCAATTGTCAAAGTTGTCAGAGACTCGGGATCCATACTGACAATAAGCTTAATCGATATATTTGTGCATGCGCAGCAGGTCGAGCCTACCAGAACTGCAAGCACATAACACAAGTGGCTTAAGTTCTACAATGTTTTAAAGTTGCCCAAGGTTTCCAGCCAAATTTCTTAAAACACCAACAATCCAACATTTCAACCATCTAGAACATTATAATTAATACTCTGCAACAACTATAGGCTAGCTATTATACCACTAGAGGATTGACCTGACCTACAGTGTATAACTGTATACAGTGCCTGCGCTAGGGTAGCTGAGGCCCCCCCCAAAAAATTTGAGGCCCCCCCATACCTTAAGCTGTCACCTTAGCAAAATTTCTCACAATATAAGTGCTGAAAGACATGGTGTAAGACTTCAATAAATGTCCCCTCCCAATTGTTAAATTTTTTGAATTTCCATGCTGTAGGCCTAATGGTAGAATTTTAAGCTGTCATCTTTAAAAAATTGCTAATTTTCCAATGCTGTTAGTCGTGGTTTAGGACTTCAGAGTGTCCCCTCTCCATTGTTTAAATTTGTCCGATTTGATCTTATTGATGGCAGTGGATGATACTTACGAAATAATTCAGGGACGTCATTTGGGGGGGCAGGGGGGGCATTTGCCCCCCCTGAATTTCACCGATTGTCCTTACATGTGACATATTTTTGCAACACCACACGTTGTTCAAAATACCAAAATGCCTGTGTCTTCACGGCCTGTGTAATTTTGTATGTGAGGGCAGCTTCGATCTGCACACACACACAGCATATAAGACCCCAGATATCGGCCTTTGTGTATTGTCTGCTAAGGGAATTAACTCTGGCCGATACTCAAAAGCCGTGCAGCTCGTTCCCGCTAGAAATAGGGAAGACCTTGTCCCAGGTCAGTAGGGTCACCAGATGTGTGTGTCCTGCATGTAAGCCACACAGTTCAAGCCGCCACACAGTTCAAGCCGCCACCAGTTACATGAGGCAGCCAGGCAGGCAAGATTATCCCCTCCAGCCTTACAAGCATTAGGCCCATATGCACCCCATCCCGTCTGACCGAGAGCTGGAGCGGTTTCGTCTTTCCTCAGCCTACCAACACCAGGGTCCACCAAGGTTCTTAGAATTAATTTATCCACACGGTGACGTCAGAATCACCCCACCCCGAGTTAATGAGCCAGCTGCCTAAGCCAGCGGGCCAACCTGTGTATTGGAAGAACCTTGATAAAAGCGGACCAAAGGACATGAAAGTTCAGCCCAAAACCGATGATCTACCATAAAGGCTAAAGCACACGGTAGGCCTAATATTATGTGACATCTAATTGAACTGAAATTTACATAAACTGATTGGATTTATAGTGCAATGGTTGGACAGATTTGCTTCTTATACATGAAGTCTTGGATATTAATCATTTCTTTGAGTATTATCTTTTCCAGGTTGAGATAATCACCCATGATACTTTCAAATTACGTTTTCAGACAAATCCAAATATCTGATATCAGTGTGTTGGCTTGAACAACCCACGGACCAACAAGCCATTGACCACCACTTGAATAATCCCCATAGTTAATAATAATAATTAGTCCAATAATAATAATTATTGGAAGCCTAGTGCATGCAGCATGCAATATTGCTTTGTGAATTGTTATTAATGACAACTTAAAGCAGGGCTTAATCTGGATTTCTCCTTGGGAGGGGATGTGCCCTTGCCTGCAAGAAATTTGTTTGAATTTTCACAGTGCAATGGTACAATTATACTCTATTTTATGACAATGCCATATATTACCATAGAAAATAATATAATTATAATTATATAATATTAACTAATATCATGGTAGATAATAAGAGTCCATGCAATACAATTCTATGTAATCCAATAATGTAAACAGGAACAAAGGCCATTGTCATTAACCTCATGCACTAGGCCTCCAATAATTAATATTATTGCATTTTGTCAAATATTTCTGTGGGGGAAAGTCATTTCTGTCACTTTAGTATAATTTAGTTGTACAAAAGTGTTTGTGCAAATATTAACATTAAATCATACGCTTTCAATATGATGGTATCATATATCATAATGAATAATGGCACTATTATAATCATATAATGGTAAATAATATCATGGTATATAATTAACAAGTGCAAAGCACTTAGTCTATTTAAAGTAGGCTTGTATTGGCATTTAAAATATATCCATCACTGAATAAAATATAGTAAGAAATAAATAAGAGCAAGAATAAAACATCTCATTTAACTGTAGTTTTGCAAATGTTGGTCCAATACAGAACTTAAGAAGATTGTGGAATTTTGACCCGCAAAATTTTTTTTGCCCCCCCCTGAAAAAAACTGAAATGACGTCCCTGAAATAATTTCTGAAATATTTGAGATACAAGGATTCCGTCCCAACCACAAATTGTGGGGCCGTGCCCCTGTCCACACTCCCAAAGTCTCCTCTTTGGTTGAAGGACAATGCTCTATTGGTTTAGCCTATAGGCCTATACGTAATATTATTTTGTATGCTTTGCGTTAAAACATAATTCGGTGCGTGGTTTCAGGAATGAACAGTCATATGAAAGGCATAATTACCAGCTACATTTGAGGCCCCTTGCAAACTTGAGATCAGACACATACCAAGGACATCTGGGACCTACACAGGCTTTAATGTTTGGGCCTCACGCAGGTTTTATTTTGAGGCCTCATCCAATTAGCAAGTAGAATATGTTACAATTTATAAACGTTGTGTTTGAGAAAGTGGACGAAATTGCCTGAATTAGTTTAAATGGCTTTATACTTACACCCAAAATCAGTATGATATTTGCACTAGGTCTGCTATGGCAGTGCCATATGGTTAGTTGAGGCATGCACCAGACCGGATCTGTACAGCCACTAATAGGCATAATGACCAGCCAAATTTGGGGGCCCCTTTCAAACTCGGGGTCCCCCCCGGCCGGGGGGTACGGGGGGTGCTAGCCCCGGCACTGACTGTATATGCATGTTATAGATGTCAAAATGGCTTAACAAGGAAAGAGACGAGTGACCTGACCTATTTTGAAATGTCAAAATGGTTTATTTCTGTCCAGAACTATTTTTCAGGTTATAAATTATTTGTGAATTGACAACATGAGATCTTGATTGTGGAGTTTAAAATTAAAATTAGTGGAAAAATTATGTATCACAACCATTTTACATTGAATTTCATAGAATATTCATGTATTGTAAGTGCAAAATGTCAGCTCACCAAAATAAACCCAGACTTTGCCCAAAAAAAACCAGAAACCCAGACGAAGGCAAAAAAAACAGATCTAGTGGAAAAAACCCAGCTGTGGCATCACTGGTTTTGTTTGTTGCTGGATTAATGTTTCTCGTTTTTATAGCGCCAGCTCAGAGAGGCTCAGAGTGCAGTGGTAGCCTAATCAAAGATATTATAGTCATAGACTATAAGGTCTTTGGCCTAACGTTTCCGAGCGGTAGATTAATGATAATGATAACGCCAGCGTTGTTCAAGGATCAGGGATCGGTCCTTCATCATACATTGTCGGCGCCTCAGACCTGCATACGATACATGCACAAAACAAAATGAAGAAATATGCAGATGACACTTATTTACTCATTGGCGCCTCAATGCGAAATACAACTCAAGAGGAACTTGATAATGTTTCCGATTGGGCCGAACGAAACAATCTTAGACTTAATGCAGGAAAATCCAAGGAAATGATTATCTTCCGTCGCAGTTCCAAAGCAAAAATTGCTCCTCCCGAATTGGAAATCGAGAGAGTAACTTCAATGCTCATACTAGGCGTGACCATCAATGATGATCTTGGAGCAACATCACATGTCAATGCTGTTCTAAGTACCTGCTCTGGGTCGCTCTTCGCGCTTAGAGTCCTACGAGCCCATGGTCTCCCCTCTTCTGCCCTCCACGAGGTAGCCCGTGCAACAACCATCTCTCGTCTTCTGTATGCCTCCCCTGCTTGGTGGGATACACCACTGCAATTGATCGCCTCAAACTTCAACGCTTCCTACAAAAGGTCAAGCGATTGGGATACCTCCCTTCTCATTACCCTGATCTTGACCGCTTGATTGATGATGCAGACTTTAGACTCTTAAAGTGTGTCATCTGGAATTTAAATCATGTACTCAGAAGTCTATTTCCACCTAATGTTAAAAGGCCTTATGCTCTGCGTTCGCGACCACACAACTTTGAACTGCCTAGAAAAGATGACTTTAATTTCATCTCTCGTGTTCTTTTTAAGACTGTTCGCAGTGTTAATTCTAAGAACTAGAAATTAATCTATCTTTCGCTTCCAGCCTGAATTCTGTGGACAATCGTTACTTCATCCTATTTACTTCTTTAAAATACTTTTTGTTTTTGTTTCATGTAATAAGTTGCGGTGTGTCAACTTAGTTTTTCTTGAATAAACGAAGTATATATATATAATAATTTATTATTGTTATTATCAATATTATTATTTTTGCCGCTTGAGGTAGAAATGATACCCCAATCTCTAAGAGATAAAAACCCGCCTTTCTGTCTGATAGTTTATATTAGTCTGCTTTTTCTCATCTTTCTCTTGCTTCAAGCCCTCAAATCCTGCCTTTCTTTCAGGAGTTGCAGAGAGCGCTTCTGAAAGACTTTTGCTAAGAAAAGCGTTTTTTAAATGGTCATATGCAATACAATATTAATATTGTTGTTGTTGCATCAATAGCCTACTATTGTGATTGAATTTTTAATATCCTGATAATATACTGGCAGTAATGCTACTATATAGGAAACGACACGGAGTATTATATTATTCTCAAGCGCTGTGCCGCTGTCGCCTACGTATAGCCCATTGAGATGCATTATATGTATAACATAACGCTAGAGAGAGTATGACGTATCTGTCATGTCATGTCATGTCGCCATCGTCGCATCGCGACGGTTGGCTACATGAATGGATCTTTAATGCCCAGAGTCTTCTGTCCCTTGTCGCGCTCATTAAGTCAGAGCCTACAAGTCCTGTCCAGTTCAGAACGTTGTCGATCCAAGATAACCTCGGCCTTCCTCGTCCTCGGTTCCCTTCCACAAAACCCGTCATGATGCTGCTTTCGATGCTATCGTTTTGCTGTCTCATGCTATGACCAAAATATCGAAGTTTTCGAATTTTGGTGTGGGCCAATAGTCCTCTTCTGGCTCCCGCTGACATATACACTTGTTCGTTGGTCATCATTTTTGTCCATGGAATTCTCATCAGCTTTCTGATACACTTGTTCTCAAATGCTTGAATTCGCTTTTCTTCATCCTTCTTCAGAGTCCATGCTTCGCATCCATACGTCGCTACTGGCCACACCAAAGCCTTCATCAACCGCAATTTGGTGTCGATGCTGATTGATTTGTTCTTCCAAATCTTCGTCAATTTGGTCATGACAGTCATCCCCATGGCTAGCCTTGATTTAACTTCATTCACACAATTCCCATCTTTTGCTATCCTGCTCCCTAAATATACAAAGGAGTTCACTTGTTCTAGTTTTTCCGTGCCCACCACCGTTTCGAGCACCTCCTCAGTATTCGTCATAACTTTCGTCTTTGTTACGTTGATCGACATGCCATATTCTTCTGCAGCACTTGCGACTTGTTTCACTAGTTCTTGCAGTTCTTCTGGTGTTGTGGCCAGTAGGACGATATCGTCTGCATATCTCAGATTGTTGATGGTTCTTCCGCCAATCCTGAATCCACCGGCGAAACCTGCTAGTGCCTTTCGCATGATTTGTTCTGCTAAAATGTTAAACAGACATGGGGAGAGGTTGCAGCCCTGTCGAACACCTTTTTTAACCTTGAACCATGCCGAAGTGTGGTCGTCTGTTCTGACATTTGCCCGTTGTTGTCTGTACAAATTTCTTAGCAGCTGGACTAGATGAGGTGGAAAGCCCATTTCGAGCATGGTCAGCCATAGGCTAGCTGATCGTGTCGGACCCTATCAAAGGCCTTAGTAAAGTCAATGAAACAAAAGTAGAGTGGTTGATTTCTTTCTCTTGCTTTCTCTATTATGATCCTGAGGTTCACAATCTGGTCTCTTGTACCTCTTCTTGGTCTAAAGCCCGCTTGTTCCTGGGCAATCTCCATTTCGAGCTTGTTTTGCATGCGGTCTAGCATAACGCGCAGCAAAATTTTGCTTGCGTGCGAGACCAGTGCGATGGTTCTGTAATTGTCACACTGGAGCGGATCACCCTTCTTGGGAAGTGGGATGAATGTTGATTGAGTCCATTCTTCCGGCCATACTCCGGTCTTCCACACCTCCGTACATATCTCATGTAGTTTGGTCACTGTCATCTCTCCTCCAAACCTCAGTAATTCAGCTGCCACGTCATCCGGACCTGGTGCCTTTCGTGACGCCGACTTCATTACTGCACGCCTGATCTCTTCCTTCAGCGGTGGTGGTTCCCTTTCTTGGATGTCAATCTCTACGTGCTCGTCTTCTTCGATGTATAGTTCCTCGCAGTATTCTTTCCATCTTTGATTCACTCTCTCTGGTTCGACAATTTTCTTGCCGAAGGCATCCCTGATGGCCGTGGTACGAGGGACGAACGATCCCGTAAGCTGCTTCACTGTTTGAAAGACTGGTCTACTATTACCCTTTTTCGCGTTTTCCTCTAATTCGCTACACAATGTCTCAAGCTCTTCCTGTTTATCCCACCGCAGTCTTTTCTGTACCTCACTTCTTAGTTTTTTGTATTCTGTGGGGGATTTTGTTTTGGCCTCGCGTTTCTTTCCAATCCATTCAAAAGTGTCGCTGGAAATCCAGTTCTTGCGTTTATGGTGATCCCTTAGTATTGTCGCCTTTGCAGCACCCAAGGTGACTTCCTTCAATTGGCGCCATAATTCATCTGGAGTTCTCGATTCGTCCATTCCTTCCAATACTTCGAATCTGACGTATCTGCCCTGCAATAAAATTTGAAGCTGATCGAAGCTGTAAGACTGTGATTGGTCGGTATAAGAACTCGTCTGTGATTGGTCGACATGACTTTAGACAGATATGATATGATGTGATTGGTCGACATGACTTTAGACGATGATTCAATATGGAGACGTGATACTCCCTCTAGTGATAATTATATTTATTATATAATACACCTCTATGGTATAGCCTACAGATTAGTCTGTCATCAATCGGCAATCCTGTCAACGGCGGTTTTTAATTATTTCACACCGAAAAAGCTTGTCAACGGCGGTTTCAAATTATTTCACACTCAAAGTACAACAATTGACAAATGAACAACATGAAGGTCAGTCTGAATGCACTAGGCGCAAAGTTTAAATGTTATAGTCATAGTTTTATGACTGAATCGCCACTGAAATTAATTATTTCACACCGAAAAAGCTTGTCAACGGCGGTTTCAAATTATTTCACACTCAAAGTACAACAATTGACAAATGAACAACATGAAGGTCAGTCTGAATGCACTAGGCGCAAAGTTTAAATGTTATAGTCATAGTTTTATGACTGAATCGCCACTGAAAGGCCGATAGGTAGGTGGGGAAAAGATCACGACTAGTTCCATTTTGATATCTGAGTTTTCGTTTGGCCTGCATCCAAAAGCCTTCAATAAGTTGTGTGTTGACTTCTGGATGAACTGGATCCACAAAGTTGTCTGCATGCACAACAACTTCGTGCATGTAAACACCATTGTTAATGGTCGCAACATTCACGTAACCACCCCAAGCGTCAGTGATTATAACAGTTCCAGGTAGCACGTGACTTGTGATGATTCTTTCCAATGTGGCGGCATCTCTACGTGCAACAATTTCTAAATAGCATCTCCCTGTGCCACGTTCAACAATCCCAACAACCCACTTCCCACGCCGCAAAGAACCCCGATGGTATTTACGATGGAAGAAGTATGACTCGTCCATCTCCACACATATGGGTCGACCATTCGCATCGAAACCACCGAGTACGATTTGTTGGCTTACAAACCACTTCTGGCATTCAGTGCGGAAGAAATTGTTGTAATTGACCATTGTGTGCCAATTGTCAATGTTCTCAAACAGCATTACATTTGTCGACTTTATGTCATAAATCCAATAGTACATCATCATAAGTACCTTTTCCGTATTGGTAACACAGTTCGCGAAGAATGACCCAGCACGGACACTAGTCATGAAATAATTAAAAACCGCCGTTGAAACGGCGAACATATCTGAATTTCAGTGTGAAATAATTAAAAACCGCCGTTGACAGGATTGCCCATCAATCTAAGGACCACAGTTGTTGGAGTTTCTGTACTTTTTATAAGCTGCTGAATCCAGACTTTTGCAACAATCCACTCCCAGTCTTAGAATTGTAGATAGGGCTGCCAACTTTGATTTTGCCATTCCGGAACGCCAGCAGTCACTCAATAGGCTACGCCATTAGCCATACTACTGTACACTGCCAACGTAACTGCACGATGTAATAAATTATTTGTCAACCCAATGCAGGATCTACAATTACTAGAAATAGTTGTTAATAATGCAAATACTTTGGCTGGTTCATCATTGGGTTGTGACGTAGGGTGAAAACTGAGTGCGGAGCACTGCGGATAACATGGCACAAATTCAAGTTTGAATGTGGCGCTATTTGGTCTGGGACCGGTGTCACGAAATAAAGTCTCCCCCCGAAACAAAGTCTCCTTCCGAAACAGAGTCTCCCCCTGGCTGAAACTCTGTATTGGAAGAAATTTTCTGAAGTAAAAGTATTATATGTTTTCTTGTTATATAATCTGGCAACGTAAACTAACCGTTTAACCTGCTCGTATCTAAATTTGATGCAACTATAGCCAATTTTACGTTGAACGGGGGGAGACTTTATTTCGTGGACGGCGGAAATATTCTCTCCCCACGGAGACTTTATTTCAGAATATAGTCTCCGGGGGCGAATTTATTCTAGAACAGATCCTCCGGGGGGAGAATCTGTTTCGAAATAAAGTCTCCGGGGGGAGACTTTTAGGGGGGAGACTCTGTCACGCGACACCGGCCCTGGGCCCATCTTCCTCTTCAGACCTTAATAAACAGCTGAACATCCAGCTGGTCTCCCTGATGTGGCTTTTGTGGGCGCTGAGAAATTCTAGAAGATTTTACATTACAGCTACTATGCATCTCTTAGTGCTTGCACGGACATTAGGCCTGGAAGGTCTTGCTAGCGACACCACTGGGTTATTATACTGTGGCAATATGCAGGCTATCTGAAAGGGCAGTGTGAGAATTAGCAGGGGTTGTGGGATTCACCCCTTGTCTTTCTTAGGACCCCATAGTAAAGTCCTCATTTGCACACCCCAAGGTCACATAAATCGACGTCTGACCCTCCCAGTTATTTTTCAGCAATTCTCATACTGGAAAGGGATGGACCAAATATTAATTGCCTGGCAAAGTACATCATAGATCTGTGTTCATTAGGAACAGCTGCATAGTCATCACCAGGCTTCCATTTCAGTTCGAGCATGGGAGACAACATATTTCACCAAGCCATCCATACTACAGGCCCTATATAAATTTTTAAGGAAATTATTGGATTAAGCAAATGATAGACAGCAACTCGTGTGTCATTAAATAGACGCTTTTCATCTATTTGTAATCGTAATTCATGCATTTCATTTTTAACTTTCCATCTAGTAACTGCGAGAAAAAAACTGCTGACAATAATAGTGTAGTGTTGTAAGATATTTATAATGCAATATATTTTCTTAACAATTTTTCATAGGGCATACAACAAAAGGGTTTATTGGCCAATGTTTACCACTGTGAATTAGATGCAAAAACTGGCTAATCTGCAAAAACGACAAGGTTACATGCAGTTTTCATAAGCACAGTCAAAGATCAGATCAGTTTAGTTATCTTGTAAGATTCTTACTAGTCACAGCACAAAATGGTCAGATACATAAAATTTTTTAGATCTTAAGCAAACACAAATACCCATATAATACAGCTGTTTGATGACTACTGGTATCTAGCAGCACTGACCACATTTTGCATTTAATCTGATCCACCCCTGATCAACATACGGTGGATCACTATGTGCAGGTTGCGGTTACTAAATGCAGTTGCATCATCACTAATTCAAGTGCACCGGATTCTGCAGTTGTACAATAGCAGTTGCACAAGCATAAGTAGCATAGCAACCACAACAACAGTACAGTAACTGGGACAGTAAGCACTACCTGACTTTGGTAAATGAAGTATGCATATTAACAACTCTTAACTTGCAAAAGTACAATATCAATTAAATTTAAATTGGCCTGTATGGCAAAAACATCCCTCAGTACCAGTACATCTCCCTATCTTCTGTCCCAACATTCCTCCTAGTTGCTGCGATCATCAGGTACTGACTGGTCTTTTAGCAGAGCCACAACACACAACAGCTATGGGTAGCATAGGTTCACATTCATTCCATGCCTCTGGAAATGGAATCGACTTCCGATCTCACTTTAATGCCCAAATTCACTTCCATCCTTAAAAAAGCGGTTCATAGCTCAATATATCTCTGTGGCTTTCAAGGACACAGATAATTTAAGTCCTGCATCTTCCCCATGTGGTTTTCTATGGCTCAGATTCACATTTCAGTGTGACCCTTATGCACAACACAAGTTTATTAATTGTTTTAATAACAATAATACTCTATTTCAGGCATGTACATATTTCCAGCGTCAATAAACGTAGCTGCGCCATAAAGCAAGCCGAAAACCACTACCACACTTTCATGGTAAAGTAATGAAACTGAAAATATTCATATTTTTTTAAGTGCACTGCCACTCGGAAGTGCACTCTCGTGTAGCCTCAAGATAGGTCGCTTTTCAATTAAAGTAGAACTGCAGTTAAACAACGATACAACCAAAATAAATGGCAATGAAACGCAGACATAATGCTACCTGGACAGCAAAACAATGATCAGACATACTTTCATCACTTTTTAGAACAATTATTGAATATAAACCAGCATTTTAATTAAAAAAATTATCACCGATAAAAAGTACCACCTATAAATAAATGGTATATACTGAAGCAGGGGCGGATCCAGGGGGGGCCAATCCGGCCATGGCCCCCCATTTACAAATTTCTTTATTTTTGACCAGCTATTTTGCTTGGAAAGTAGACGTGGCCCCCCATGAGTGGTTCCGTAGGACTTTGGCCCCCCCTCGAAAATTTCTGTATCCACCCTTGTACTGAAGACATTGTAGAGAGCCCAGTGTGATAATATTCTCAACAGTCAACATGATAATGTTTTAATATCGTATACCGTTTCTATGATAATCTCTAATTAAAAAGTCAAGACTACAATTTGTGATGCATAGGTAAAATGTGAAAAAATATCATCAAAATACCAACAGAACACAAGAATAAATGTAAAAAACTATTTTCACAATAAAGCAACTGTGGCCTTTTGCATGGCTTCGAGTAAGAACATGACTTACACAGACCAGAACAAGATTATTTACAGAAATTCTAACTTAAATTAAATTTACAGCAAAAAATCGGAAACTAACAGTGATCGTTGCAATCAATCACATCATCTCCGCTGATAAAAATTTACAAAAGGATAAAATTTATAGGTGAACAAAATTTTCAACAAAGAAAAATACAGAAACACATCAATGCAGATTAGTTTTCAATCAGGATTTAAATTCTATTCACCTGTAAACGATAAAAAAACAATTGCTGGTATTCAAAGAATATTGTCACTAATAAAATCTAAGATCTTTCCCATTACGACTTCAGATAAAATTAGCATAGCTTTAGTGCCTATATACATAAATACTGCATAGACCGAAATATCCTTGTAATTCCCATCTTTGGAAAAGCCATAGCAAAGTAATAGAGCTAAGTTCTACAGTAGAGCTAGTAGTTACATGCATACATGCATGGTCTACAGGGTGGGCCATAAAAAAAGACCCCCTAGGTTTTTTGCCCATATCTTGACCAAAAGTAAGAATTTCTAAATGAAATTGTACAGGCTTATAGCCAATTCATATTCACACATGATGGCCAGATTTTGTCAAAATATTTCAAACAGAACAAAAGTTACACCACTTTTAGTGAAGCCACCCACCGTTTTTTGACGATTCAAAAACGTAACGCAACAAAAGGTAGGTTTTTGCCAATATCTTGGCCAAAAGTAAGAATTTCGAAATGAAATTTTACAGGTTTATAGACAATTCATATTTACATGTGATGGCCAGATTTCATAAAAATATTTCAAAAGGAACAAACGTTATATCACTTTTACTGAGGCCACCCACTGTTTTGTTGACTTTTTAGAATCATCAAAAAACGTAGGGTGGCCTCACTAAAAGTGATATAACTTTTGTTCTGTTTGAAATATTTTTATGAAATCTGGCAAACATATGTAAATATGAATTGTCTATAAACCTGTAAAATTTCATTTCGAAATTCTTACCTTTGGCCAAGATATTGACAAAAACCTACTTTTTGTTGCGTTACGTTTTTGAATCGTCAAAAAACGGTGGGTGGCCTCCATAATAGTGGCATAACTTTTGCTCTGTTTGAAATATTTTGATGAAATTTGGCCATCATATGTAGATATGAATTGTCTATAAGACTGTAAAATTTCATTTCAACATTTTTACTTTTGGTCAAGATATTGGCCAAAAACCTGGGGGGTCTTTTTTTTGGCCCACCCTGTATATCATATAGCAATTGTACTCGGTTCTGACGAGGTTCTACAATATTAGCATTATTGTGTTCTAAAGCTTAATTGTCTCAAAAATGTATTCATTCATTCATTAGACTTAGCGCCACTTCAAGAAACCTACTCAGGATCGCTCCCAGCCCCTCCAAAGCAGAAGAAAAAAGACTTGAAAGATTTATGAAACAAAGTTTCATATGTCAGATGTAATAAATGCAGCTTTGAAGGGAGTTCATTCCAGATGGACAGTCCTACAGCCAAGGAAGCTCGGCATTGCCTGGCAGCAAGGCGAGTCTGTGGAACTGGCAGTTATCATTTCATAGCAAAGCGAAGACCCCGACATACGCCATGAGAAAAGAGGGCCAGCAACCAGTCAGAGCTGGCAAAGCTGATAGCAATCTTGAGTATCGAGAGACAAAGTTAACTTGTGTTGAGATGACGGAAGCAACAAGAAGCTTCAAGTATATTTGTAGCCAACAGAACTTGTTTTGTTTATAATGTAGCCTCCAATACAAACACTAGAACAATACACATGTAATTTTGATGAAATTACATTTTTCCAATTCTTCATATCTGAAGTCATTCATAGGTTACAGCTGCCTATCATAACATTTGTCTTACTTATTTTCATCTAACTACAGACAATATCAAAAGCCTTGAAGTGGGAAATGAGCATTTCCCTAGGTTCCACTGTGGCATTTAGAAGCTTTATTCTACTATCTATATACTCATTTTAGTCCTCTGTTATTCTCGGCCAAAAAGCCGACAAAGATTCAAAGAATAGATGTTGTTAACAGATCTGAAATCCAGTGTGAAGACAACAGACAACTTAAATACACATACCTCACAGGTATGCTATTGCCAATTAGGATATAAATTTCAGGCAATACAACCATTTAGATTAGAAACATTATCAATCAGAATGTGAAATGCCATTCAGACAAAAATAGAAAGCATGCCCTCTGTCTGATAAAGCAACAAAATGGTAATGAAACAAGGAACCTGTCCTTCAGACAATGCACAAACTCCTGTCCAGCTTGTCACAAAGAAGCCATGTTGCTTAAACATGCAAAATAATTTGACAAGTTTCTAATCATTCTTGTTACCATCCAATACAGACAAGGTCAAAATATCTCAAACATGCTATTAAGAGAATGTGAAATCCCCATTTTCAGGGTTTCTTGAGTGGATCAAGGTCATCAAGTGAAAAGTCTTCTGTTCCAAAAGACAAACCACGACTAAAGTTTGCCTAAAAATAAAGGTCAACAAAAACACTAAAGTAAGGAAGCAAAAAAATTAACAGTATTGTTCAAAATGCCATGCCAAAAATACCTTAAAGGCAAAAGTAAACCTAACCTTAAACACTTCAGTAAAAGTACTTCAGTACTCATCACTGAAAGCAAACGTAAACAATGCTTTTAAACAATGCTTTTATATTTAAAGTACAAAGTCTATAGACAGTGCTTAAAGGTGAACATATTCCAGGAGCAGTATGCCATGCTTACATCCTTAAGTCCATATTCATTCAATCACATTGTTATGAAGTATAGCAAAGTCAGGAACTTGCTGACTAGGGTTATTATGGATATAACTTAAAAGATCATAACATGATCACAGTTCTTAATTAATTTAATTGCAATGGTTCTTGTGCAATGGAGAATTAATTTCAAAATTGGTGCTACTGCCAACATATAAGTTAACATTCAGCAATCTGGTAAACTTAGAGCACCCTAAACATAAGTGTGGGGCGCGGTGGTGTAGTGGGTATGCTCGTTGCCTTGCAGCCGGAGGGTTGCAGATTCGAATCCACCTCAAGTCGCCTCGTAGGGACCTTCAGCAAGTCCTTCACTTGCAATTGCTCATGTGCTTCGGCATGAAACTCCAATCCAGTGTCTGTGCTATAGTCAGGAGCGCTTCCAATTAGCAATCTTGAATGGGTGCTAAAACAAGTGCACATATGCACATACATAAGCTTATTCCTTGGACCTCTCACCACTCAACTAAGTTCTCTGTTTTTCTCTTGTCATTCCTCACATGAAAACCAAACATGGCACCAGAGCTTTCTCTGCAATCATAATCTACACACTTCTAAAGCACAAATAGAAAACCCACGCTCAAGGCACTAACTTATTCATGAGCAGTGGCTCATGTTTCTGGCATGCACTGCTTTTATCAAAAACCTTCATATTCTTCTATTCTCAGCCTGTGTGTCTTTTATTCAACATGCCTGCTGTGTACTATTTAGTGTCATGCTGCTATAAAACAAAGCATCTGCTTATTTTCCATGCCTTAGCAGAAGAGCTGCCTGTTCTGGATCTACGTGTAGCAGCTAATTTGTGATTCAATTTGAGCATGTATTTCTGGTCAGCTTTTTAGCCTGAACAATTTATCTAGAAGAATAGCACACTTAAAATAATCTGCTCCAATGTGAACTACCTCAAGGTCAAGCTGCTCTTTATCCATGCCTTGGAGCTGGTCAAGGTCAAAGGAAGGGTAGGTGGTTGATGGATTAAACATTTCCATTCCAAACACATCACTGACTACTGGAGCTCTTCCACTGCCCACAGTCGGGGAAGTGACAGGAGAAGCAAAATTTCTTGCACCGAAGAGATCAGCATCTAGGATAAAACAGATGATATGCAGCAAATTCTTAAGCACAACCAATCAGTAAAATTGCACATGCAAGTTCCAACTACCATTATGGGTTTGCAATAACAAAGAACATCTAAGATAGTGGCATAATTTCTCTGAATGGTGTGCACTGTGAGAGGTGCTATATAAATGCATAAATACAACACAATACAATACAATAATAAGATATCTAATACATCCTAATGTAAAGTGTTGCAAGAACTCCTACATCCTTTAACTTCAGTTGTAAAAGCCTTTTTACTGTATTCAAATTCTCACAATAAGTCAATATATAAAAATTCATCCAAGATTTGCAAAGCAAACTCAAAAAGTACAACTATATCAACTATATTCCTAAACATAACAAACTTACGCTGATTTACCACTTTACAGTGTACACACACTTATCATCAGAATTTCTTCGCATTAATAGTGCAATGTTCATTAGACAATTTTATGCTTGATTAAATTTAAAGCCAGAAAGATGAATTGGTGCTCATGTGTGGTCATAAGGATTGAAGAGATTAAGACACAGTGCATTGCTCCCATGAACCCTATTCTGGAACACGAATAAAAGTTTCTTCTATTCCTGAATACAACTTAGCTGTTGCAGTAAAATTGCAGTCATTCATTATAAGTTACTGTACATGCATCAAACTCGACGCAGGATAATAGCTGGATATACTGTTCAAACTTCGATTTAAAATGGCCATACATTTTAATTACCATACTTTAATATACTACTGCATAAGAAATCCTTCATCCTTCACTCACTGTATAAATATAAAAAAATTGGTATAATGATAATATTCCAAGTTCTAACCAGTTATCAATTTTAGACATGAGAAATATTTGCGATCTGCAAATAACATCCATTGATATAACTGCATACAAATCCCACATTCTCTGTTTAAAACATTGTATCGGTTTCGTTTTTTGTTTTCCGTAAATTGTGCTACTTTTTGCCACTGTATGCATGTCGTTGTAAAGTAAAGTATGAGCATTTGTCTCATGCTAATAAACATCGCTTACTTATATCTGGCTTGTTTATATAAATGTATGCAACTATGCATGCATGTATTTTTGGTCAGAGATATCACCAACTCTACGCTGTAATATTCACATACATACAAAAAATCTATACACACATACACGGCATACACACACACTGCAAAAATACTAAATTAAACTGAGCTGACCTTGACTTGCTTTTGCATCGGGCGATGCGATAGAACTGAAGGATCGATTTGGTATCGGAGGTGGTGGGGCTACTGCACATAAAAAATACATGGATGGAGTCAAACATGTAAAAAAGCTCATCATGTTTGTGTAAAGAAACATGTTAACTGAGAAAAGTCACAATGCTGAATAAATACTTTAATGACATTTTGCCGAAATGTGGGAGAGATGAGTAATTATTAAACTAATTAAAACACTGAAAATAGCAAACTAATGAAGAGATGAATAAAGCATTGCACTGGCCTGTTTGATCAATAAATGCCTTTGTAATCGCATTTGAACATATACAAAGGGCCACACAACAATTCAGTGGAACTCCCAACCCAAGCCAATGCCTTAGCACTTGTAAGCACTCCTACTATCCTTCAGGTACTTATTTTTGTGGCAATTTACTACATTCAAATATCGTGTTTATCACTTAAATGATTATTATTTTAATATTTATAAGCAACTAATAAAATGTTACCATTAATAATAAATATTTAATAGCACAGTCATAAAATGTAAAATACTTGGTAGAAAACAAGTATTCAGACATTTTATGATGAAAATTTATACGGTTAAGATGAAATCATCCAAATATGTTTCCAACATTTTATGTGTAAATGTCTGGAAAATGATATAAGCGATTTGCTGAATAAACGTCAGACAAAAACATGAACGAATGTGTATTGTGTAGACTAAGTGAACAAAGGAACAAAACGAAGTTGAAAGAAACACAACTTACATATTGGCAGACTGTTTTCACTGGCGGTGGGTGACGTGACAGCCAAGTGAGCACCATTAGAAATGGATTTAGGACCAGATCCATTCACTGATGCAGACGAGTCAATGTTTCCTAACAATTTCGTTTCCTGATAACAAAGAGGCGTCATTTATTTACCATGGTCTAATCAACACTAACATTCAGAACAGATTTTTAACAAATACGACAACTCACTTAGAGGTCGTCCAGAAAAGCTTATTTAAAACTCTGACCGCAAGAGACGAGCTACTTGGTGGTCGAAGACGCAACGGACGAGATAACTCATGGCTCAGTATTCAGTAATGATATTCTGAATATCGTTAGTAAACAGTGCTCACGGATTTCAAAGTTTGACTTATGTACGAAACCATAACAAGAAATCTGGTGCAATGAGTTATAAATACATAAAAGGAAGAATAATATATAAAGATAAAAGGTTGAGAAAATTTTAAAGATTGCAAATGCATAAAATTTATGAGCATCCATCTTGGCGAGCTGATGAGATTGACAAGAAAACAATGTACCATCAGATTCCAGGTGTTGTCTGGCTTCTTCTCTGGTTTCACCGAGGCTAGTAACGTTTCCAGGTAAACGACCTTCTCTTTCAGATGTGAATTCTCTGAAGTCAATTCTTGAATCTAAGCACGAGAGAGAAATCAAGCAACTGTTTTCCGTTATTATCCCACATAAAAATCAGAGGTCATGCGTATCACCTAAAGTACTAATCACATTGAAAATTAAAAGAAACAATCGATGGGGTCCAGTAGCGCATTGAATAACACACTGGCATGGAGATCAGCGAGCCCAAGTTCAAACTCCTGTAGGATAAATGTGCTTTTTAGGCTGCTATCGGCACGATGTATTACAGGCTGTCTATTCTGTTAGTAGTCATGGGCGGAGTTTATCAGGGACTAGGGGGGACTAAGCCCCCCCCAAGAAGACCCAGATTCATTTTTTTCACCATGTAAATGGTATCTTTTCCAGGGCTTAGCCCCCCCCACCAAGAAGGCTTTAGCCCCTCCAAGAACGGAAACCAAACTCCGCCCATGTTAGTAGTTAAAATTTATATCTTCTGTGATTTGTGTTCTTGTGATTTGTCAATTGCATAACTGTACACTGTAACCGGTTACAGTCTGTCAACCTGATTGTTTCAATAAAAGAATATCGTTACTGATTGATTGTTGATATAACAGCGAAGAACAATAATGTTGATTGGTAAATAGTGAATAGTGCTTAGCAAACCAAAACCAACCTTCTTCTGAAACACTAGTAACTGTTTCTTTGGATCGCCATCTCTATTTGACGTCTCTAAGAAGCGCTTGTACGCCAAATCAAACGCTTGACCAACAGTCAACGTGACTTCTTCCGCCTGCCAGAAATAATCCACAGAATCGTCGATGAAAAACAACATATATTGAGAAACCCATCCAGATAATGCACATATCAATCAAGTGCTAGAAATGTTGATGTAAAAAAACAAGTTATCTTTAGGTACAGATTCATCTAGTATAAGGTCTATAAAAGGCAAGAAGTACAAAGGATCAGATCATCCACACAGGAAAGACAAGCATGTTTAGAACACAACTTTCTACAACTACAACTCATTTCAGATATCTATATGAGTGCACATGCATATGTAGTCACGCACGTTGGTGACTGCCTTATCTCAAAGATGTAGAAATAAATACAAACTTTTGAGCAGCTGCAAAATTCCATATGCCTGGTAACTGAAACTGAGACGAACAACTTCAGGGACAAGCTCCGTCCAGTCTTAACTACAGGGCAACTATAAATGGAGAATAAGTACCGGTACTTATTCACTGCATGCAAGCTTCATATAATTTACGGTAATGAAAACAGACCAAGAAAACGATGGAAATAGTTTTACCATCCACACGAATGCTATACAGTACAGAAGCCACATACTGATTTTTCACTGTCAAAGACAAAGCAGTGATGCTTGCTGCTGTCTTTCTGTTTCGCGATGAACGTAAACATCCGCTTATCGGACTTGTCATCAGCGCAGTACGAGACGTAGTGAAGAGGATACTGATATAAAACTGTCTGCAAAATCAGTTCACAATTACAGTATGTTAGAAAAAAGAACTCTAAGACAAAACAATAAAGTACTGACCGTTGTTATTTACAGAAAGTTACATTGGCAATGGTTCATTAGGCGCAGCACTGGCTAGTCGGTTGACTCCTGAAGACCTTTACAGCGACTGATAGTAATGAGACAATTTATTTAGCACCATAGATACAACCCAGACTGATCAACAAAACACTTATCGTAATGCTGTCAAATAAAATCTAAGTAAAAGTACCAAAAGAAAATGTTTTGAGCAATGATCTGAAGAAGTCAAGTGATATGAAGTGATAATTGCACCTCCAGGCAGACGGATCTAAGCATCAGTCCTTCAGTGTGACAGACAGACAGACAGACAGACAGACAGACAGACAGACATACAGAAGCAGATATAAACTACTGAATTTCATAACTGGTGATACACAGTCATATATATATATGAGCCATCAGGACTGCGACAGCACCACAAAATTACCTTATCAATATATAGAAGGAAAGTGAGAAGAAAACGAAAGGTGATTACTTTATATTTTGGATCTTGTATTTTAATGACATCAATCGATATGCTCAGTTCCACTTTCTTCAGCTTTTCTCCTTCTGCTTTTTTGATCTGACGATTAAACTAAAATCACAAGCATATGAAAATATCAATATACAGAAGACATTGCTTATTGTGATGCCATTTCTTACAGCATGACAATGATGAAGCCATCGACTGTCTAGCAAATCCCGACAAATCCAACATCACTTGTCACTTCTGACCTCAAAATCACAGATATGGCGCTCAAATTTGTCATGCAACTCAGACAGCTGCCACGATGGAAGCCTGCGTTAAACAATCACTGCTTGACCATGAGTGTGTACAAATTCTCTGGACAGCATGAACCAGCTAGCCAGGATCAAGGGACTGATTGACGATGGCTGTTTGAACAACTACAACCATCACCAGTACCTGGTTCAACTTCTCATCAACCTAAGATGTCTTCATTACCAAAAGGACATAAACTTTCTACAGCTGGCTTTGATGGAAGTTGTTCTAGTTCATGAGGAGCTTCAACATGCAGGGTGGCATGCAACAAACTCCATCGGTCTAATGCTAGAAAATCTCATGAGATGCTGGTCATGAGGTGCGGATGCGTCGAATCATTGCCTCCGTTGGAAGGAGTGGAAAGAATTCAGTCCATGAAGACTCTTGGAGAAACCTTAGCACGGCATCTCATTTCAAGAGTCCTATACAAACGAATTTCTGTATAACCACAAGCACATTCTACAGGAAGGAACCTAAACCATTAAAATGCTAATAAAGTGCTAATAAAATGCTAATATCACAAGGTGCACTATGATTAGGATTTGAATCTCATGTGCTATGATGAAACGATAGTAATATTACCACATGGCCTCTGCATAAAGCATCACTTATACAGGTACCGGTACATTTCTCTGTAATGTACTATTGATGGTAGTCATTACATCCTGCATACATTGCAGAATACGATGACTACCTAAACTATTCATTATTATTCATGAATTCATCACTAAAGGATTGGAACACATTGGTGAAGGCTTCCAATAAAGTATTAACTTCATGACTAAAAGTTAATTGGCAGCTACAATAGACATGAACCATTAACAATCACGTTCAAACAAGAAACAATGGGGGTTTACCTAAAGTCAGTTAACCAAACAAGGACAAAGTCTACGTCACTGCCGAGCACAGGGAAAACTACCAGTAAGTAAGTAAATGTCCAAAACACAGTCATCAACGACCATAAAATTTGGAACAGGCAGTTTGGCACAGAAATTGAAACATTTCCTTTGAACAGACAATTTATACAATGATACAACATGTGTACAGAGGAAGTGTTACACTTTTAGTTGAAATAAGTTTTTAAAAAAAGGAGGAAAAGAGGAAATAAGTAACATGGAAAAAAGAAGCAGTTAACCACAAGAAGCAGAAATGCCGATGAAATGCTAGTGACTTCATTTTTATGTGACACTGTCATAATCACGAGGGTGAGTCGTCAAGTCTTTTCCTTTACTGCTATTATCTTCTCAAAGTGTATATTTTTTCAGTACTCACTACTCAGTCATCTGAATCACCTACATGAAAGTTTACAATGTAGCACATCAACCATTACATTATTTTTTTATCCATCAAAATATATGTAGCAGGTTGATACATGTATGCAGCGTGTGTGTGTGTGCTTATGTGTATGAATGTAGGCCTATGTATGTGCATGTATCGGTATGTATGTACGCACATTATGGACACATTTATGTGCTATCAGTTTACCCATGATGTGAAGAAATGTCATATCAGCCAACCTAGAACTTAATTAACATCCTGTGTGCACAGTTGCACACAGGATGCAGCATTGAACTAAATAATCTAAATATATCAAATTAAAAATGTAGGTTTAAATAGGCCTACATCACATAGACATGCTCTGTATGGCTTATTTCTAAAATTACTTTACAACGACATTCTGGTAAGACATTGTTACAACATTCTATCGGATTTTGTTGCTTGTTTCATAATGACACATTCAAGCGTCAGTGTTCAGACACTGCTGTCTGTTTCCTCTTCACAAGAAGAGAAAACATCATTAGGGACAGACAAGTAGTTAAGGTCAACTTGTAGGCAATAACATGTGACCGAACAAATTATTCTATGGATATGTGGATTACCTTCATCTTTCGTATCGCATCACGCACCATCTCAGATCCCTTCGGCTGGTCCACCTCAACGCAACCCAAAAACTGTAAATAAAAAGCAGAAAATAAGGACTGCAATCATGATGATGAGACAGAATATTGTTTAATCTTAATCTGCTAACGATCAGTTGAATTGAAGTCACTTTTAGTACACGCTCGTCGTTAAAGGGTTACAGAAAGATGCCTCTACTGCAAGTACAGACTGATAACAAACATGACCTATTATAGTGAACATGTTAGAAAGTCTGGCAGATTTTGAGGATTATTAATCTAGTTGTAGAAAAAAGATTAGTACTAATAAGCGTCAGAAGAAAAAAAGTATTTTGGAAACACATTATGAGTCTCTCATCTAAAATGCATAAACAATGTCAGTGTCCTTGCATATCTTTGTATAAGTGTTTCAAGTGTATGAAACAGAGTACAAGGCTCTCTTCTAATGTTCTGCAACAACAGACATATGATGAATGACATAACATTCCCCACATGACTTGTTCTGAAAGGAGGCAGGGATAAAAAATGACAACAAGCAAATGAATAAATGTGAAGAAAGCGAAGCAACTAACCTTGACATTATACAGGACTTGACCCTTGAGCAATGCGTCAGGAGGATGAACCCAGGATTTACCTATACACATATCAAAAGACAAAAACAAAATGCAATTAAACAATTTCCAATAATGTGTAATGCCATACAAATTAAGAGAGATTCATTCATTCATTCATTTTGTATCTACAGCCCCTTCAATAAACCCACTCATAGACACTCCCAGTCCAGCCACGACAATAAAAAAAATTAGATTTCAACAATTTGTAAAAGGCATACTTCGGGATGCGCCCAATTCAGGATGCACCCAATAAGATGAGCAGCAGAACGAAGTACCCAGTCAAGGCGGGTAATTAGAGCATGGGGTAAGCCTACCAAGATCGAGCAGCAGTAGTCCAGTCTGCTGGTTACAAAGGCTGCAGCATTGGGAGACAAAGAGCGGGAAACAACCGCAACTGGCAAAGCTAATAATAGCAGCCACGGGTGAGCTGATTTATGTGTAAGGAAAAAGTAAGCTTGTGGTCCAGAATGATTCCCAAGTCTCGGACAGAATCAAGGAAAGTAATGTATGGGAATGCCTCAGCAACCAAACACCGTTCAATGCCTGCCAGCAGTTCTACCACCGCCCAGCCAGATAAATTGGGTCTTAGAAGTGTTGAGAAGCAACCGGTTTAGATATCACATCAGATCTGACTACACTGCTAATCAATATAATTTGTATAATAATATATGTGCAATGTGCATGTATGCTTTTAAATGTCTGTATATATAATATATATATATATATAAAATATATACATATAAAAAATTATGGTTTCAACTGCTGGTCAAATTAAGGCAAAGAAAAGCAAATGCATCAACACATGGCATACATATGTGTGTACATGTGTGTGTGTGCATATGTGTGTGCACGTGTGTGCATATGTGTGTGTGTGTGTGTGTAGAGCACGTGTTGATGTCCTTGCTTTTCTTTGCCTTAATTCGTCCAGCAGTTGAAACCGTTCTCTTCAATCATGGTTTATGGCTGTGAGGTTGAGATTGTCTCAGACAGGCCTTCATCCTAAAGTGACTATAGTGGGCAATTATTATCTGGTTATGATCACAGCCACAAGATTTCAAATGCGGCAAAAACTTTGCCCTCGAGGACCATACAACACGTAGGCAAGATAAACCAACTTAGAACAAACACAGGTCAGTGTATGTTGTTGTCGTTGTTGCTTTTGTGTTGCTGTTTGTTGTTGTGTCTCCCAGCTGTACAAAGCTTTGCCTTGGTCTTCCATTTCCTCTCAGTTGTTCCATTTGTTGGAAGACATATGGAAAATCTCAGACTTCGATTGGCATGATCAGCAAAAACTCTGCACTTCCAAATGGCACAGACTTGTATTATCGCACAGAGCGCACCCTGCCAACTACTTCCGCAGGGCTGTTACTGCCCAGCACACAGAGACCGCCTTATATACAGAGCCGTGTTACTGCCAAACATCCGAACTACTGCTGTGCTGGTGGTACTGCTCAGCAGACTGATAGACTACTTATGTGGAGCTATTTCTGCAATAAATACCATCTAAGAATCTTGAGGGAAATGCTCTTTACCAGATAAGTTGATTCCTTGTGACATCAGTACAAAATAAAAAAGGCGTGCAGTGTATGCTTGACTTTGAATGCTAAAATCTCTCCATTCTACCGTTCAACATTCATTCAATTAAAACATCAAATTGTACAGTGCTGTATAAACATAAACTGTTTTAAGTTAAGCTTATATCAACTCAACTCTCTTCACTAACTATTCCAAATGTCCTATCTTCTGAACTCCTTACTAACCAAAACTTTTTAATGACCATCTCAAAACTCTTTAATGACCATCTCAAAACTCTTTAATGACCATCTCAAAACTCTTTAATGACCATCTCAAAACTCTTTAATGACCATCTCAAAACTCTTTAATGACCATCTTGTTCCTCTACCTTCTGACAACACATTCTCCAGTCTCATTCCTTTAAGTTCATTTGGTATCTAGCTCCGTTTCTGTGTTTCTCATTTTCTCTTATATTTATAGCCATCCTTCCTTCGATCCATCCTTCTGTCAGTCCTTCCATCCTTCCAGAACCTTCTCTCTTTAGTCCTATTCATGTGATTTAAATATAATATATATATATATATATATATACATTGTGAGACTTGGTGACATCCCTTACTAGCACTGACAACCACTCAAAATTTTATTTTCAGGTAAGTGTTTGCAAATATTAAAATTTTCAGCCTGACCATAACATGCCTGTAAATATCTTGAAAAAGCCTGTGCCAAAAGAGGGTCGAATGACAGTTAGAACAATCAAGCTAAAACCATTATAACAATTTATACAGTAGAGCAAAGCTGTTTGCATACAAATGAAGCATTGTGAGCAAAGTCTGGCTTCAGGTCATTTGCTTTTAGATGTTAATGTAGCAGACAGACAGACAGACCGACCGAGACATCTTTAATGACAGAGGTCTCGGTTCATATCAGCAAGAGCATACATACTTATCACTACGAACATGCTCCTCAGTCCTACTCCGTCAGCTGCATTGTCTTTCTAATCAATTGAATTCACAGAATAAAATTTAAATTAGCCTGTTTGACCTACAAAGCCATCCACACCAACAAACCTCCCGACCTTCAATCACTACTAACGCCTAACAGCGCTCCTCATTGTCTGCTGCAACAAGTACGCCTCTGTCTTTTAGCTGAGCCATGTTGCAGAACAATTGTGGGCTCACTTGCATTTCATGCCTCTATCCTCCCACCCCCCACCCTCAAAGGGATGGAATCGACTACCACTCTCTTGTCATAGCTCTAATTCACTTCCTTCAAAAAGCGATTTTAGACTTTTTTAGTGGTTTTCAAGCACTGGAATATCTCTCTAACTCCACCTTCTCCTGGCGGCCACTGGCCAACTATCTGCACCACCCACAGATTCACATTTCACTGTAACCATGCACACCTTACAAATTTCATTATTAATAATAGTACTTAAATTAATTATAACTATAAATTGAGACACTGCCAACACACAGACAAAGTGAGGCATGCCAACAGACCGTACCTAGGAATATTGCACATCATTTGGAACTACATAGAACAAAAGCCTGTGTTCTTATAGTGACAGCTTTCTACTGTATATATGGCAAATATTAAAGAAATCAAGGACCAATGCTAACAGATGAACATCTAACTGAACTACTTAGAATAGCTACATCAACTGTTGAAGCAAATATAGAGTATTTGAATAATCAAAAGCAGGGTCAAGTAATATTCAATTAAATACAAACAACAACAAAAATTGAATATGTGCACTTATGCACCTAATCGTGAGGTATGTAAGTAAATAAATGTTCATTAGTGCGCAATGAGTTGCTTTAACGTATTGTTAAAATTCTGTCCTCAAGTAAGTAAGTGAGTAACTAAGTAGCCTTTATTTGCATGTGACAAGCGCACATGCAGCACATTGCATAAAACGATTATGCATTTGAAAGAAGTAAGCGATGGCAGATAACAGCAGATTTTAAAATCAGACGTGCACAACTAAACTAAACTGAAAATGCATTTGTTGACAAAATAATTTTAAACAAATTTGATTTAACAAAATGAGAGGATGTCCTCTCTTGCAGAGTAAGTATTTGTCTTCATGAAGCGGTGGCAAAATCCAATGGATGCAGTGACCAAGGAACTGTGATTTCGCTTGCAACAAAGTCAATGTGACCCTTCAACTGAAAGGTTGGCCACTCCAGCATCACACCATCATGCACCCCTCGACACGTACAAAATTGTAATGTAATCTTTTAAATTCCTCAGCACCATAAAAAGTTGTACCAGGAGACAAGTTTAAACACTTGAGCTATATAAACAGATTTTCAAAAACTAAGTTAGGATAACAGGCTTAATACATAATTAAATTACATCGGCTCAAATCTTCATTTAAATTAAATTACTAACCATTCTCTGCTTCTCTCCAATGGCCAAGAATTTGAACAGAAGAAACAAAAGATCCGGCTTTTCCCACTTTTCCATTCAAATAGTCCATCATTCTCCTGAACATGGTGCTAGGAGATTTGAATTCAAAAGTCACCCTCACTTAGACGCGAGTGCATAACTGAAACCCTCAAAGTCTCAAAGCCACAGCCTAAGGGCATGAAAACCAGATAGGGGCAGCTGTACAATCAGTCCTTTTAATTATCATGCTAATCATCATAATTCCCCATGGATCAGAACTCAGATGGACCTGGAAGTAAAGCAGGCAAACGAGTGGCAATACCCCAGTGAAAGTGCTAATTCTTCCCTACAGGCAGGAGGCACACAGTAAGTCCTCAGCCAGCTCAGCTAATCCCAGCCAGGTATACAGCCCGGCACAGCCAGTTAGCATACTCCAAACAGTTTCTAAACACTACAATGCCATTACGTTCATCCCCTTCACTTTCCCACAGCCAGACCAATAAACCAAGGACTGTCTAGCCATCTCTCTTCACACTACAAATTCCTGTCACAGAACTTTTCCTTCACTGATAATAATGCAACCCAAATCCAATGGGTGCTTCCTCATTCCATTCGTCTATACTCACGAGAAATAGAAATCAACCGAATCTATGTGACCAAAGTCTTTTCTAACTTCACAACTGTCGTTCTAAGTGTAGATAAAATCCAGCCCAAAAGACAGAAGCGAAGTCACGCTGCTACAGGAACCACTAAGCAAATAAACATGCTGAACAGTGAATAAAATGTCTGCTACCCAACATAAAATCTCGCAGCACTTACAGTGCAATTAAAATCTCACTTATAATCTAGCAAATGAAAATTTTTCTGGCAAAGGTTTTACTTCAGTTAGATATCATGGCACTTGCTGATCTAAACTGGAAATGTTTTCACAAATGTGATTCGTTATGTTATGTTGCCTATCACAATTCCAAAATGGCAGTTTTTAGCAAATCAATAGGTTTCTTACATAATCTTTTACGCTGGAAATGGAATCCAGATTCCTTGTTTGGAATAACCCATAGTCTGATTTTCAAAGCAAAAGTCACTATACAGCTTATTTGCAAGATGTCTGTAAGAGTCTACCATTTTATTAGCTTTATTATGGACTTTAACCCAGAATGTAATAGTAATTATGCTTTATAGAGAATAGAGGCAGGCTAGAGTCGATTATTGCCTTTGCTCCACTTCAGATAAAGCAGACATTCCATTATATTGGTCTAACTTAGAACACATTCCTACCATTAATTAGGTCTAATTTGGTACCTTCCGATGTTCTGAAGGTACTGAACATGCAGATGCTTCGGTAACAATACATATATTTATTTATAACCACTTACATCGGAGACACTAACTTCCACTTTGTGAGTTCAGCAATTTAGGTGTCAGCTTGCACCAAGTCTACTTCTTCTTGATTACATGCAATTGTTACTCATAATGCTGTTCACCCAAGCTACCATGGGCACAAATTATCATGAAGCTATTTAGAAAATGGCAATAAATTTTTTCATAGCATGTCTTTCATGTTTGCTCAATGCTCATCCTAAAATAGGCAATAATTACTAAGAAACTATTACAAAACAAACAGCAATCTTCTTATAATGCTCATCCTATAAAACAGGCAATTTAATTACTAAGAAACTATTACAAAACAAACAGCAATTTTCTCATAACACACAGGTTTCAAATCGTCAGTTTCAGCTGCATGGAGTAAAAATTACAAGACTGTAAAAACTCAACTAAACCATATAAACGAGTCAAGAACTGCTTCTTGAAAGTCATGTCAGTCAATTCAATTCAAATCATGGTATTGGTTCTCGTAACTTCAAGACATATAAACAAAGAAGGACTCGTGTGAACTCAACACATGTTTATTACTATTTAGTATTTATTTATAAATTTATGTATGTACGTATATAAGCTTTGAAAATAATCAATTACATAGTTTTTTAAGCCTATTAATCATTTATTCAATTACAGAAAATTTCTCTAGAGCAGGAATGGATTTGTCATGTGGGTTAAACCTGTCGTTTGTCACTTTCTAGATATTGCGCTAGACGCCGAAATAGGCGAGAGGGGTAAAGAATGCAGTTTATTCTTCAATTCAGTATATGACTGTGAATTTGCCCTAATTTGCGAAGTAGTGAACCGATTTTGATGCCGTTTGGGTTATCTGATTCAGAATATATGCCTCTAATGCCCAGAAAATTTTCAGAATAATAACTTAGTGGATTCAGTAGACTTGGACGACACGAATATTCAGTAACTTTTTATTTTATTTTTTCACTATAAACTAATGAAAGAATCAAACGAGCACAACTTTTGTTAGAAAAAAGATAATTTCATTGTGTTAAAAGCATTTTAAAGCATGGTCATTGTAGCATATGACTAAATCAAAAGGTCAAAAACCGACATGTGACGGGTTTTGAGCCCTTGTGTCACAAATAGCCTTGATATTGCTAGATGATCATTATTATTACTATTTAAAAAAAGAAACAGGGTACCAGCGTAGCTGCACGTCACTGAGAAGTCACTTAGCAAGATGACAATCAAGTTGGTAAATAATGAATCTATCAGATTAATCAACAGGTCCATGAAGAACTTTGCAAAGACAGAGCCGTTTTAAGGCACAGGCCCGCGAGGCCCGGGCCTAGGGCCCCGCGCAACAGAGGGGCCCCGCGGCGACCCAAAATGCTACATTGCATAACAAATTAGCAACATGTTATACGAACTTTAACGTGTGCTAAGCTTAAATTTATTTTACACAGTACACTTGTAATACAAAGATTGCTGTGCTCTAGCTGTGTATAGGCCTATAGGTTCTTCTATCAATATTAATAAACGTAACAAAATGACACACATGCCCATAGAAGGCATGAATAGAGTACCGGCACTCTATATCTGAGACTGAGAGTTTGAGACGGGAACCGGGTTACGTTCAGTGTTTAATCTAAGCATCTCCCAGTGTGGAAGGAACTTCACCCAGAAATGACTACCCAAAACATTTGACCAAATTAGAAGTTTGAATTGCTGCTTACACTATTGTATAATACACGAACTCTAGTAATATACCGTGATATTATTTACTATTGTATGATATTATGATGATAAAATCTATTAATGTAATAATATGATACAATCATCTTACAATGAGTATAATTTACTGTTAATATTTGTACAAGTACTATTTTTGTAAAACCAATTTTCGACTTTTTAGTGCTACCTTTCAAATTTAAAACTGTCGAAATTTAAAAAGGTTTTGTTACTTGAACACTTAGTAAAACAGCATCATTAGGCATACTACATGACTTCCAGATTTTGGCGGTTCTTCCTTGGTTTGTGTAACATTTGTGGCAATTCCGAGAACTGTAGGCCTATCCTCCATGGTCAACAGTACAAGCCTTTTTAGCAACGTGCGGGAATAAGCCAATTCCAATGCAAGAAAGTAGGTCTTATATAATTATAGCCTAGATCTGTCTGCAGTTATTCGTTAGGCTACTAGGCCTATTATGCTGTTGGCCTAATGGTCCAGAAGCAGCAGAACTGAGTTGCTAAATTTGATACGTCAAGAAATTATGATTGTAATAATAATTATATTAATTTTATTGAAACTTTCAACCACTCTTGTAATCAGCACTGAAATAATAATCTGTAATTTTGCTTAGATCCCAGCTTACAATGCTGCATGTGGCCTATCATTACAATGTGGAAACTGAATAAGGAATTATTATAATTGCAAGAACAATCATAGAAGTCTTAGACTAGGCATGTCAGCACTGCGAATGTTGAGCAATTTTGTAAAGATGGCAGCTTAAAATGCAATGTGAAAATTCAACAATTTCTGACTTCATGGAGGGACACATTCGGACATTCCTTTCCCATAGCCCTCCCGTCTCGGCGCTACACGTCTCGAGCAATCGACCGACAAAAATGTGTGTGTAAATACTTGTTCTCCGTCCCCGGAAACCTTGATTTGGCTAGAGTAGATTAGACTCGTGGATATGTTTAGGATTAGGGTTTGTGCCTAGGGCCCCAAAACTCCTTAAAACGGCCCTGTGCAAAGAGACTCAAAAAAGTTTTGGCACGGGTGATGGGCACATTGAACACAAGTTGTGAAGCACTACTAAGTTCATTTGACAACAGTTATTTGAGATGAGACTTAACAAAATCGTGCTTTTGTTACTTTTTGTTGTGTTTCGTCTTTGAATCGTCAAAAAACGGTGGGTGGCCTTACTAAAAGTGGCATAACTTTTGTTCTGTTAGAAATAGTTTGATGGAAATCTGGCCATCTTGTGTATATATGAATTGTCTTTGAGCCTGTAAAATTTCATTTAGAAATTCTTACTTCTGGCCATGATATTGGCAAAAAACCTAACTTTTGTTGCGTTTCGTTTTTGAATCGTCAAAAAACGAGGGGTGGCCTCACTAAAAGTGGTGTAACTTTTCTTCTGTTTGAAATATTGTTATAAAATCTGGCCATCATGTGTAAATAGGAATTGTCTTTAAGCCTGTAAAATTTCATTTCAAAATTCTTACTCCTGGCCAAGATATTGACAAAAAACCTAGGGGGAGGTCTTTTTTTGGCCCACCCTGTATATGTCTGGTTCTCAGCCTCTGTGCGGCACTCGTGTGTGGCTGGCACACTGGAACTCGATCAAAAAAGTGTAACATGACACATATTTCTCTGCATATATATAATAAATTATTCTTAATGGACTTCTTTGCTATTACTAAAATATGAAGTCCATTACCGCAACAGACAGATCTACAAACCTGTCAACGAACCAACCTATCATTTATTTGCTAAATCTTACTAAAGAAGTGCAATGACAGTGGCGCAGCCAGGAATTTGTTATGGATGGGGGTTTGGGGTTTTATGGCCTGTCTGGATGCCCTTCCTGACACCAACCCAACAGTATTACAGTAAATAAAAAGGAATAAAGTAACAAAGGAAATAAAATAAGAAAAGCAATTGTAACTACAAGCAATTGTTTTGTTTTTTCTTATTTAAGTGGATAAATAACCTTCCAAATTGTTTTCCCCTAAACCAGTGGGGGTTTTAACCCCCGAAACCCCCTTGGCTACGCCACTGAGCGATGAAGCAAACTCCAATAAAGGAAGAGCAGTCTCTTACACTAGGCTGAAAGGCAACTTCATTTCTCTTAACCTTATCTTGTAATAAGAGGGCAGAGGGTCACTCATCCCCCTCACTACCTGACCTTACCAACTACAGAACTTTACAGCCAGAGTAGGGCAGAGACAGAGTAGTTTGTACTTGAGTTTACTGGGGGTTAAAAAATGTGTGTCCAGCCAGTCATACAATTTCAGCAGGTTGCATCAGGGTCATCGAAGTTATTCAGCAAGTCAAAGAAATCACACGTAACAAAGGAATCAAAACTCCTAAGAATTGTTGGTGGATCATAAAGGTAAATCAATAGAAACCTAGGCAAAGCCTGCGACATATATGGTAGTGTCTCCACTGGTGTCCTGAGCAAAGTTTTTGCAACATATTCGTGCTCTGTTGGATATTTGAACTCCAGACCTCTAGTGAACAGTCCAACATATTAAACACTAGACCACAGGGCAAACAAAAACTCATATATTTGTTCAAAATAATAAATTAATGCTCAGAAAGAAAACATATTAAAAAATCAGCTTTCTTACCTCTGCCCCGATTGAAGCTGATCGCTCGGCTCATCCTTCAACTGATGCTGCTGCGATTGTTTGTGGGAGGCAGACTAAATGCTTTCGTCTAAATATTGTTGAACTGTGAAAGAGAATGAAAATGTAGAGAACGATCTGAGAGTCAAATCGAGATGTCCGTCATGTCCATCCTGAAGAAGTGTCACCAGAAACTGTCGCCCATTGCACTTCCTGCCACATAAAAAAGTCACCAATCAAATTCATATTGCAGTTTGGCAATTAACCTCATGTTTTTTTTCAATTCAATTCAATTGGTTTATTGATCCACCAAAAAAAAAAGACAAGCAGACAATTTTGCTTACAGGATAGTACACACAGAGATTGATTGCGAGTTAACATTTGCGATGATATGGACAGGTGAGCAACCAATACTGAGTGTGGCAGAAATGTTCACTAATTAGATATCAAACAAATACCCAGAAAATTAGCAGTAATTGGACCCGGCTTAAGACTTACTAAGTGAATCCTCTGCAATGGGTCCCTGGTGTCAGTAAATATCAAACCACTTTCATCTATCCTATGCGGTAAACCTCCTAACATTTACCAGATATCCTGGTTGACCGCTAACCTTTGCAATCCTTTACAACTCGTTAAAACAAAAGAATTAACCTTGTAACAATTTTAACATTTATTATAGCATCTGTCAAGTGATTCCTGATGGATCCAAGATTTAAATATAACATCTTTCGGAAACAAAGTTGTCTTCAGCAAAAATTATTTCTAACAACTAATACGGTATAATGCAGCTCAACAATAACTCAAACATCTTTAGCAAACACAGCCTGCATGTTTCAATAACTGATCTGAACAACAGCAGCTTCAAGAAACCAGAAATTATCTTGAACTGATTGAAACAATTCGCATCAGAGTTGCATGATCTTGAAACACTGTCAAGGGTCTTGAGACATCTAGAAAAAGATTTCTTTATGTCTCGGTCGCTACTGCCTCAGTCTCGTCGGTCTCACGTTATTGTCTTAGACGTTTGGAAACAGTCTCAAAGCGAAAATCTTGTTCTCTTGTAGAAGTGCCCTCCATATTTCTCACGCAAACTCTCTTAACACTAATACAAATGTAACACTAATACAAGTTTAAGTTCTTGCACTATAAAACTAGTAATTCAGAAACTGTGCTAAAGACCTTGTGTCTCGGTCTCAGCCTCGGAACATTCTGTCGTGGTCTTGGTCTCCACTGTCTTAGTCTCGGTGTTGAAGTTTACCACCCTGCATATAAGTCTGATTTGCATATTTAAAGTAAGAAAAATGCCCGAGCAATACAAAGTCCCATAAGCTCACATTGATGCCCATAAGAATGAAACTTGTAAAAATCTCTGTGTAAAGGTATGGTAAGTGTAGTGATCATGACTAAGTCTGATTTATTAGTAGAACAAACAGCTCCTTGATGTACACTGGTTTGATGCGAGATCTTGTTACAAGAGAAGATGCATGGGAAAAAAGAATTCGTGGGTCCACGTCAGATAGCAACAGCTGTTAAGTTGAACTATTAATAAGAAAGAGATCTTGTTTACGAAAGACATCTAGTAGATAAGATACCGGTACTAATTCCCATAGACCAAAGATACAGAATGAAAGTGTGTGTGGAAATTCAGTAGTGCGGGGTTTAAAAACCTTGTATGGCAGCACAAGTTCCATATTAATAAAAAAAAATCAGCATAACTATAACAGCAAGAAATTTTGCATGACGCTGATTTTATAGTTCCTGTATAAGCATTTGTAATTCTGAGATTATGATTTAATATGATTCTCATCTATTTTAATCCTGCTTCCACAGCTAAACATAAAATTGGTAGGTTGTACTTATAAGTCATAGACTTCTTTATTTACCCGGACCGTAGGCAGCCATTCTAGGGTCTTGGAACTTGGGTCCATTCCCAATTTGTGCTCTTGATCCAAAAAATGAACAAAGAGCCTGATTTGGATCAACTTTTTATATGACTCTATTCAAATAGTCTAGCTCTTGCTATTCTTCTTTTTCCACAGAGTTAACTTTGAGCTCTCCTTTAACCTTATATATGGTTTAGCTTTTGCTATTCCTTTGTTCTAACAGTTTACCAGTGGTCACCCGAGTATTCTAACATCTTTGCAAATGTTCTCCAAGCTATTCTAACATCTTTGCAAATGTTCTCCGAGCTATTCTAACATCTTTGCAAATGTTCCTTTTTCATGATGATTTATCCTTGTGCTATTCCTGTGAACATTCTATTGCATCTGACTAAAACAGTTCCTGCATCAAAGCTAAAGTGGATATTTACCTGCAAGAGCAAAGTCTCAAGTTTAACACAGATATACTTGTACTGGAATTCATTCCGTGAGATGCAGACCTGTCCTGCTGCCACCCAGGGGAGTCAGAAGGGCACCCTTCCTCCCCTACCCATCACCTCAGCCCGAAAGAGAAAGAGCCGCAAAGGCATCTGCTGCTGATGAGAGTGGAGATAAATCTCAAAGGTAATCATATTTCTCCAGCAGAAAAACACTCAAAAGCACTCAAAGCTAAGAGTGCTTTTGCCTCCCCCACCATCACCTACATACCAAACACACACACACACATACACATTGTTTGTTCGATAGTGTATTGGTTAGCATGCTGAACAGTGAATTGAGAGTTCAGAGGTTCAAATCTGGTTGAGATTTCTGCCCCAATCTGAGTTCCTAGCCAGCACAGCCATACTGAGTACACTGACTATAGGCCTACACTTTCAGTGAGAAGCTGAGATGGCTGCTGGGAGAGGATTGGCTGGAAGCAGACCAAAAAGAAATAAGTAATCAGTTTCACGCACCAATTATTTATTCTAGAAGTTCAATAAGAGTCACAAACATGCAGTGACAAACATTTTTTTAATTCAGCACTCCACCATACCGCAGATCAAGATAATCTAAAGTTCAGAGTGGGTATATACCACGGCTGTTTGTTCTCAGGATTTCTAGCATCAGCACTTCAATGACTTGCACTTTTAACAAGTGTTTCTATTCCTCTACAAAAAACCCAGCTTGCTAAAACTCTATACTTGCTGCACTGCCAGTGGTATAAAAATCTGATCTGGCACACCGCCTGACACAACCATTCTTGCATTCCTCGTATATCACAGAGCTCAAAGGCACTCAAACGCCTTTGAGTGTCACATTAAAAACTACTGTCGAACACATATGACATTCCATTCTTATACTTTAACCTATATTCAAAACCTCAAATTGAATAACTGCATATAAATCTCAAATAAAAAAATTCCAATTTTGTGATCATCGTATTAATACGCTTGCAAATCATGCTTTATGTTAAATCTTAAACAGACCATAAACATGTTGCTTAATGTGTGCATGTGGCCATGCATGCATGTGTGGCATGTGTGTGTATGCATCTGTACATGAGTATTTTGCATGGATGCACCCAAACTCCCAGTATAATTCAGGAGACCAGACAAAACACACAGATCTGTAAAAATCGCATCACAGATAAATTTATAATATTTAATTTTCGCAAAGCATAGCAGAACAGATAATTTTATCCTCGTTCTTGAACTCATGCCTTAAAAATATAAAAGAAAAACTGTTCTCCCTCAATTACAGACATGAGTGCTAAGATGGAATAAAACCTACAATAAAACCACTGCCGATCAGATTGGCTAAAAGAAATCTGCGAATACTGCATCCAGCAGATCTAATCCTAATCCATTCTGTATGAACACAAAAACCCACACTCAATTTTTTGGCATCAATCACTGAAAGATTACTCAACCTACAGCCTTCACTCACCACACATTTCTTGTAGAAAGCACACACAGACACCGTTTAAAAAAGACTTTCTTAAGCAGCTGAGTTGAAGTAATCACTGGAGAAGGTGGTGATAAGCATTAGTTAGAAACCCATTCCTGAGCTGAAAAGGCTGAAAGGCTAATTGGCTGCCAGGACCCACTTATCAAGTTATATCCATATAAATGTGTATAGGTACATAAATTCACACAATTAAAACTGACTCACCATATATACAGCTGCTGGCTACAAAGGCTTTCTAAAAGCCTTTGAAACTTGTACAAAAAGCTAACTCCAACGCATTTGCTCGTTTCTCATGACCCATGAGTCAACACATGAAACACTAAGGCAGAACTACCAGCATTTTAAATATTATTGCTCATATGGTCACGTTTCTTAGATCAAACTAAAATTTCATTTGCACCCCATGTGAAAGACCAACAACTATAATTACCGTACTTAAATGTTGAAAACTGAGAATCATGTTCCACGTTTGCATGTATAACCGGAACTAGCATCATGCTATGGACAATCTGATCTCTGAGAAAATCAATGAAAGCATTTCTACTGGTATATGCTGTTCAGAAAGCCTGTCACAAATTATGGCATCTGGGATCAGATATATCATAATTATGAATCACCTACTGCCATGAACATGCACACAAGCTATTATGGATGTACTGTCACTAGTTATTAGTGGGTTTCTGCTGGTGTGTACAACTGTACATATAACTTTGGTGACGCACTATGAATAGACTGAGTTATCCCATTCACAACCATGATCCAGTTATATCATGTGATACAAAGGCACAGAGATTGACTTAAAAACTCTTGATCACAAAAGCATACACAAGCAGAACCAAAATATCCTTTGTTCAAACACTATTTTATAATAACCTATAAATAGTTTGTCAGCGACTAATCAATCTCAATGTTGCACATACATGAATATGAAACGGAAATTTGCCTTTAATTACACATCTATCAGGACAATAGTTTCATGACACACGCTCTTTGAAGACTCCTAATACTGTGACGCTAGTAAATGTTGCAAATGAGGATGGAATACAAAATTAATAGTAGAGAATCTTCATGAAAATGATATCGCTGAAACAAAAAATCCTAGCAATTTGTTTTAAATAAACCTTACTTTCAATTTTACATCTTTTTCACACTGAATAATCCAAAGAAAACTCAAAAGAACACACATTCCATGAGTTGAACAAAAGAGTCTGCTTCTAAACGACAATTTCGTTTACCAATTCGATGTAAACACCAATGTTCTGGATTGATAGTTTGTTTGTATGTGCACTTGTTATATAGTGCCCCTTCAAGCTCTCTACTCAGAAACGCTCCCGACTACAGAGCACACACTGCATCGGAGTTTCACGCCGAAGCGCTAAGCAATTGCGAGTCAAGAACTTGCCTTAGAAGGTCCCTTACAAGGCGACTTGAAGTGGATTTGAACTTGCAACCATTCAGCTGCAAGGCAACGAACATACCCACTACACCACCACGCCCCACAATAGTTCAGGCTAACTCAAAAGATTCTTTTATTACATGCATATTACATAGCTTTGTCCATTCTGAACAGAAAAGTAGTATGGCTCACCTAAAGTCACAGCATATGAGATATGCAGACTGACCCGTCCCAGAACAATATGCACAGCCTTCACGCAGTCTGGCTGACTCCAAATGTGGCACATATGATTACTTCCTAACCCAGTGTGTACGCCTGTACGCCAATTAACAGATTCATGGCACAGCAAATGAAATTGTTTAAACAACCAACAAACAGCCTGAGAATAATTTTAGGTTAAGGCTGAAGCAAGAATCAAACAGAGAGGTGGATGGGGGAGCTGGAGGGCAGACATGCAAGTAAACAGGTAGACAGACAGAGAGAGAGAGACACACAGACAGACACACAGACAGACATACATGCCATCAAAGACAACATGATGTAAACAAACGACAAGCAGAGGGCAGATGCATAGAGTGGTAGCATGCATGAAGCCCCCTTCTCACTTTGTCAGTGTCTCTAAGCCTTCTGTCTTTATAGTCTCCACCTCTCCTTAGAATAAACATAAAGTTAGAAAACAGAATTTGCCACTCAATTGATGTAATATACTGGTACAGATAGCCCAAGATAAACTCAGCTAGTAAACAGGCCCTGCCCCAGAGCTATGGATAAACGGATGAACAAACAGGGTCATTAACTTCAAGTCCTCTCAGTAGCTTAAGAGCACATGCACCTAAAGTCTGCCCTGCAAAGCTACTTAGCAAAGTTCACTGTTTAATCTAGATATAGTCAGCTTACCACTACATCAGTATGCCTCCAAAACTGCAGTATAACTTAATGAGAGGTGAAATAGAACTCCTCTGTTCTAGCAATACTAGCATACTGCTTTGCCTAGGACTGTGTCCTCATCTAATTTTCATAGGCATAAATTGCTCCCATGGGAAGTTGTCATAACGTTGTATTTGGCCTAGGGGTAGTCGTAATTTAACTTAAGTGCTGACCATTATGCTGTTGGATGGTTGGCACAGTGCTAAAGTCTATCCATTCATATACAGGAATGAACACTGATAGCAAAACCTCACATCTATTTTGCTCATCAAAATTTTGCAAATAATAAAGAATATTTAAATTAAGCAGAATTGTTTTCATTTCTGAATAATAAGCTAGAAGTGTTAGTAGCTGTAGATTCATGAACAGAGCTGTGTAGCTGAAGCTCAACGAGAAATAACAATACCTGACTTATCCATTATCTCCTTAGAATAATATCGCCTCAGATTCACACTTTGGTGTGACCTTGCGCGCGTAATAAATTTATGTAATAATAATAATAATAATAATAATCCATTAATTAAATTCTGACCTATCAATACGTAAATTGTATTTCATTGCATAGAATCTGGGAATTTATAAAGCACCTCTATCAAGCAATAGTTGGGAATCCTCAAAATTACTCTGAGAAAACAGAAAACTGGATAAGAGAAGAGCTGCCCAAAAGCCAACCCATGGGTATGAAGTAGGGTGACCCATAGACATCTAGATACATTAGCACCAATGTTTCTCGATGTCTAAGGTTTAGTTGGTTTATAAGAATTATGACAGCCAAAGGAGAAAGTTTTCAGAATACAATTTCAGTGGTGGTGCCAGATATTAAATCGATTTAATCAGGTCGCATCATATTTAGCTTTAAACACCTCAGTTGAAAGATGCAGAAGCGGCTCAGGTTAGATGTGCGCTCGTGAATGTGAGGGAGGAGTCAAGTGCGACGTCCAGGTTAGGGACTGCAAAGGAATATACATGTATAAACAGGGAATTTCTCAGTCGGTAATTGAATGTCAAGTATAGCAAGCTGTTGTCTAAATACAGTCCCAAGCCAGATCAATTGAGTCTCTGTGGCAGAGTCAGCTAGACGACATCCAATGAAGTGAAGATCAAAAACAAGACCAACCAACAAGACAAATAGAGGCAGATCTATATCTATAGGATGGACCATGTGAAAAGTCTGGGAATCATCTGAATACAGATGGCTACTTGCCAGCACTTGTTTAGTAAATAAAAACGTATATCAGCAGTAAAGAGAGTGCGGAGGTTGGGATGCCAAGCAGTACCAAGCTCAGGGAACTTCAAACTTGACCTCAACTCGCTCAGCCCAGAGTCTCGAAGGACAATCATCCGCGAGCAATAAGTAAGATAGGATTTAAGCCAAAGAAGGGGAATACTAGACACGCACCAGGATAACTGTAAATGCTGAAAATCTCATAGTATCAAAAGCAGAAGAGACTTCAAGATGTTAAAAGGAAGAGATGAGACTGGCCTACAATGGCTACATACGGTAGTCTGATAGAAGGGATAAGAGGGTGGTTCCCATGGAGTAGTTAGGCTACTTCTGAACCCAGATTGGGCTGGCAGCAGGAGCACAGCATGCTTCAAACAAGGAAGAAGTTGCAGTGAAACAAGTCTCCCAAGGGTCTTTGAGAGGAAAGAAAGATGCGAAATAGGTTGGTCGGTAATTTCGACAGGCATTTTGGTTCAACTGTGGGCAATATTCCAAGGACCGTGAGCATTTATAAAAACATGGTCCAATAAAAACAATTATACCACCAAAATTCAGTTGAAAGCAACAAAAGAAGAAAGGGACAATTTTGGTACTTAGCTATGAAGTTTGTAGGAACAAATTCAGTGATTTATCATGTGTGTCACAAAATTTTAAATTAAAGCCATGGGATCTACTGGGCATGTGGTTAAATTGTGTTACTTTGTTGCGTATGCATATATATATATATATATATATATATATATATATATATATATATATATAAAATAAATATATATATATATATATATATGCCAGACAATGCCGAGCTTTCTCGGTTGTACGGCCATCCATCTGGAATGATCTCCCTTCAAAGCTGCATTTATTACATCTGACCAATCAAACTTCGTTTAATAAATTTCTCAAGTCGTTTTCTTACGCCGTGGCTGGACTGGGTGCGCCTCTGAGCAGTTTCTTGAAGGGGCGCTATATAAATCCATAGAATGAATGAATAATAAAGAGCGTGAAATAAACAGCTGGATCTGTCATCAGAAGGAACTGGAGAAGCAACTGCTGACCGCAACAAAGTCACTCAACTCGATTCTTGAGAAAATTGATAAACGATAACTGATATACGCAGTCGTCAGAAAAGTGGTATAGCTTACGAGCAATTTCAACTGAGTTTGGCATATTTTGTTCATTATCAGCAACAACGTTGATTTGTAATTGTGGGCAATCACAACATAAACTCCGCAAAACATCAACACTTTAACACTTTAATATAAGTTCTCGGCTTCCCCAAAATAAACACAGACTAGCATTGCCATCAGCTTAAGAGAATAGAACAAGACTTCACTAATAATGTAAAGTACTAATGACAGACCTTTTAAGAGTTTCACGATTGATATTTTCGATATCCAGAGAAATCGATAACCAAGCAAATAATATTACATGAAACCGGAAGTCTTTAACTTTTGGCTCTTTCCACGATTTAATAATATTATAGATTCCGTGGGCTGGTTACTTATACAAGGATATCAGCAGGCAAGCATAAGTATGGTAATATATATGTATATATATATATCTGGCTCATTCACTGCGACAGCCTGCAGTTCACTATCGTGATTCGTTCGAGACCTACGTAAGTAAGTAAGTATAGCACAGTAAATCGAAAATTGTAAAACTCGTAAATCGTAAACTCAGAACTTCTACAGTGCCCACAATGTCAAGCCACGGGAACCAGCATATTCACAGGCGCTCAATCAAAACAAAGTCGAAAGGCAGGGGTCAAGACCCGGAGAGTCTGACGAGGATTATACGCGACTGTGAAAGAGATGTAATGTCAATAATGTAAATCTTCGAGAATGTCTCAGCGCCCACAAAAGCCACGTCAGGGAGACCAGCTTATTCACCGGCGCAATATCAAATCAAGTCCGCAATACGCGGCAATAGCCAGAGCTGCCGTTTTCGTTCCGGTGCCAGGTCAAGAGAGCGTGCGGACCGCGTTTCGCTTCCCGAAGGTGCCCATTTCAGAGATTCAAAATTTTGGGCTAGCACGGTCCGTCCACGGCCCCGGGGATCTAAATGGCGTGGCGACACTATTCATCTTTGAAAATAATGGCAGTGTCGTTAAACATGTAACAACACCGGGAATCCCGAGTACAACCTGAGATATGGGCATGTTCAGGAGCCAGAGGCCTGCACTTATGTTCTAAATAATGCAATAAAATTATTGGCCAATAATATAATGGTCTAGACTATATTCAGAATGATCAGGCTGCGGGCTTACTTTGATCAATATTTATAGGCAATACTTTATAAATTGTTAAATGCGATATCAATAAATTGTGCATATCAAAGCAAAAGGAGCTCAGAGTGCGATTACTGAAATTATAATGGGCGACAATATAGCATGATATGATTAAGGAAAATATCTATTACTCGCTTTAACAAAGCAAGTTTTCACAACAGCGCGTTATGTTCCAACAGTTCTATTTCTTCTAGTCTCACAATACAATGAAAATAGATGAAGTTTTTTTATTTTAACTTGAAGTGGTTAACTTAACTAGTAATTTTCAAGGTCATAATTTTGGTACAAGGCTTTGGCCCAGCAACCGCGACTGACAAAGCAAAAGGTCGAAATCAGGAACACCTTACTTGCTCACATTGTAGTTCTAATGGAGGGTGTGAGTTAGAAAGATTAAACAGCTTGCATTTATTTCCGGTTTTGGCCGTTGTTTATGTCAGAGTTTTATAAAAGAATTATTTTTTGTGATAATTCATTATTTGAATTGGTATCGTGTGATTATTCATATTAGAAGAGAAGGTAATTTTGTAGTGACATGTTGTTCCGACTAAAATGTTGGGTTTTATTATGATAAGTTTAAATTCTTTGTTTTCCTTGAATCTTAATGAAGTACCGTCGCTTGCTTTCTCATGTATTCATCCGGGCTGTTCTAACTTAACTTCCCTTGGATCATGTTCAAATGTAACAAATGCTGCTGGGCAATTTTATGAAAATAATGTGAGGCCTTTTGAGAAAAAGCGAGCAACCCTCTTTGATTTAACGCCAGAATTGTGTTATTTTCAGGAACTAGCCATGTCCGAGCTCATTTTACACTTTCACATTGGTTAAGTCGAAAGTCTTCGCTTTGTTTGCTCTAATTTGATTTAAATTTGGTTTATGATTTATTCTCTAGATAAATGTGTATTTTAACATCGCAAATTATTCGCGGTGGAAGTTTACGACGGCTGGGTCGCCGAAATGCAGCAAGTAAACAGGTTTGGGTCCACTATTCCGAGGGTCCACTAACCCTAAACCCAACTCTAAACCTAACTATAACCCTAACTCACCCTAACCATAACCCTAAACCTACCCCTAAACCAACCCTAACTATAACCCTAACCCTAGCCCACCCCAACCATAACCATAGCCCACCCCAACCATAACCCTACCCATAAATCTTATCCTAGCCCCAACCCTAACCCCCAACCATAACCCTCTGTAACCTTAACCACAAGGATAACGAACAAAATATAGCGGATATTCGGAATAGTGGACCTTCGGAATAGTGGACCCTCGGAATAGCGGGCCGTTACCAAGTAAACAGTATGATCACCTCAGATAGGGGCAGGTAGAGCACTCTGACCTACGTCAATTAATAGCCCAATGTTTCAGCGAAAGTAAGTCAGCCAGTCAGTGCTGAAGCGGCCATGAAAACGTATATTTTCAGAAAGAAATATTTTGTTTTTAAATGTGCTAAAAATAAGCTAAGGAATACAACAAATACAAGCATGAATAAGCGGCAGAATTGGGTAATCTATCGTTTTAGCGGTATAAATTATTCGCCATAGCATGGGATTTAGCATTGTGGTCCATAGGCGGAGACCTGGGCCGAGAATTGGGGGGACGGAAAGACGCGAGATTTTCCGAAAAATTTCTGACGACCGGCGAAATCTCGAAAAAAATTCTATTTTCGCCGCCAAAAAAAGTTGATAACCTTTTTTTTTTTTAGTCATCCGGGCCAAATCTCGACGAAATATTTCTATTTTCGCCGCCAAAAAAGTTGATGACCTCTTTTTTTTTTTTTTAGTCATCCGGGCCAAATCTCAACGAAATATTTCTATTTTCGCCGCCCAAAAAGTTGATGACCTTTTTTTTTTTTTTAGTCATCCGGGCGAAATCTCGACGAAATATTTCTATTTTCGCCGCCAAAAAACTCTTGACGCTCAAACATTGGGGGGGACAAATGCATGGGCCGTCCCCCCAACACTTTTATTGGGGGGGACCGTCCCCCCCTGTCCCCCCTAGGTCTCCGCCCATGTTGTGGTCACATACAAGCTGGATTGACAAAAGGAATTCTTGCTAAATAGAATTTGGATTGATGAAAATAATTTTTACTTCAATAGGCATGGGATTTATGAAAACATTGCTGAACTTGGAGCTGGATGTAGGGTTACGATAAGTGCTTAGGTGAAAAAGAGGACACACAAAATGTTCATCCGGCTACCATCCCGTAGCCGGCTCCTAGCCTCCTAGTGCTACGCCAATGTTAAGTGTTGTACAAATAAAAGTAATGTTAAACTACACAAAATATTGTTCTTATTCATTAGATGCATTTATATAGCGCCTCTTCAAGGGGGCTACTCAGAGGCGCATGGTGCTTGACAACATGAAACGCCAGCGTACCTTGAGCTGCTGAAACAGATTTGTCGCTTTTCAAACCCGGTGTTATGGAAACTTCGACTATACTTTGGTATATGAAGTTCATGAACACTATTAACATGCTTCGGCGTTTCAGCGTGCGCTTTTAAATCCAGTGCACCCTTATTGGCAACTGAAATATAAGTTCCGCTGCCACATGTCAAACATTCAGCTTCCCAGTCATGACGACCTGTACAGAAACCTGTGTATTGACCTTTAAGTGCGTCTGTAAATAAACACTTACGTTTCGGCATTTTTATGTCAATTTCTTTCATTAAATTGAACAATTAATTATTTTATATACAATTATTATGTAACTAGCATTATAGCTATGCATTTGGTTTTGTTAAAAACCGCTTCAGGAACCAGAAGTCCAATGGAAACCATACCATTGAGCTAAATATTGCTAGAAAGCGTGTTTAGTTCACGGAACGGAATAGTATATAACACGGAAATTTGGAAAAGTAAGTCAGATCAATCGATCGGGGACAGACAGGGAAAACCCGGACAAAAGCTGTATTTCTGGAAAGTCGCCTGGACGCCCTGGACAGGGGCCAAAACAGAGGATGTGTCTGGGAAACCCGGACGCATGGTGACCTTAGCTGGATGCATGAAAAATAATTATTTAAATAGAAGTTGGATTGATAAAAAAAACAGTTGGTGTGGAATTAGAAGCTGAATGATTAAATTTATTCTTGCCTAGTTGGAAGCCTGATTGATGAGAATGATTCATGCCGAAGTAAAAGTCAGATTGACGAAAAATAATGTTGTGCTAGTCCAAATATTTAATATAATTTATTCTGCTAAAATGATAGACTACTGCAGAATTGTATTGCTGGCTGTCTGTTCTGTTACTAGTTAAAATTGATGCTAATTAAGATAACTGCATTTCTGTAGGCCTATACTGTAATTGGTTGCGGTCTGTCAACCGGATTGTTGAATAAACAAAAAATTATTATCAGAATAAACTGGTACAACATGGCAGATCTGATAGCATGTGATTTGTTTTAGACCTTTTCAGGCGTGAACGATTAAAAAACAATTAAGTTTCTGTGCATATATTGTATTGTTTTGTATGTAAGCATTTATAAAACGCCTCTTACAGACTAGCTATTCAGAGGCGCTCTCAGCGTGACAGCCCCGAGAAAAAAAAATACTTCAAGTAGCAATAGTTTAAGTCCTATACATTGTTATATTCAGGTTGTATAATCGCTTGATAAAATATAATTGTTGCTGAAATATAAGCTGGATTGTAAAATGAGTGGCTGGTTAGATATAAAACAATTATGCTGCTCAGGTGGAATAATTTACAATGACAACTGCAGTTCTTGTGCAGCACATTATCGAGTACAGCTCATGTTAGATCAGTAACTTTGGGGTCGGGGCATAATGCTAATGTTGATCTGGGTTAAGCAGAATGGCCTGCTAACTGGGAGAACATAAATGATTCTGCAAATTTATCATTGATTAATAGTATTTTCTTAATGAAAACGCTTGTAAGACCATTGACTGAAGGTTCATAGACCAGTCTTCATGCTGTACAACTGATGGTGATTGAAAACTGGTTATAGGTTTACCTGGCTACTTGCCTTTGTACGGAGGTTGTGTCTTTAGAGAATGGATCTCATTGATATATTTTGCCCAGTTTTGGGATTTCAAAGAAAAGGTGTTGATGCCAGGTGCTAAGATAAATGAACCATTGTCTCAGATGTTATAAAATGTTACAGTTCATTCATTAGGCTGTCATCATTTTCTGAATATTGGTGTGCAGGTGTTATATGACATACTGAGAAAGTGTGATATGTGATAAAGAACAGCTTTTTTGATCAAAGCACCTTTTTGAACAGTATTTCATCCAAACACTGTTGATATGCAACTATCTATTTGTCTTATGCCTAGGATTTGCTCAGAAAAGCCTCAGATGCGTTTTATCACGGCCTTAAAGCTAGTACTTTTCAGCCGAGGTTGGGTCGGGATCACTCCTGAGTAGTAACCTTGAAGGGGAGCTATATGAATTTCTATAATGAATGAATGAATCAATGAACTGAATTGAACCAGTAATTGTGAAAGTTGTTATTGTCTTTAGTTGGCTACTAACTGTTAAATGTCTATACATGCACATTGCACAGTAACTTGAGACTCTCTTAAATGTCCTTGTTTTGTTGGTAGCCTCAGATGCTATTGAACATGATAATATGGTCATGCGATGATGGAGGCAAGAGAGCAGTTACCAACATATGATGCTTAACAGTCATGTGCGTTTGTTTATGACTAACGAGTCAATGAAGTTAAAAAATGTCCTTCAGTCATTTTAGTCAAAATCTGATTCAGACTCTGGAAGTGAATATGCTCCTTGTACTGTTGGTTGAACATTCAAAAGATTCAGATGTACAAATTTGCTGTTTGGGATTTTGCCAAATTTAATTATGATCCTTCGTTTTTGTCAAAGTAAGAACCAATTTTGTTTGTTCTATAGATGTACATTGTTAGTCACAGTCCGACTAATGTGCATGCACACAACACATTTATGCTCGACATCAGTCTGTGTAGTTTATTAAATATATATTTTTATGTACATTTTGGTTATTTTTTTTTGGCAGTTGGCCGACCAGTTGCCATGTCGAGCGACCTGGACAGTGCAAGTACGAGTTCAAGCGAGCAACATCAGCATGGCAATGAAAGTAAGAACACGAAGGCAACAAGGGCGCTTCATGCAAAGCAATCGTTGACAAGTCTTAAAAGGTCAGTCTCTTAAAGTTCTCTCTTTCACCTAAAGTACTTTCACTTACACAGGTGGCATTCACTTGATGCAGCGTGCATGTCTTTGAAGCAATGGGTATTCTTTTTGCCATTTTGAAGAATTGTACATACGTTGAAGAAGTTTTCCTTTGTCACCTGTTGATGCGGGCTCATTGTCTTTCGTTTATCTAAACTCAAAAGGATTGCGTCTAAACTCATAGTCACCATTTCCCTTCATTGTTGGCCGTGTGGACTGTGGAAGCATTGTTTCCATTCATGTATTTATCAAGACACTCATGTATGCAGTGACATATTGTAAATTAACTGTTGTGGTTTGTGGTACAGTTCAGTTCCTGGTAGCCAACATTTCCAATGCATATAATTGAACTTCCTTTTTTTGATTGTCTTTGAGAGTTATCAAAAATACTGGTATTTCAAATTTATAAATAATTCTTACTTAATCACCAATTTATTTCTTCAAATGATCTTAATTATTATATTTTCATCATTTAGTGCATAGATATATATTATATTTAATTATCTATATTATAATATATATATTTAGATATATATACTTTATTGACCAGTAATTAATGGAGAATGTTAGTTTGTATTACCTGGTTTTGACCTGGTAATTCACTGGTCAATACTTTCTGATATGATAAGAATATCTTGTGCTACTATTCCACTGGCAAACAGAGCATCAGAACTTGGAATAAATTAGTTGTAAATCAAGTATGTGTATAGATATGCACACTAATACATGCACTTTATATTTCTGAACATATTTACTGTGTTCCTCTGCAACCTGTCATGCCCACTGTTCATGTATGACTTGCCCTCTAAATATTAATAACTAGAATTAACCTTAGAAAAATGCTTTGGGTTACTTGAATTATATGTCTGATTAAATTGAAAATATTTTGGCAGGATTCAAAAAGAATTTGCAGAAATTACTTTGGATCCTCCACCTAACTGCAGGTGAGTTTTGCAGCTGGCAAGTGAGTGTTTTTTTTAGCTATCCTTGAGTTTGGATAAGTATTACCTGTATTTATTTTGTTGCCTGTGCATGGTTTAGTTATAGTTAATATAGCATGAAATTATCACAAATTTCAAATTATATTGAAAATTTAATTTAGACAAAATACTTGGCTATAAGTCGACAAATGGCAGGCAGTTTTTAAAAAATTGAAATTTAGGAGATCCTGCATAGATCACAGAGCACATCCACTGGAGATAGGCTGCATGATGGTGACGCACACATCCATGGGATATCGCATGATACATTATAGTGAAGAACGGAATGTATCTATATCTGGTGGGGTGGGTGGAGGCGGGTTGGGAGAATTTAAAAAATTTCCGTGCAATGCAATCAGCTATCATGTGATGTTTTAAGTTACGTACATAATACATTGTTGGTGATGTGAATAATTTTTTGCTTGATGTTATGTTAAATTATTTGAAAAGAATAAAATAAGTGTAGTGGGTTTAAAGCCTATAAAACTTTTTGATGACTTAATTAATTAGGTGTAGAGGATTTATTTGTGCTGTGCACTTAATTTGTCTGGACCTTTTATGTGATCTTTTCTACAAAACATGATTGATGTTCATGCAAAATTTTCCTGATTACATTATGTGATTTAATTACCTCAATGTGCACAGCTAAAAATACTCTTTGACATTGGACAGTGCAGTAAGGTCTTGCTGAATTGAGCTGCACCGGCTAACATCAACAAACTTTGGCTTATATTTATCGCTTTTTCGACTATCCATGATAAGAAACTGCTGCAGCCATCGCAGTAAGTTACAAGGACAAATTTTGCATAGGACTGAAAAATCTTTTTTAGCAACATGTGGCAAAGTGGTGTTCCTACACAGCCTGTGCCTCTGATGGTCTGGAGGTATCGCATATTTTGTTAATAACAAGTGTAATGAAATCTTATTGTATCTATGAAGAAAAGAACAATGAATTATTGTAACTCAGTCCAGGAATCATTATAATTTTATTACTCAGGAATAGTGGATGCTTAGGCCCAAAAAAATAATGTTGTGTTTCCGGTAACAGAGCTATTGCTTATTGAAGGTTATGTGATGACATCGTTGCAGTGCCTATGCACTATGCACCATACCAACTATACAGATATACAGTTAGTTATGTTGTATGAATTCCTTTCCTGTATGCATAGATTCCTTGAATGCGATGCATCAGGCTAGTGGTATATAGGAAGTAGGCTTTGCTGTTAATAACTTTGCAGCTTAATTGCCGTTTTTAATCAGCCCAGTACAGGATAGACAGATGGGGCGCAATTAATGATGGACAGATGAAAGCTCAGCAATTTGTCAGTTGGCCAATTCCATATAAAATACATATGTTGACTAATTTCAGATGGAAATATGAGGCAAGGTGCAACTTCTAAATTCTGTCATTTAAGCTGAATATTATATTAGATGATAAATTCTTTTTCAGCATTTGAATTATGCCTATCTGTAGGCTGCCACAACATGATAAGGTGAAGGAAACGTATTTCTAGCTATCATTCTTTGATATACTGTCTTTCATGGATCTTAAGTTAATTGCATCGTATGTTTTAGTGCTGGACCCAAAGGAGATAACATGCTTGAATGGGTCTCTACTATCCTTGGACCTCCTGGTTCTGTCTACGAAGGGGGAGTCTTCTTCCTAGATATACATTTTCCTCTGGAATATCCATTTAAGCCACCAAAGGTAGTAATATTTTTTGTTCTAGAAGGCACTTTCTATGTCTGCTAACTTGATGTTGGTGCGTGGTTGAAGCAGAGTTGTTTGGTGTTGGCGATGTACTCCAATACTGATGATTATAAATTTGCATTAAATTATGCTTCATGTAATGTTATCCCTTTATATGTGGATGGGTGTACATTGTGACATCAGGGTACACCAATACAAACATCATTTTAGAAAGAGACCAGTTAAGTTCAGTTCTATCACTTGGCGGCCAAAGACATAACTTTATAGTGTTAGTAGGCAGAGATGATATCTGGAAGAAAGTGCGTAATTAAACCAGTCAAAGAATGAATTTTAATGTTTATTGAATGTGTGTGTGTTGGACGATTGATTCGATTTGTGTAGGTTGTTTTCCGGACTCGCATTTACCACTGTAACATCAACAGCCAGGGCGTCATCTGCCTCGACATTCTCAAGAAGAACTGGTCCCCTGCTCTGACAGTTTCTAAAATTCTCCTCTCCATCTGTTCACTACTGACAGACTGTAACCCCGCTGACCCTCTTGTGGGCAGCATCGCAGCACAGTATCTCCAGAACCGCGAGGAACACGACCAAACTGCTCGATTGTGGACGAAGAGATACGCAACCGGAATTCAACAGAGCTAATTCTTTCGAAACGTTATGAAAGGAATAACTGTCACAAAAACAATCATTTCATCGAGCGATCTAATTAAACTTTGGCAATTTTGCTATCACACATTATGTATGCTGTGTAGACTAATGAAAATTTCTGTAGAATTATGTCTTTAGCTCCCTTACATATATAGTTGACTCTGCTTAAAGTTGCTATTTAGCTTGTGTTTTGAAAAGAGAATCATGATCACTGTAGGAGTTGGTAGAAGACGTGTGAAATCAACTTTTTTCTTTCATACCGATAGTTGTATGTTATTTATTTTACTATTATATCATTATTATTATTATTACTGGTGGTATTTTAATAAATTATTATTACTTAAGCGTTTGTTTGGTGAGGTAGATATAATCCCACTGGACTTAAATACACTACAGAGAAATTAAAGTGCAGATTCATATTACTTTTATCTGTTGTTGTTTTTATGCGTGAATTTAATAAATTTGCTTGAATTGATCACAAATTTGGATTTGTTGACGATATTTGGAAAGTAATTGTGTAATTTGATTCATGCTTGTGAAAGTTCTGATTTAGTAGGAGCTGTTGTCTAACTAATTATCAGATCATTTGCTAGTGCTTACTGTTTGAAAAATCATCATTCAAGACCAGTCCATATGCAAATTCTTTTCATTTTAATTTCCATGTGTTAGGTTTCTTACGCCATTTATTATATGTGTTTTTGAAATTTTTCGTGCATGTGTTGTTGGACATGATTGTAACATCCAATTGCTTCATGGTGTGATTTTGATGCTGGTGGATTTCTCAGAGGCCAGTAGTTGTCTGGCTTACGATTTGATTATAAATAGGATCTTAAAAGTTTACCAACTGAATAATTTGGCTGTCTGTTTGATTGTGATAATTTTTCACATGTGTTTTGAATGTTATGTAGCAGAATCTTGACAGCATGTTTGTAAGCGACAATTTGTTAAATTTAATGATACGCGAGATAAATGCTTGTATTTTTATGTGGAAGTAATTAACTGTTGTCTTGTGAAACTTATTTTTAAATCTAGGCAGTGTGGCACTTGATGAGGGAAGGGGGGATATGAAATGGTTGAAATCGGTTGATTCCACGTTGAATCGTTGATACTGGAATCGTGTCATCAATACGGTGGAGACTAGATGATGTGTGTACTAAAGACACAGCCATTCGCTATTAATTAAGATATTCTTTCTCCTCCGTCAAGTGTTCACCGACGATGAGGCTCTAACAAAACTTCTTTATTTTGGCCGGTCTCTTGCGAGTTCTATTGCCTTTCTTAGCTCCAATCCTCTGTCTTCTATGTCCTCCAGTGCGTTATCTATCCATTTCTTCTTTGGCCGTCCTCTGCTCCTCGTTCCTTCCACTTCTCCATGCAGCGCCTTTGCCGGCATTCTTCCGCTCTCCATCCTGATCACATGTCCATACCATGTTAGTCTTCTTTTCTTTATTCTTAATTAAGATAAGTTATGATAATTCTAGCTGTAGTTGGTAAATGCAACCTGGACTTGGACTGTTTTAGGATGTAATCTGTGGCTCTGATGTCTTCTTGGTTATGTCAGTTAATCACAGGATTAGACACAACTCCTTGATTTATGCTTTGTTGTTTGCCCCATAAATAAATACTAATAGAAGTATATACGTGAACTTAAGTATGTAGCTGGAAACAGGCACGCACACACATATAGTGACATATATGTTATATTTATGTATATCTGTTGTGGTGTTGTGTCACAAAATGATGTCTGATAGCTCTGGGGTAACTCTTTGCAATGTTGCATAAATTTGTCATATTTTGGTGTGCCTCAATCTAATATAAAGGGCCTTTGATTTCAGTATAGGCCTACTATAATAGCCATTGCTTGTTAAAGGTTTCAAACAGCTCTATATGAATGTTGTCAGTGTTGTTTTAGTGCTGTTGAGAAATTCTTGAAAGTGACTATGACATGTTTCCAGAGACATTACTTTCATTACTGTTTCTGCACTGCGTTTGTTGTATTTTGTGCGCACATAAAGTGCTGTCTCTTAGCACAAGAGCACAAGTTAATTAGGGTACTTTTTAGACTTATGTTAAGGTTTTGTTTGCGCTTGTGAACATGCCAAGGTCAGCATTGTTGTGCCAGCCACTCAGGGCTTAAAGTGTGGCTGGACGGTGTCCATACACTTATTTTAAAATCTGAACGCCTTCCTGCCACTTATTGGCCAGCACAGCCTGGAAAGATAAAGGGTGTCCAGGCACTTCTTTTGGAAAGATAAGGGCGTCCAGGCACTTATTTTTACACACACACTTTAAGCACTGCGGCCACTGATACAATAGCAATAGTGGTTGGCACCACAAGTATGTCCATATTAATTGAGTTTTAACTAGGTTTGTAAATAAAAGAATTGTTTTCATGCATTATGCTAATGTGCTTTCTCTTGCTGGCGATTGTCAAGTTGACATAGAATCATAGGCGCAACCACCCTATGGGACCCACGGGACGCGTCCCCCCCAACTTTTGAGTGGTCCCATTGACTTTATCATTATGGTCCCCCCAACTTTTAGGACGTGATTCATTTGGTCCCTCCCAACTTTTAGGACGTGATTGCGCCTATGCATAGAATGCGCTGCTACACGTGCGAGTTTGTATTGCAATGGTAGTTTTTAATCTGCTTTCTAAATAATCATCACTAAACCTTGTCTGTAACGGTGACACCTCTTCGTCTTTTCTTGAGGTGTTTAGTTAGATTGAAGACATACAGCATTGTGCAGCACTAAGACTCAGAGTGTATTCATGTAATGTCTTATATAGGATTTCACTTTATACTTTCATCTACATTATTTTTCTGAAGAATGACTGCATGACAGTATATAATATTATCAGATTTTGTGTGTTCCCAAACTTTATGGAGTGATGACATGATTTGTTGTATCTTTGATCAGTTTCTGCTTTTTAGAGTTTTCAGGGAATGATATGGCGATAGTAGTGTACAAAATGATGCGTGTAACTTGCTGCACATATGTTGTGATAGCAGAAGTGCATTCGAATAAACGAATATAAATAGCAGCTAAACGAGAATCTAAGAAATTTTTAGACTTTTTAACATTGATCATTTAGGCATGTTGCCAAGTGTTAGGTATTAATGTCAATTTTGTGCTAAGTTTCATAGTAATATTGACTTGAAATAATTTCAGAACATATAATTATATATGTCTGATTTTTGTGTTTCCCAACCTTTATGTAGTGATGACTTGATTCCTTGTATCTTTAATCACGTTGTGCTTTTGGACATTACGAGTATTGAGATAATAATAACAATACCGAACAGATGCTGAATTCATTTTTTACCTTGCCTGGCATTGGACTCCAATAGCGTATCATACAAATTCGTTTTCCATTTCAAAAGTAATTCTCCGCAACTATGATTTAGCACAGTTAAATTACTTATAAGTGGTGATTCTAGTTAACTGATTTACATTAAGATCGTAAATGTTTGGTGTAGTACTAACTGCTGGTAAGAAATTGCAGATAGATTTAGAAAGACTTGCATTTTTGTATGATTGTATCGTTAGACATGATTAGTTTCCGTCTATTCAGATGTGTGTGCAAGTGTCGGTCCTTCAACCAAACTCGTTTTGGTGTTAGATAAAGCACAACAGAGCTTAACTATGAACAACATTACTATGAACATTACTATGAACAGCATTACCATGAACAGCATTACTATGAACAGCATTACTATGAACAGCATGGTGATGAATTTCGACTGGAAGGTTCAATTAGCTTGAACAAGTCTGACATGATTCTACGACCCCCCCACCATGGAAATTAATTTATCTTTCTATTTATTTTATAACAATTATAGAATTAAGTGCATCCGCATCGTTCTCAGGGCCGTTTTAAGGAGTTTTGGGGCCCTAGGCACAAATCCTAAACATATCCACAAGTCTAATCTACTCTAGCTAAATCAAAGTTTCTGCACGGGACGGAGAACAAGTAATTGTCGGTCGATTGCTGAAACGTGTAGCGCCGAGAAGGGCGGGTTATGGGAAAGGAATGTATCCCTCCATGCAGTCAGAAATTGTTGAATTTTCACATTGCATTTTAAGCTGCCATCTTAACAAAATTGCTCAACATTTGCAGTGCTGACATGAATAGCTTATAGTCTAAGACTTCAATGATTGTTCTTGCAATTATAATAATTCTTTATTCAGTTTCCACATTTTAATGATACATGCAGCATTGTAAGCTGGGATCTAAGCAAAATTACCGATTATTATTTCAGTGCTGATTACAATTGCAAGAGTAGGCCTACGTGGTTGAAAGTTTCAATAAATATAATTATTATTACAATAATAATTTCTTGACGTATAAAGTTCAGCAACTCAGTTCTGCTGCTTCTGGACCATTACAGTATAGCCTAACGAATAACTGCAGACAGATGTATAATTATATAAGACTACTTTCTTGCATTGGAATTCGCTTATTCCCGCGCGTTGCTCAAAAAGGGCTTGCATTGTAGACCAGGATAGGCCTACCGTTCTCGGAATTGCCACAAATGTTACACAAACCAAGGAAGAACCGCCAAAATCTGGAAGCCATGTAGTAATGATGCTGTTTTACTAAGTGTTCAAGTATCAAACATTTTGAAATTTCGACAGTTTTAAATTTGAAAGGTAGCACTAAAAAGGCGAAAATTAGTTGTACAAAAATAGTACATATAGGCTACAAATATTAACAGTAAATTACACTCATTGTAATATGATTGTATCATATTATTATATTAATAGATTTTATCGTCATAATATCATATAATAGTAAATAATATCACGGTATATATTACTAGAGTTCGTGTATTATACAATAATGTATAAGCAGCAATTCAGGGCTGTTTTTAAGGAATTTTTAGAACTGCATAACTTCTTTTCCCTCCCATCCTCCATAGTAAATTATTTCCAATCAGAGGACAATGACCATTTTTTGCTAGTTTTAACTGTACAGAAGTGTTTCTACAACTGCACAAATCCATTTAGAACTGCACATTTTGTGTACAACTGCACGTTAAAAAAGCCCTGCAGCTATTCAAACTTATAATTTGGTCAAATGTTTTGGATAGTCATTTCTGGATGAAGTTCCTTCCACGCATGGGAGATGCTTAGATTAAACACTGAACGTAACCCGATTTCAGCCTCAAACTCTCAGTCTCAGATATGGAGTACCGGTACACTATTCATGCCTTCTATGTGCATGTGTGTCATTTTGTTGATATTGATAGAAGGACCTATAGATCTATATAGGCATATACTGCTGTCACAGCAATCTTTGTATTACAATTGTAAAATAAATTTAAGCTTAGCACACGTTAAAGTTCGTATAACATGTTGCTAATTTGTTAAGCAATGTATATCATTTTGGGTCGTCGCGGGGCCCCCTGTTGCGCGGGGCCCTAGGCACGTGCCTTGCGTGCCTATGCCTTAAAACGGCTCTGATCATTCTTCATATATACACGTATGTACAGATAATAAATTAAACTGTAACTGACAACTGAAAAATCAGGCTGCTGTTAATTGTAACTAAAATAGCAAAAAAAATTAGAAATAAAGTAACTTTAACTGAAAACCATAACTGAACTGAACACTGCCGGGTGCAAGGTGTCAGTCTAGTAGCTGCGAAATGTGGACATGCATTCTGGACAAGCATGCATACGTACATTCTCCTTGTTAGATGTACTATCTGGGGTACTCGGCGTTGCCTGAGAAATTTCGGTTTTTGTCCCACCCAGCCCAAACCACTCTGTGTTGCCTGCTTCGACCGGTTTATTTCGGGTTTTTCTTGCTAGAAATTTGAACGTGACCATTGTCACTTTGTGTCTTGCCACTCCTGCTAAAATGTCTTTGAGCACCCACAGGCTGCGTCGATACCACAACCGGTTATAGTGTATACAGTTATGCAGGTATGTTAATTAACATCAAACTTAACTACTAACAGAACAGACAGCCTGCAAAACAGCGGCACTAATAGCAGCCTACAAAGCACATCCATCCTATATAATACTGGAATCGAACTCCAAGTCCGCTTATCTACATGCCAATGCAGTGGCGGCGCCAGGATTTCAGTTTCGGAGGGGCTGAAGCCCGCGGAAAAATTTTCCATTTTCGCCGCCAAAATTTCTGGCGACCTTTTTTTTTTTTTTTTTAGTCATCGACCAAAATCTCATGAAAATTTTCCATTTTCGCCGCCAAAATTTCTGGCGACCTTTTTTTTTTTTTTTTTAGTCATCGACCAAAATCTCATGAAAATTTTCCATTTTCGCCGCCAAAATTTCTGGCGACCTTTTTTTTTTTTTTTTTTTTTTAGTCATCGATCAAAAATCGTGGATTTTCTATGTAAAATAATTAAAATGGCCATTTTTTTAGGGGGGGCTTAGCCTCCTGTAGGGGGGGCTTAGCCCCCCCAGCCCCCCCTAGCGCCGCCACTGTGCCAATGTGTTATCCAATGCGCCACCGCCCTCCCGCTACAATAGCCTATGTGGATGTAGATACGATTGTCAATGAGACAGAAGAAAATGTTGCTATGGTTATGTTTGTCTAAATAGATATGGAACATAGATCTGTTTATATTGTCTTCAAAGTTCAAACAACATGGGTTGACATGAATAGGCCTATGATTGTCACTCAAACAGAAGACTGTTGCCATGGTCACGATTGTCTTCAAACAGCACAATAGCCTACATAGTACATACGTAGATGTAGATACTGATTGTCATTTGTTGCTGAGACTGAAGTAGGTGTTGCTATGGTTACGATAATACGATTGTCACTTTAACAGAAAATCTGTTAATAATCATGGTTACGACATAATGTACTATAGACTCCGTAGGTAGAGGCAAGAGTGGGCAGCTGCTCCCCCTAGAAAATTGACATCTGAGGCCTTCTACTTTTTTTTAGCTTTTGACCAATTTCAATGCAATAATGCTAGTAATGATACACAAACCGAAACTGAGAAAGTTGCATTTTGGAGGGGGGTCCATAATTTTTGGTCTTGGGCCGACAAAAATTTTCGTTGGTCTTCTGCCGATAAATTGTTTTTAGTCTTTTGCCAAAAAACTTCTAAAAACTCGTGTCAACTCCGGTCATTTAAAAATCTGATGACTTTTTTAATTAAGTGCTACTTTCTCTCTCACCTTCCTAGCTGTTCCCGTTGCGTTGATTTACAGCTTCTTGAAACCTGATGGGGGGAGGTGCCACGTCCTATATGTAAATCTCTGAATGGGGTGGGGCATGTCCGGATTGCCTCCCCCCTTTGGATCCGCTCCTGAATGAGCATGATACAGATCTACTATTATAGGCCTGTATTAGGGTGCATCAAACGCCCCAAAGTTATCAAAATGCATTGTCCCTAGGCTTAAAATGTTCCTTTTATCTCTAATATATCCCTGATCAAAAATCATAAAAATAAAAAATTGTTTAGGTATCCCACCTCCATTTTTTAAAATGTACATAATTATCATTCGACATACATTACTTATTGAATTTGTCGGATTGTATAGCGTTTTAACAGGACTTGTTTTAGGCTGGAAAGAAATATATCATACAAGTAGTTACTATATGTTTCATGTTTTTATTCATTCATTTATTCATTCATAGCATTTATATAGCGCCCTTTCAAGAAACTACTCAGAGGCGCTCCCAAATGCCATTGCTGTCAAATAAGAATATTAAGGAGGAGCGCCTTGCAATTGCTGTTGGGAATGCAAAAGAGCTGAAGTTCCTCGGTGTGCCATCTTATGCAATGGGATCACAGAGAAAAATCTGGACATCATTGCTGATCTGACCATTGATCTCCTGCGCTCATGGCAATGTATACAGTGACTCCATTGTCAACATGGCATTTGACACCACCGGATCAAATACAGGACACGTTACCGTTGCTTGTGTAACAATTCAGATGCGGTTAGGTCGAGCTCTTCTCTGGTCAGGATGTCGACATCACGTTGGTGAAGTAATTCTTACACACGTGTTTGAAGATCTTCAAATTGAGACTTCAAAATCACCCGAGGTGGTATTATTCGCAAGGCTTCGTAAGAACTTCCAGCTCCTCAAGACACATCGGTCAGCAACAGAAAGACTATCACGCTTTGATGATGATGTATTCAGTGAGAATGCGAAACCATTTATTGACATTTGCAGAGAACAATTATTTCGACAGATTTATAGTTCACAGTTGTCCTTTCGTAAAGATGACTTTAAGGAATTTGCAGATCTCTGCCTCTTGTTTCTTGATGGAGAAGTAGAAGGAAATAAAGTCACATTCAAGTGACCTGGAGCACTCCACAAGGCCAGATGGATGGCCAAATTGATCATATGTCTTTTTAAGCAACAGATTGCAAAGCTTCCACGCAACACAATAACAACAGAGTGTCAGGTCACAAAAGTGAGAGACTTCATGAATTTTGTGACCCTGGTTTACAGCTCTTGGTGGATGACTTGTAGTTCGGTGACTGATTCGCCATGGAATGACTTGAAGCTATACAAATCATTTTTGCAATATGACTTGCTGAATGCACAGGTCTCCGCGAGTGCTGTTCGTGCGTGCCTTAAAACGACATTTGTGTTATTTAACGACAGAAAGGGTGCCACTTGCACTGTTTAGTAATAATGTTCCAGACACTGAGCGACGTGCCCTTGCTAATCGCCTGCTTTCAGTTAAGCCAAAAGAACGCTTGCAATTGCCGCAGAACAGATTTGAATCGGGCTTTGGGAAACCTAAATTTCCAGATGTAATAACAGCTACAACAACTCTTGCCGATCTTGCAGGGACTGACTCGTGGTATATGTTTGAAATACTACAAGTTGACACTCAGTTCCTCAACGAAGAGCTGTCCGACTGGTGGAGCCGCAATGACTATCAAACTGCTATGAGAAACATTGAAGCACTCAACGTAGTCAATGACTGTGCTGAGAGAAGAGTGAAGCTCAGCTCGGATTTTCTGTCAGCATCAAAGACTGAACAGCATTATCAAGATGTGCTTCAAGTTGTGGAACAAGACCGGCAGAGACAATCCAATCCGCGCAAACGCAAGCCAACTTCCGAATGACAATATCCGCTTGACTTGTGTCATGTAATAGCATCGCAACGTAAATGTTTTCACAATAGTAATAATAAATATGTCCACTTCTAAGAATATTTGCAATACTTTGCAATACTTCTGAAGATGGCTCTTGGCTAATACAGCACAGATAATATTAAGAACTATTGGACCTATCTTTAAAGTTTTGTTGCAGCATAATAACGCATAATCTGTTCAGTGTGTTCGCCATTGTAAAACTTCAGTTGCTGGGTGGGATACCTAGAATATGTCAGAAAATTCTTAAATTTTGGGAAACACACTTTTTTAGTAATAGGAAAAGAAGTGAATCAGGGACAAAAACTTTTGAAAGTTTTTTAACAATTATGGGGCGTTTGATGCACCCTAGCCTGTATACATGTAGCTGTTAATTTTGAGAATATAAAACGGGGTCTTTTATGACGTCACTTCGATTATGATATAATTCCACATTTAAATAAGTTCACTGAGAAAATGAAATTGGGCCTATTGTGACGTCACTTCGATCAGTATACAGATCTACAGATCTACTATCATATAATTTCATTTATTTTGAGAATACAAAACTTGGCCTGTGTTTATTGTAACGTCACTCTGATTATGATACAATTTTGCTATTATATTATAAGTTCACTTCGAGAATTAAAAAAATTAGGCCTATTGTGACGTCATTTCGATTATGATACCTAATGGACTATTATAGAAGTGCATTTTGAGAATATAAAGTGGCCTATTGTGACGTCACTTCGATTATGATACAAATGTACTAGACCAATTATAGAAGTGCATTTTGAGAATATAAACAAGGCCTATTGTGACGTCACTTCGATTATGATACAAATGTACTAGACCAATTATAGAAGTGCATTTTGAGAATATAAACAAGGCCTATTGTGACGTCACTTCTATATTTACACAGATCTACCAGCATATTATGTTCATTTTGCGAATATAAAACGGGGTCTTTATGACGTCACTTTGATTACGATACAATTCTACTATTAAATAGGTTCACTGAGAAAATTAGGTCTGTTGTGGCGTCATTTCGATTATGATACAGATCTGCTGTAATATTATTTCATTTTCATAATAGGGCCTACAAAACTGGGACTGTTTAAGCGCAAAATCGCTCAGATTATGATACAAATCTATTAGTATGCGTTCAGTTTGAGAATATAAAACTAGGCCCATTGTGACGTCACGTCGATCATTATATAGACCTATTATTAAAAAAGTTCATTTTGAGGCCTATTGTGAATTTGTGACTAACTTCGATTATGATACAGATCTACTATTAGAGAAGTACATTTTGAGAGTGTAAACTAGGTCTATTGTGACGTCACTTCTATTATTACACAGATCTATCGTAATAATTATTGAAGTTCATTTACAGAATCCAAAACGAGGCCTATTGTGACGTCACTACGATTACAGTGCAACTGTGCAAATCTACTATAAATTCACTGAGAATACGAAATTAGGCTTATTGCTACGTCACACAGATTATGACACAGATATATTATCGTATAATTTCATTTTGAGATCATAATAAAAAATATAATTGCAGAGGTGAGCAAGAGACAAAACTATAGGCCAAGTCGACGAAGTCAATCGTCGGCAGAGCCCAGTCGATCGAGTCGTCGAGAGGTCGACGAAGTCGATCGAGTCGATCGTCGGCCGAGCCAAGTCGATCGTAGCCCACGACTCAATCGACTGCGGGGTATACGAGTCGGACTGACGATATATAGCCTAATTATAACCGATCCAGCTATCTCTCGTCTGTGGAAGATTAACAATTTGCCTCTGGACAAAAAAGGCTTATGGAAACATTTAATCATGTTGAAAATAAGTTTTGCAAAAATTATGCCAATGATACCTGAGGCATTACACATACTGTGTGGGAACAGAAAAAGAAAGAGTGAAAGACAACAATCCAATGATAATAAATCAAAATATTAATAGGCCTAAGTATCATCATGATTAATTATGATCATTAGCATATCACGGCTTTAAAATGGGGTAAACCCACTTTCGGGCGGCTCGGGCCCATATGACTACCCGCCTGATTTTGCTAAATAAATGCTATAGCAGATGCCATGTCCCGATTATCTTCTGAGCATTGGACCTACGAGTCTACGACTGCAGTTCAATGTCAAGTGTTGTGCTGCTTGTGCATAGTTTGCTTCATAGACCTAGGCTATATGCGCAACAGAAGAAGCCACATAGACCTTCTGAAAAACACAGGATTCTTAAAAACGTTGATTCTATATAAAGCTGTACAATATTCCATCTGGCATTGAGCAACAAACAATATTGTTGCAGCTTTATAAGTTTTTAAGAATATATGCCTAATGCATGGAATAAGCTTGTATATATCCAAATTTATAGGCCAAGATAGCTTATACATGTAGGCTATGCTTATTCGTGTGCGTTCTACTTAAGAAACAGTCTTTTTGTCGATGAATTTAGGAACCTTGGCTATAAAAGACACGATTTTAACGGTTGCACACCCTCCACGTCCTCCTCCTCCCTCTGCTCCTCCTCTTCCTCCCTCCGTTCTCTTCTTTCTTATCCTTCTCCACACACATTCACGTCCGCCCCTCCTCCATTCTCACCTCAGCCGCTATCGGCACTATACCGTTGGCCCAGCAGCTGCAGCTGTTCTAGCAGGAGGCTGTTGCTATGGCAATCCATCCAGCAGTACGCCCTGCACTCGCTGAAACCGCATCAGCATCTTCGTCGCTATAGCTGCTGCTGCTGTGGCCGTTGCACGCTGTTTTCGTCTTTCAGACATTTGCCAAAAAGTTCGCGAATCCCGCCAAACGCGAAGTTCCCGCGATTACCGTAGTAATTGGAAGCTGCGCCTTCGAATTATTCCGCAGCCATATTCATAGAGCCTTGCCCTTGTCCTCAATCATGCACCCACGAACATTGAACAATCTGGTTAGAGTTACAAAAAGCATTAGATTAAATAGAAATGTATTTTGACGACTGTTTCTCGGAAGCAATTAGTCACTTCATGCACGACTCGCGATCGGTGATTAACATCATACCAGATATGACTAATTGAATAGGCCTAGTCCTAGTCCTATGGGACTATAGGCCTAGTTTCGGTTAGAGCAAAGCGTCCGACTTTGTACGATATCACTGTGGGCCTACTCCCCCTCCTCAGGCTCCCCGACAAATGATTGCCTTATGGCCGCGTACCAGGCCGTTCCTACGGTACTTTGTTGAGCGTATAGAGGCAAGACGCCTTCAATCAACTAAATCGTTGAAATTTCAAAACTGAAGAACATAAATTTAGTGCTCAAGGCACTCTCTCTAGCGCTACTTGACCTAAAGTTATCTCGCTAGTAATCTGTAAATTCGTCCGATGTGTTTTAGCAACAATTAAGTAGGCTAAACTATAGCCTAATTATGTTGTTCGTCTGACATCAGTCTTAGCCATAAATTGGTTTCACGGTATCATCTCTGTCCACTGTGTCCATGTCTGTTTATGTTCTTAAACAGATGCATGACAGTTTGGAAATAAAGCATATAAATTACAATGACATTGCTTGCCAACGATCGTTTAACGTCCGAAAGCCGTTTCCTGTTTCCAGTGGTTTCTTTGTGAATTAATAGTCATAGTCATCCATGGGCGGAGAAGCAGTTATTCTTGAGCCGAGTGCCGCCAAAGGAAACTCAAAAGCAACAGCTAAAATTTAGTCATTATTATTAACGGTATTGGCATCCATTGTGGAATGTTATCATGTAAAATTGATAACACCAAAAAGGTGAGTTTTAACCTCTGTCTTGTATTAAGTTTGCTTTTCAGTTATTCGTCGCCCAGCCACAGTTTGGCTAAGTCAATTCTTCATAGCGTCGCCCAGTCACAGTTCTGTTGGCTCAGATCCACTTTATGACTGAGCAGAATTTTCGTACTCCTGCTCTGGCATTAAAAAGAGATGTCGAAGCCAGAGTTTTCGGTCTAAAAATCAGTGATAGTCGGCGGTCGAGTATAAGAGCCCCAAGACATCGCCATTCGTCGCTTCTGATATAAAATCATACGCTTTCTTTCCTTCCAATCCTCATAGCTAGAATCTAGAATTGGGCTATAGTCTATACCTCGAAAGGAACTGCCACTTGCAGAGCAGTGTTTAATCTAGTCCCCCTGCTCTGGGGGGGGAATCGAGGTTTCTGGGGGGGGGACAATTGAACGTCCGAAGGACGCTCATGAGGCGCGTAGCGCCGAGACCTGAAGGGGGAGGGGTGTGGGGAAACTTTTTGAATTGCCACATTGCAATGGCAGCATTTTAAGATGTCATCTTAACAAAATAGCTGTACTCTTTCAGTGCCCCAACAGAAACTTTTTGAACTTCCACATTGCAATGGTAGCATTTTAAGGTGTCATCTTAACAAAATAGCTGCACTTTTTCAGTGACCCATCAGCAACTTTTTGAACTTTCACATTGCAATGGCAGCATTTTAAGATGTCATCTTAACAAAATAGCTGTACTCTTTCAGTGCCCCAACAGAAACTTTTTGAATTTTCACATTTCGATGGCAGCAATTTAAGGTGTCATCTTTAAAAAGCTGTACTTTTTCAGTGCTTATAAGAGTGACCTAAGACTTGAATAAATATACGCAATATTTACAAAATTATTTTTGTGGGAGTTTCCACACTGTAATGGTACCCTTTCAAGATTCCATTTTAGCAAAATAACTCCATTATTTCAGTACTGATAAAAAGTGTTTCAGGATTTCAATATATATATATTTATATATATATTATATAATTATAATTACAATAAAAGTATCTTTATGTATCGCGTTCAGCATCTCAGTTCTGTTGTTGTTAGGTTATTCTAATGAATGACTGCAGACATGTTTATATAAGCTGACTTTTAAGCACTATAATCAGCTTATCCCTGTTTCCCAATATGATCCTAAATTGCTGACCAAGATACACTTTCCGAAATCATATGGTACACAAATCAGCCAAGAACTAATAAACTACTGGTACCAAAATATGGAAGCCACAATATAGTAATGATGTTGTTTTACTAGGTGTTCAAATAATAGGACCAAAACAATTTGAAATTTGACAGTTTAAAATTTGAAGGATAGCACTGGGGAGAAGCCATTCAGTTGTTCAAAAATAGTATTTGTACAAAAATTCACAGTAAGTTATACTCATTTCAGCCGGATTGTGTCATATATTATAATAGTAAAAAATTACTATAGCCATATAATAGAAAATAGTATTACGGTATGTTATTATGACAGTTCATGTAATGCGATGATGTAGACAGCAACTAAAAACTATTATCAGTTTGACGCATTTTTCTGGAGGGGATGTCATCTCTGGTTTTAGCTACAAAAAATAGTGTTTATACAAATATTTACAGTAAGTTATACTCATTGCAACCAGGGGCGGATCCAGGGGGGCCAATCCGGCCATGGCCCCCCCATTTAAAAATTGCATGGAACGTGGCCCCCCCATTTGGTTTTAAACACATGTAGTGGGAGAGAAAAACAGGACATCTGGCCCCCCCCCCTATTAGAAAATCGTACGGGACGTGGCCCCCGTTCGGAAATGGCATCTTCTTTTCCTGAAAAATTAATGGATGACTAAAAAAAAAAAAAGGTCATCAGTTTTTTCGGCGGACGGAATGTTGTTTTTTCCCGGAAAATTGGTCGATTGACAAAATTTTTTTCTCCTGTCTCACAAGACCAAAAATTTTGGCCCCCCCATCGAAAATTCCTGCATCCGCCCTTGATTGCAACATGATAGTATCATATATTATAGTAGTAAATAATGTCATATAATAGTAAATAATATCATGGTATATCATAACACTTCATGTAAAACAACGATGAAAACAGTAACTAAAAAATAAATATCATTTTGTGAAATTTTTATGGGGGGAAATGTCAATCCTGGGGGGGAAGTTCCCCCCCAGAGACGTCTAGATTAAACACTGCTTGCAGAGGTGCTGGAACTCTGTAAGACATCTCGGGAACTGACTCGAAGTGAACGGTTTGTGACACTGCGAAGTCAGTTTAGCCGAGTGCTGGAATAAGCAGAATTGCTAAAACCAGAAATTGCGTGGCAGTCTCATGGATGGACTACGGAAACCTAAGCCCAGAAAGAAAGTAGAAAGATGATACTATATATAGGCCTAGAACTTTGTCGCTTTGCATGGCGGAGATCTGGGCGGAGACTGGGGGGGGAGGGCAGAAAGACGCGAGATTTTTTGACGGACGAATGGCTGAGTACGTGTCGCCGAAAAATTTCCATCTTTTGTGGGCCAAAATTTCTGACGACCTTTTTTTAGTAATCCGGCGAAATCTCGACGAAATTTTCTATTTTCGCCGCCAAAAAAGTTAATGACCTTTTTATTTTTTTAGTCGTGACGCTCAACGATTGGGGGGGGAGACAACTGCATGTGCCGTCCCCCCAACACCTCCATTGGGGGAGACCGCCCCCCTGTCGCCCCCCTAAGTCTCCGCCCATGTAGTCATCTTGACCTTTGACTTGACATCTATTTGTTGTTGAAAACCTATCAATTTTGGCAAACCGTGCTGTTCAAGACCGTAGCTATATATAGGGAGGTGTTTTGGGTGTTTGAACTCCCTCCGAAATGAAATAATGGTTACTCGCGATGATAAACTTTAATCGAAAGATAAATCGCGATTACAATTTTAATCGATGAGCAACCATTTAGTTTCCATGACTACGATCTCACATGGCGCGATCATAATTTGATAGGCCTATACCCTGTGCATTAAACATTGGTAGGCCTATAGGCCTACCTACCTTTGAACATTATATGTAGATACTATATTAAACAGATAGCCTGAGATAGGCATAAGTGTAAAAGGAACAGCATGCTATTTACCTTGGATCAAGGCCGTAGCTATAGTTTTTTTGGGGGTGTTTGAACACCCCCCGAAATGGAAAATGTAATACATAGGCCTAATAGAATGCATTTACTAGCGCAATGTGTAAAAACTACGAAATAAAACCATAAAAACACCCCCATAAATGAAAAATGTGAAAAAATTGAATGAATTGGTGACATTTTCTGAAGATTTTCGGTCGGACGACTGAAAAAAGGTCGTCAGTTTGTTCTTTCAAACTGCAGAAACATCCCCCGAAATCAAATCCTGGCTACGGCCTCACTTTGGATTTAAGATCTTAATGCATGTAGGCCTACGCGTAGTTGAGTAGTTGCGCAGTTGCGTTACTTGCGTAGGCTTATAGTGCCTACTCCTACTTGTCTTGCATGTTTAAGGCTACTCCGTCTTCTTATCTAAAGGAGGAGCCATGATGCATCTGCCGTTCGGTCTCCTTCATCCTCAGACACAGCCATAGATTTCTTTGCTCGGACCGAGTCGGACGGGTAGGGCGATCTGCGCTTTTGTTCTCTCGCCCGAAAGCTTCAGTGCTCCAACACCGACGCTTTGATAGGCAACTGCAGCTGTCGACCCATCAATCTGGAATAAGCTGACTCGTAACGTAGCCTATAGGCCTATAGGCCTACGTACGCTTCTTGGATTTCATTGTTTCCTTTCTGTGAGCGTTTGAAAACGATTAGATCAACATAATTATTCGATCGTGGATTTGTATCGTCAGGTTGGTATCTCAGGTGAGTTCTCTTGAAATGTGATAAAATGAATTTGCAATTGCAATTAACGGCGCTATAGCAGTCATTCGATTAGCGTATAGGCAGGCCCGCATTAAGGTAGGTGCTAAGGGTGCTGCAGCACCCGGGCCCGCGGGTTTTGGGGCCCGCATTTTCGGAAATGATGAAATTTCTTAGCAAGAATATTGCAACAATAATAAATACGAAGTTATCGTCAACCAAATTTTGGCAAAGTTCTCCCACACATCCGATTTATTAGCTCCAGCTTATGAATTGGTTGAAATAGCCGGAACTTATTGTAAATTTATCTTTGGGAACAGAGCCGAATTAAGAAATGTGGGGCCCTGTTCGGGAAATTTTTTGCGGATCTTCTGCCAAAAATTTTGATGACCTTTTTCAGTCGTTTGGTCGAAATTTGCTAAAAATCTAAAAATTATCAGAATTTTTCACGCATGTGTGGAGTCCCTAAAGTGTGGGGCCCCTGTTCAGTCGAACATGTTGAACATTCCGTAATCCGGCCCTGTTTGGGAGGTAGCCTATCTTAAAATTAAATTATAAGCCATGCGGGATTAGAGAAATAGCGTTAGAAAACATGTTATTGTATAACTCTTAATTTACCTATTGTAGCTTATCATCTTCTTCTCTAGTTTTCTGCCTCCGAGGCTGGCTGAAATGTCCGATGCCTCTTCCTCAAACTTTCCATAGGCCTATCTATTTGCTATTATCCAGTCCAGCATAACCTGTCGTGATCCTAATCTTGTTCGCTTTCCTTCATTTTTCTTTCATGACCGTTCTTCGCAGTAAGTCTCCCTGTGTCCTACCCACTTCCTTTGTCTCGATCTCTTTCACTGTAAAGGTCTACTCTTCTCCGATAGTTCTTATAGATCTACCTAGATAATTGGTGCAAGAAGATCATGACACTCTAAAGAGCGGTTTGCTAAGAAATTATTGGAGTCTGCGAAAGAAATATGATGCCATATTTTATTAGACCTGAAAATAGGAAGAAGGAACTTATAAATTTAAATTTATGAATTACGATAAACTGAAAAGAGAAAGCAGGATTCCAGAGAAACGGATGATAAAACATTGACATGGAGTGCACGTGGTGTTGTTTGGATTTGAGACATGAGCCATGAGAGCAAGCAATATAATCATAAGAAGACTGGAGGTCTTCGAGATGTGGAAGTGGGAACAATGAAGAAAATCAACTGGATGGAACATAAGCATAGGGCTTATAAATACAAATAACAATTGAAGAAGCTAGTCCCCTTCTGTCACGTATAGACCTACATCCATAGGCGCAACCACCCTATGAGACCCACGGGACGCGTCCCCCCAACTTTTGAGTGGTCCCCTAACTTTATTATTATGCCCCCCAACTTTTAGGACGTGATTCCTTATGGTCCCCCCAACTTTTAGGACGTGATTGCACCTATGCCTACATCTACTAGTGTAGGAAACTTTTCCTTGGAAACAATTGCACGCGCACCAAAGGAAATCTCCTGGCTGTAGAGTGTATACTCATTAGGAAATATAATTACATGTATAACATTGTATATGTGCCTCCATGGTAGACCAGTGGCTGACAGAAGACTGAGAGGAGGGCCCGCAAGGTTACCACAGCACTCGGGCCCGCACTAGCCTTAATGCGGCCCTGCGTATAGGTCGGATTAGAATGCCATCGCCCAGCATACGAAATCTTGTCCATAGAACCAGCATCGCTTAGGAGCCAGGGCCACACTTGATGAACCTGTAACGAAGTCACACATCTTGATCGAACACACACACGCACACATACACACACGCGCATGCGCGCACGCTCGTATGCACGTACGCATACACCGCACGCACACATACACACACATGCACACATACAAACACATACACATGCACACATACACACATAGGCAGAGCGATATACATGTATAAATCACTCTGGTCCAAATTAAGAGGCCTCACTGCATTGGTTGAAAGCAGAGGCACATGGCCACAGTGTACATGTATGTATGCATTACATATGAACATAATTATTCGATCCTTCCTTTGTTGATCGTTCCTATCAACTGAGACCACGCCCTCACAACTCTGCATTGCCAACCACAGATGACAAACATTACATCTGTAGGCCTAGAGAAAACCACCCTCTGCTCATTGTTAATGATGACAAATTATGTTATTTCATTATCCTTTGCTAGTATGTAGACATGAAATCATTCTTTTTCAATTTAAATTCCAAGACCTAAGATATACTCAACACTCATCGTAAGATATATTCAATAGCCATGAACAAAGACAATCTCACGCAAAGCCGTATTTAGGGGGTGTTTGAAAAAACCCTCCAAATGAAATAATGCAGCTTAATATGAAATAATGCAAGTACTAACACACGATGTAAGAACTAAGGGATAATTTAATTTTCAAGCTCTTATTTCTATAATAGCCCCACGGTAAAAAAAAAAACCTGTATGCCTACTACTACAGTGTCTAACGTATTGACCGCCAAGGACCCGATAATATGAGAGCTCACGACGCTTCTCCAAACTCGATCCTTATAGCCATTTGATTTGGTTGCTTGTCGGCTTGCCCAAGGCCGAATAAACACCACCCAAAAGATCCTGGCTGCGGTCTTGATCTTAGGTAGACCTATATATTCCGTTTGATAAACTGTATTTTGTAGGCCTACCTAATGGCGGTGTGTCTATCAGTATGAGAATTGCAGAAAAATAACTGAGGGGTCAGACATTGATTTAGCCTATGTGGAGTTGGGAAGACTTTACCATGGGGTCATGAGTAACACTTAAGGAGTTGGACTCCTACAGCCCCCCTCCCCGGCAAATTATCAACCTGTTGGCTATCAGTAATTGTCCACAATAAACGAATAGAAATAATAGAAATAAATGCAAGGTAGCCTACACCTCATGTCAAAAATCGTATGGTTCCGTTTAGGCCTAAGCGCCGTGCAGAAGCAGCGTTTTGTGATGTGAAATCTCACATAGTGGTCATAGCCTATAGGCATATGTAGACGCCAACGTGGATGGGTTCTTGTTGCTTCACAAGGTCGGATGTTTTCGAAGAACACGAACTCAGCTGAGATAAACGAGATTGAGATGAGCGTCAGTCAATCACTAGCTGAGATTATTTTTTAGTCGGAAGTTGAGCTTTTCGACCCCTCTGCAGGATGAGGAAAATACCCCCACCCCAGCCCCACCCCACCCCCAATCTTTCATGACTTCCAATCTCTCATGACTTTCAATATCTCGAAGGGCGTAAAGCAACCGCCACATTTATATTACGCTTTCAGTCGCCACCTCTAATTAGTAATTCGTATGCAGGGCTGGCTGACAAATGAACGGAGGAGGCTCGAGCTGTGGCCTGAGATAAGATTAAGGATGGTTGTTCGGCTGCAGTGGAGTCTAGGAGGAGGAGCTTTCGTTCGGTGTTATACGGTAGAAGCGAATGCGTGGAATGCCGAACAACATGACTGCGCATACATACACAGCGCCGCGCTTCTTTCGTTCGACTGTCTGCAGCAGCAGCAGCAGCAGCAGCAGCAGCAGCAGCAGCATGAGCATCATCAGGAGCAGAGAGGGCTCCGGATGCGAGGAGTAGTCTTAGAGGCTTCCTGGATACTGCTGCTGCTGCTACTGCAAGGACCGTTAACCTTGCTGGAGTAATTCCCTTCTGAAAAAGAGGTGCGTATACCGTGTGCACGAAGTGTATGGATGTCCATAGAGGAGAAGGAGGTGGGGAAGGAGGAGGAGGAGGAGGAGGAGAAAGAGGAAGGAAGAGGGAGGAGGAGAAGGAGGAGGAAGTGCATGAGGTGAATCAAGCATATCGTCTAGATTGTGTGAGTCGCCTTCTTATCTTTGTTGGCTCTCTTTTCGCCCATCTAATAAATTGTCTAATAATAGTAATTATTAGCTGCGGCGTCTGGGACATTCTACTGCGAACTGACAGTCAACTCTTGAAGGACTGGCCACCGTCCTCGTGTATGGACAAGGTCACAGGACGAGGCTATAGGTCAAGGCCACCGTCCTCGTGTATGGACAAGGCTATAGGACAAGGCTTTAAGACAAGGCCACAGGACAAGACTCAGGACAAGGACACTGTTCGATCGCACCAGACGAAGAGGTGATGAAAACAGAAGTCAGGAAAGATCGAAGAAGGCTAAGAAGGAACCTGGGATTATTCTCCGTTCCTTGTTCATTGTGATTTCTCCTTCAACTTTTCCTACATCCAGTAACGTACGTTTGTCTAAACGTTATGCACGATCATCGTCGGTCACGTGCTGCAGTCGTTATTCATTGTAGACGGGCTTCTAAAGAAAAAGATCATCGAATGGTTTGCTAAATAATATCGATTGATTTTTTGTGGTTGGATTTAACCTTTGAACTTTGCCGACACACGTGATCAATAATCGGTCGAGTTGTTGTCCTATTTCCAACGAGGTATGTGAGGAGATCGCTTTTCATGCCGCTGCTGTGCCCACGCTCTCTCTATGCATGTCTGCGAATATTATTCATGGCTGCATTGGACCCATGCAACCGTCTATAATAATTGGCTCATCGGCTTACAACAGTGCTGAGGGCAATGCTTGCGATTTATGCGCAGTTATTTATAAGCAAAATGTTCTATTCTTAACGTCAGTTATTCGCTCTTTAGGCAAACTTTTATTTATTTGACACAGTATTATTAGCGGCAATTAAATGAAAAACGAACTGTGTATCGGCATTGTATCGCAGTCTATGTTCTGCAGTTAGGCCTAAGCACATTTAGGATTCCAATAGAAATCTTTTTGCTTAACAACAGATTACATTTATTTTTCTTGCAAGCCCTTGTGCCCGCAAACTTTGTTAAGATAGCACACTTTAATGTATATACCTGGTGTAACCGCGTATAGGCATACTACATGTATGTATTTAGCCTAGGCCTACTCAGTAAGATTGCAATGAATTGGTTTGCTTTAGCAAGAGAAACCTATTTTACATAATAGCCTACATTCGTATAGGGCTATAGGATATTTTGTTCGTGTATGTGCATACCGTATATATCTATACACATGATTTACAGGAGCACCTGCTGCAAAATTTACGCATTGGGATTATTAAGTGCTTGTCTGTTGTAAACAGTATAGAAACTTGGAATCTGAGTAGGTAGGCCTATAGCTATCAGGTGCTACAGTTGGGTTTTTATTGCATCGTACTTCCCTCACGAACCCAGTTTTATATCTTAGCATTGGCCATGAGAGGATTATTATTACAATTTTTCAACAAGCTATCTCTTCTATAGACGGAGCAGCAAAAGTTAAAAAAACTGAAGCTGATACATAATGACGAAACACGAATTTCAAATGGTTTCAGAAAGGGTCCAATAGGATTTTTGTGAGGCTGACAAAACTGGAAAATACAGAACAAGCTGGTCCGAAATAGCGCATAATTATATATAGCCTAGTTGACAAATGACTCACTCCTTAACTGTGATGGATTGACGACTATCAAATTTATTGATCATTACTCTTCTTACAGTTTCCTGTTCTCATCAAATCTAGTTAACATCCCAGCTGTAGCAGTTTGTGATAAACAATTTAAAGCTAATAATGACACAGGTCACGTTTGCTCTCAATTAAGTTAAACGTTGTTATTATAATTAAGAGTCGATGAACGTTGTGTCCAGTTCTAGAATTGAAGTGACACTAAATGGAATGGTGAATCATGATGATAACTATTGGCTGAAAGTGATGCAGTGTTATTGACCATTCTAGAGTCATCTACCAGCACATGACTAATTGATTGACTGACTGGCTGACTCATTCACTCACTTACTCACTCACTCATTCACTCACTGGCTGAAAGATGATGATGATGATGATGATGATGATGATGATGATGATGATGATGATGATGATGATGATGATGTTGATGATGATGATGATGATGATGATGATGATGATGATGATGGTGGTGGTGGTGGTGGTGGTGGTGGTGGTGGTGGTGGTGGTGGTGATGGTGGTGGTGGTGGTGGTGGTGGTGTTGGTGGTGGTGGTGGTGGTGGTGGTGGTGGTGATGATGATGATGATGATGATGATGATGATGATGATGAGGATGATGATGATGATGATGATGATGATGATGATGATGATGATGATGATGATGAGGACGATGACAATGATGATGATAAATTGGCGGATGTATGGATGTTATTAACTGTTAACGACTTCGCTTTCATTAGCCTCAGCCTTTTAAAGTGGGTGACAGACAATATGAAGTGTCAGCTATACATGTAATTGCTCAGCTATGTGGCTCGGTTAGCTAGCCTACATTATCATTCACAAAGTGAACTTTTAATTTAAGCTTTTTACTCTATCAATCGACTCAAAGGTATCGCAATGCAAAATTTTACAGTAGTTTCCATCTTAGGCCTATACACTCTGTTTTGCGAAGGCAAAGGCTTACTCACGGGTTTCAGGGCTTCTTTAATATCGCAATTTGTTCTCTTTTTTTATTTTAAAATGGATTTAAGATTGTCATTTTCCAACATGGAAACCTGTGCAAAACAAATAATACGGAATTAAAATAATATCAAAAATAAATATGTTAGAGCTTGGGTTAGGTTGATCTTAAATCATCATTCGCAGCTCAGTATTCCCATATATATATATATACGTTCTTCCCGCCATAAAGCTTCGTATGTCGCATTGATATACATAATAATGACTACTTTATCATACGTAACATTTTGCTTTTTAATCCTGGAAACAAATGTTATATGCCAAACTTATTTGTCTTTAAATGAGGATCATTTTGCTATTTTAGATTTCTTAGTAGCTGTGACGGTCCTTGAGTTATTACCGAAAAATGGAACATAGACCGCCATTTTCCAAGATGGCGGCTCGAGCACAGCTCGGATTTATGGGGACTTTTGTCATTTTAGTCAGTGGGGTGTAATTAACAACTCTGCCAAGTCTCTACTTTGTGATAATTTGCTGAGTCGATTGATGTTTTTTTTTAGCTAAAATTCTTCTACTATTATGGTTTGTGTAATCTGTTTATTACGACGAATGGGGGGCTTTTGGCGTCCGTAGGCCAATTTTATTGCAAAACAGTCATACTGTAAATCCCGATCTTATTCCGCATTCAGATCATACTAAATTCATTCAAGGCCTATAAATATACACAATCACACATGAGCTATATAAGCTGCAGAAAGCCAACACAAACATAAATCAGTTCTGATAATAATAATAATATTATGTGGGCGTCGGCTATTGCGTCTGGCATTCCTCTGGCATTCTTTGTTCATCTCATCTGCTGCTGCTGCTGAAACTGATGCTCTGTCTGGTTGAAGCAGCAGCAATGACGACGATTCACTTGGTCGATATGCAGATGGTACTTTTGGTAGCCTACTTTTGTTACGATACACTTTCGACTACAATATACGCAAGTGCACTTAAAGTCTTCTTTTCACAAATTTTCTGTCTCTGTGTCTCTGTCTCTGCTATGTCTGACTGTCTACGTGTCTCTGGTTCTGCTCTGTATCTGTCTATCTGTCTCTCTTTCTTTTCTAACTGGCTCTCTTCCTCTTTCCGTGTTCGTCGTTTGCGTGAAATATGGCCTACACATGCATCCCTCATGTCTGTTCATAATATTTATATAGGCCTACTTATAAAGTACTTCCATTTGATGCTCTAGACCAGTGGTTCCCAACCTTTTTTGACTGTCGGGCCACTTTTTCTAAGTTGGAGGACACGAGGGCCACTTTTTCTTAGTTGAAGGACTTTAGGGGGCCACAAGGCTAGCATTTAATTAACTAAAGACGTATAATATTGTTATAATTGAATCAAAATAGAATTTTGATGCGATTTATTAACGTCTAAATCAAATAATTTGTAATGGAATAGAATTATATATTCTATCATGTCCAAATTGTCAATTTTTACATATATTTTTATTAATTCATTGAGATGCAGCGGGCCATTTTGTTAGGCCAGGCGGGCCACTTTTGGCCCGCGGGCCACGGGTTGGGAACCGCTGCTCTAGACCTATTAGCATTTTGATGCTCTGATTGGTTAATGGTTAGTACCTACTTCTTTGGATCTGTGAGTTCATCGCGAACTTCATTACTCAATCGCCATTGCATCCTTTGTTAGCATTAACCCAATAATCCGGAAGATTAAATAGGAGTCATTTAGTCTGGGTTGAGGTGGTGCTTGCAAGCAACAAAACCGGATGATCTTTCGATCCTTCAACCTAACTTTTGTGGCAGTCTTATAAAATGTGCAAACGTACATGTACAGGGTGCGCCAAAAAAAAGACCCCTAGTTTTTTGCCAATATCTTGGCCAGAAGTAGGAAATTTCGAAATGAACTTTTGCAATCCTAAAGACAATAATTCATATCAACACAACAAAAGTTATATCACTTTTAGCGAGGCCACCAACCGTTTTTTGACGATTCCAAAACGAAACGCAAAAAATAGGTTTTTGTCAATATCATGTCCAGATGTAAGAATTTCTAAATAAAATTTTACAGGCTCAAAGACAATTCATATTTACACATGATGGTCAGATTTCATGAAAGCATTTAAAACGGAACAAAAGTTATACCACTTTTAGTGAGACCACCCACCGTTTTTTGATGATTCAAAAACGAAACGCAACAAAAAGTAACAAAAACACGATTTTATTAAGTCTCATCTCAAATAACTGTTGTCAAATGAACTTGATAGTGCTTCGCAACTTGTGTTCAATGAGCCCACCACCAGTGCCAAAACTTCTTTGAGTCTCTTTGCAAAGTTTTTGATGGACCTGTTGATTAATTTGACAGATTCCTTATTTACCAATTTGATTGTCGTCTTGCTAAGTGACATCTCAGTGACGCGCAGCTGCGCTGGTGCCCTGTTTCTTTTTTAAATAGTAATAATAATGATCATCTGGCAATATCAAGGCCATTTGATACCAATTATCTGAGATCAGAAAAAAAGTTTAAAAACATCGTGTTTTTGTTACTTTTTTGCGTTTCGTTTTTGAATCCTCCCTAAAAGTGGTATAACTTTTTTTCTGTTTGAAATATTTTGATGCAATTTGACCATCATGTGCAGATAGGAATTGTCTTTAAGCCTACAAAATTTCATTTCGATAATCTTACTTTTGGCCAACGTATTGGCCAGAATAATTAGATTGGGTTTTTTACTTTTTGTTGCGTCGCGTTTTTAAATCGTCAAAAAACGATGGGTGACCTCACTAAAAGTGGTGTAACTTTTGTTGCGTCTGAAATATTTTGATAAAATTCGACCATCATGCGTAGTCTAAATATGAATTGTCTTTAGGACTGTAAAATTTCATTTCGAAATTCTTGCTTTTGGCCAAGATATTGACAAAAAACTTAGGGGGGTCTTTTTGGCGCACCCTGTATAACATTGTAGGCCTATAGGCCTATAGGCCTAATACATAATTATTATAGACTATGCTGCTACAATTATTAAAATAGGTGGACTAAATTTAAGCTGTGTCGCTACTAATCTCTATGATCTGTAGGCCTATAGAGATATTCATGTAGTTTTACACTCATCATCTTATTGTTCGTCTTTGTCATCCCTAGTTGTAGGTTGGTTTTTCTCGTGTGTTGATATCCGTATGACTGCAGTCTAATACCCATTAGGATGTCTACTGGCCCAACTAGAACTTTCGTTGGGTGTCTTAATCCTTTAGCATGGTGAATGCGTTTTTGGGACGAACCTATTTATAATGGGTTGAAGACTTCAACATATTTTGGGATTTCATTATGTCAGGGACAAGATAAACTTTGGTTCCAAAGAAAGTTAGTGAATAGACCTAACTGCATGGCATGTAACAGATCTAACTGCGCAAAACGTTGAGACGGCAATCCTATCATCATGCCTACGTGACTACCGTTGGCCTGTGTGTGTGTGTGTGCGTGCGTGCGTGCGTGCGTGCGTGTGTGTGTGTGTGTGTGTGTGTGTGTGTGTGTGTGTGTTTGATGCTGATGCAAACCGGGATCAGAACCAACCCACCGGTCTTTTATAGTGTTTTATGTAGCGTGGGCATTTTGAGCCTGGTACACATTGGCCTATCTACAAAGCAGGCAGACAGGCAGGCAGACAGACAGGCAGGTAGGCTGACAGACACACAGACAGGCAAACAGGCATGCAGGCTGGAGAATCTCTAAGCAAAGGCCTAAATGTAAGGTTATAAGTTACTGGTCTGAAACAGCAGCATAGCACAGCGCCTGCGCAGACTGCAGCCCCAGCGCAGTTTCGACGTAGACCTGGTTTCCAGGTTAGTTGTGTCGTAAGCTGAAATGTAAACGAACATTTATTTGGCGCCATTATAAAGTCATCACCAATGGCTGTATTGATTCGTAGGCGTGCAGCTGTCGATTTTAGCCATAGGAATGGGTTTCAGCTTGAAGAGCTGGATCCCTTAAACCACTATGCAGCATCATATAAATTGGTCAGAATTACATAGAGAGAGCTTTGTATACACTATTGTATTGTAGCCTATTGTATTTGGCAATCTATAGAGCGCTTCTTGCAGCAATTTCAGGAGCGCTTCCAGTGCGTGCAACCCCCGAGACCCCGAAAGAAAAGGCTTTGAGACAAGAGAAAGATGAGGAAAGACTATATGTAGGCTATACCAGAGACGATCAGTGGCGCAACCAGGGGGGTGCTGGGGGGTGCTTGAGCACCCCCCAGGGCTAAAAAGGTGACCCACGCAATTTTTCCAAATCCGATGAGTTTTTTGTGGGTGGGGGGGGGGTAGGGGTCTTTCGGTCTTTCAGTCTTTCAGATTACACAATCAAGCAAGTTCCTTCATTCTTCTGTATTATAATTTTAGTCAAATTCATGGTTCATGAAGCACTTGATTTTAGCGTTTTGCTGGTCTACCTGAGTTTGTCTGGGTCTCGAGAATTTGCCTATCCTCTGCCTTTACATTACAGTATCTCACCAATTTATTGATTACGACTTATGTTACGACTCAATTGATAGTACCGTGTGTGCAATTTTTTGTGCAAAATTTGACAAAATTATAGTAGGCCTAGTGTTTAGTTGCTGCATATTTATTATAATTATTGTCTTATATAAACTGCCATATTATACCATGATCTTATTTCCTACTATATAATTATAATTTTATTATTTACTATTATAATATAATTATGATACTATCATATGATATTATAATGTGCATAACTTACGGTACTGTTATTGGCGGATATTTTTTAGGGTGATAGGGTAGACGTAAGTAATTGTTAGACAACAGTCTGAAGTCTTAAACCCCCAAAGTTTGTGGTAAGGAACGGAGATGCTTATATCCCCCAATACGTCATAAATATTTCATAAATTTTATTTAAAATTTCTACAATGTTATCCACTGCTTATCCATAATGAACAATTTGGTTAAGACGACAGTCTAAAACGCTGTCAGTATACAGTGTGTGTAAATTAAAACAATTCTTAGACGATGGGAGGGGCATTTATTGGAATCTTATATCACATCTCTGAGCACTAAAATCATGAGTTATTTTGTAAAAATGACAGCTTTAAAAGTCACGGTGCACTGTGCAAATCCAAATTTTTTTAAGTAATTGTGAGGCAACACTCTGAAATTTTTAATTAAAATCTATGACTATATCAGCACTCTGAAATTTTAAATTAAAATCTATAACTACCAGCATTGAAAATGAGCAATTTTATTGAGATGACAGCTTAAAAACCTACCATTACAGTATGGAATTTAAAAAAATAAATCAATGGTGAGGGGCATTAAAATCTTACACCATTTCTTTCAGCAATAAAATCATGATAAATTTCGCTAAAATGACACCCTAAAATACCAACGCAGTGTGGAGATAAAAAATTCTATGTTGGGAGGAGGCACATCCCCCTTCCCACGCCCATTCCTCTGCTAGGCCTACATGCATGTTGAAATCTGAAATCACTTTTTTTTTTATCAGCACGGAAGTAATAGAGTTATTTTGCTATGTTGACATCTTAGAATGGTACCATAATAAACGTGGAAAATCAGATTTTTTATAATTGTGAGTATATTCATTGAAGTTTAGACCATTCTTTTCAGCAATAAAATAGTATAGCAATTTTGCTTTAGATGACAACTTAAAATGCTGCCATTGCAAAGTGGAAATTAGAAAATTTCTGATGTGGAGGGGCACATCCCCTCCCAAGCCCCTGCCCTCTCGGCGCCACGTGCTTCGGAGAGTTTCCGTCGGATGCTCGCCTTTCCCCAGACACCTTGATTCCCAGAGAAGGAACTAGAGAAAACACAGGTTATTGGGGGGGAGGGGCTAGATTAAACACTGGCTATTAGGCTAATTCTGCTACTCGCGGGCAGAGAATGACTAAGACCCTTTGTTTTATCTAAACAAATGGAAAAAGACATTATTTTAAAGTCCTAAACAGCGTTTTTCAGAAGTTTTCATGACTTTATCGCTCATAAATACAACTGGCAAACAAGAGCCTGAAACGCGCTCTAGCTGATGCCAAAAATAAAAAATGCGTTGGTTTCTGGGGCTCCGCCCCAGACCCCGCTGGGGGAGCTTACGGCGCTCCCTCAGACCCCCTAGTCGGCATTGGCTTCGTGCCTTCGGCACTCGGTGCTTCGCACCTTCGGCGCTTACAATAATAATTCTCAGCACTGAGCACCCCCCAGGAAAATTTTCTGGTTGCGCCTCTGGAGACGATGACTGAGCGAGCTGGTCATGTAATTATCATAAATTATGACTAAAGAGTCATGCAATAGTCTTAAAGTAAAACAATGTTCATATAGCGCTTTTTTTTAAAGCTGCATCTGACTTCGAATGATCTCTATTTTATATAATTGATTGTTAGTGTGAAAGATTTAATTGATAAGAACCGAATGATTACCTCGAATTGATTTTGTTGCTACATTACATTACATCACATTATTTGAGGCCTACATTGCAGCAATGTGCGTCACCTTTAGAGTCATGACATCGGAGAACGTTTTGTCACGTATTCCCATTGAAGAGTGGCAAGTAGACAGACAAAGAGTGAGCGCGTGTGTACGCCACTGTGTGTGTCTGTGTGCGTGCGTATTTGGTTGTGTGTTTGTGTTCGGAGAGAAAGACAGAGACTGATAAAGTAAAAGTGAAGTAGTGCGTGAAACAGTGAGAGTGAAAGTGAAAGAATGTGCGCTAAGGAATGAAAGTGCATGAAAATAAGAGATGGTATTATATGTATACTGGTGGAACATCCTGAGTTCTTCAGCCAGCTCCTCCAGACCGCCAATCCGGCACACCAGATGACTTGTTAAATTCTTTTCTAGATAAACAATGTTAGAGATAGCACTGTATCTCCTCAACCTCCTGCTCCGCCTGCTCCTCCTCCTCTTGATGAAACTTATCCTTGCTACAATCTCACTCTCAGACCTGACCACGTTGCCGAAGTACTAGTGCATGCTGAGTGAGAATGACACAGAGAGTGATCAAGAGACACAGAGAGAGGGATGAAGAGACACACAGGGAACACAAGATGGTAATCGAGAAAGCGATGAAGAGATCAGCAAAGAAGAAAGACAATAACTGAGAGTGCAATTGAGTCACAAAGAGAAGAGATTGATTGAGACAGACAGACAGACAGACAGACAGACAGACAGACAGACAGACAGACAAAGACAGAGACTAGAGACAGACACATAGAGATACAGAGAGACAGACAGAGAGACAGACAGAATGAGACAGCGACAGAGACAGAGAGACGTAGACAGAGACAGACAGACAGACAGAGAGAGAGAGAGAGATGCTGAGATGATGAGAGAAACCATCTGTAGCCGTATAGCATCAAGCTCTCTTCCGTCTATAAGTGCCACCAGCATCAGGAATCTGTGTGCTGGAGTTTGTTTCCGGTCTATGGAAG
>OX457039.1:31256812-31356812 GCA_949752735.1 Lumbricus terrestris
CCAGCGGACACGAGCACCAAACTGAAGACCCTGACCCCGTTCAGCCTCCGAACCCGACGAGACCCACGGGGACAGACAGATGACGCTCGAAGTTCCAGTTCGGAGAGGTTGTCGACGTCAGCGGATGAACTCCACCACCTGTCTCTGTCGTCAGCCCTCATCATGGCGTCAGTGCTGGGCAGAAGGTCACCTCTGGGTCGCATCAAGGAGGGCACCGTTGACACCTCGACGACGGAGACGACGGAGACGACGGTGACCGAGGTTCCGGAAGCACCGGTGATAACAACGACTCCAGCTGAACAGGAAACATCCGTTGAAGAACCTCAGAGCGAACCGGAAGTTAGTCGACCGACGACGACGACGCAGGATGGACAGCAGGAGAGCAGACGGAGCAGCGGTCGAGGATCAGCGATGGTCGACGAAGGAAGACCAAGACCCCGCTCTACCGTCTTCTCCGACATGAGGGAGAGGGTGTTTGGAACTCAGCAGAATCAGCCGCCGACGATACAGGACCAGTTCAATGCGATGAACAGACGTTCTCCGTGGGGGGAGATGAGAGGCTCGCATCCCACCGGAGCAGAACCACAGCAACCGGCTGCTGACTCCGGTTCCTCTGAAGTACTCACTCAAACTCCAGTAGTGAAAGAAGCAACTGGTCAAGTGGTACAACAATCCGATGATGCATCTACTCAAAAGATTAAGTCCTTCGATAAGAACGCAGATCTGGTGACAACGAATGTCCCCCAGGTGCAAGACTCCCAGTTCACGACAGCTTGGCAAGACGACGAGCCAGAAGTCATCTGGAAGAAACGAGAAAGCATTGACAAATTGGAAGAGATCACTCCATCACAGCAAGCCAAGGATCCTCAACAGCTTGCCGGTCAAAAGATGGAAGCGTCCAAGGTAACGCCACAACCAGCGCCCAAGGTCACGCCACAACCAGAGCCCAAGGTCACGCCACAACCAGCGCCCAAGGTCACGCCACAACCATCTGTGCAAGAAGAAGCAAAGGACGCTATCTGGAAGAAACCGGATGACACTAAGAAGGCAGACGCTGTGACTACACAGCTCCCATCAGTCACTGCGCAACCGACTGAGCAGACAGACAGCAAGCAACAACAACCTGCTGGACAAGAACAATCGTTGCAGATTAAGGAAGTAGCGGAAGTCGTTAATAAAGTTCCAACTGGAGCAGTTCCAACTGGAGCAGTTCCAACTGGAACAGTTCCAACTGCTGGACAGCAGGTCCAGAAGTCGCCTCTGCAAACGACAGTGGACCCTGCTGCACCGACTCCTCAGTCGGTCAATATCACTCACCAGACAGACATCGCCAGAGATGAGACTGAGGCATCAAAGAAGACACTCGAAGCACAAACGATCGACGAGGTTCAGCTTCCTGTTGAGACAAAAGAAGATGAGGCAGAGGCGGATGTCTTGGATGAAGATGCAGCCGTTGTTGATCTTCAGCATCTTCGTCAGTCGGGACCACTGACGACGCAGCAACGAGAGCTGTTGCTGCTGCAGAGAAAGAGGAAACTGATGGACAACATGGCGGTTAAGAGAGCGCAGGCGCTGAAGGATCTGCACAAGAAGATGGAGGATTCGATCGATATGGCTGGGCGATTCAAAGCGCCAGAGATGGGAACGGTCTTTGCTGCTCGCAGCGACAAACCGTCGGTGGAGGAGGTGGCTTCGGCGGCGGTGGCGGCACGTCAGACGAAGACGACCAGCGGCGACAGGGGACCAGGAGGAGAAGGAAGAGGAGGAGCAGGAGAAGTAGGAGGAAGAGGAGGAGCAGGAGTAGGAGGAAGAGGAGGAGCAGGAGCAGTACGAGGACAAGGAGAGACTAGGGACTCCAGCGAAAGGTTGAACGCACTGCGGTCGTCGCAGGGTACTCTGACACTCTACCAGCAAGGAGAACCGAAGGAACTGCTGAAGAAGGCCGACAGCATCGAGGCTCTGGTGAAGCAAACAGCAGCGCCAGCAACAGCAACCTCTGATCCACCGACCAAGGACATCCCCTCAGCGGGATACACTCGTCTGGATGTAGCAGCACAAGGCACCGCCAACCAACAGATCAGACCACAGCAACCGGTCGGACAGAGTTCAGTGAGTGAGACGAGAGGCTACACTCGGGCGCTGATCGCAAAGGAAGCCCAGTCCAGCGTCAAACCCGAAGGCATCTCACCTTCGCAGCTCTTCCTTCCTGCCACGACATCTTCAGCTGCTAACGCCAGAGTTCCGTCACCAGCTCCTCAGCTGTCTACTCCAGCTGCAAAGTCACCAGTCAACCAACAGAAAGTTGGAATGCATTCGCCAGGTCAGGCATTCGCTCCAGTTGCAATACCTTCAGTCAATCAACCAGTTGTTAAGACAGGAATTCAATCACCACCTCAGCTGTCGGCTCTAGCTAAAAAATCTTCAACCAGTCAATCAGTTATTAAAGCAGGAATTCAATCACCCTCCCAACTGTTTGCTCCAGCTACAAAATCTTCAACGAGTCAACCAGTCGTTCAAACAGGAATCCAGTCACCTACTCAGCTGTCTACACAAGCTACAATACCTCAAGTCAGCCAACCAGTTGTAAAAACAGGAATCCAGTCACCCTCCCAACTGTTTACGCAAGCTACAAAAGAAACTGCTAAAGTCGGAGTTCAGTCACCGTCTCAGACCATCAGTACGACAGTCGCCAGAGACACTCAGCCTATTGCACTGCGACCAGATCAACCTACAACCAGTGTACCGCCATCAGACACTAAACAACCAATACCACCATCAGAGACTAGGCGACCAGTACCACCATCAGACACTAGGCGACCAGTCTCAGTGGATGGTGGTCGACCAAAGGTTCCGTTTCACCCAACCCCAACGTCAAGAGTCGACTGGGCGAAACAGAAATTCGCCAGCACAGATCTCTTGGAAGCTAATTTCGGTCTGGTCCCCTCCGAAGTTCCTCCATCCAGGTCTTCCACTCAACTGACCGAAATAAAACAACCCGGAAGAGTGGAGACTGCTACTGTGGGTCACGTTTTCGAGACACCGACAGCAAAGACAAAAGCCGCTGAAGTCACGCGAGAATCAAGCGATGGAAAAGGATTCGCACAGTTGGAACCAAACAAGCAGACTCAGCAACAATCGAATGCACAGATCACGACGACCTCTAAGTCACCTCTAGCAGTCACTTCTTCCGGTTTCGATGCAGTTCATCAACCACCTTTAGCTAAAGTGCCTGCACCTTCCACACGTCCGTCTGTTCCGCCTCCATCTGTTCCTGGATCAGATTGGCAGCCATCTGCCAACATAACTGGAACACCTGGAGTCACTCCACTCTCAACTCAAACGTTTCAGCAATCGCCTTCCGGAACAACTGTTGTCAGTCCACCTAAAGTGGCAGACATTTCACAGGTTACTTTGCAGTCAGTTGCTACTCCGCCCGTTGCCGCATCTACTTTGCAAATCACTCAACAGTCAACGGTCATACCGTCAACAACGAAACCAAGTTTACAGATTACTCAACAGTCATCTGTCAAACCATCTGAAGCACCGTCCAGTGTACAAGTAACACAACAAGCAGCTGTTAGACCACCGGCTACACAGTCTACTTTGCAGATAACTCAGCAATCAACTGTATTGCCGTCCGTAACATCACCCCCTTTGCAAATAACTCAACAATCTACAGCAATACCTTCCGTAACATCACCCCCTTTGCAGATAACTCAACAATCAACTGCGATACCTTCGGTGACATCACCCCCTTTGCAAATAACTCAACAATCAACTGCATTGCCGTCCGTATCTTCACCCCCTTTGCAAATATCTCAGCAGTCAACTGTCAAGACACCCACACCAACCGCAGCACCTGCTGCAAGTGACTTCGGTCAGCGCTATCTTGTCGGAACGACGACATCTGCTCATGGCGTACAGCAACAGCAACCAGCCATTGTGTCTGGGGCATCATCCGGAACAACAACCGGCGTCCAACTCATCCAGAGACCACCGACTGGAATGCCAACATCATCATCATCGTCAAACGCAGGCATACAGATATCCACTTCTTCTAGAGAGGTTCCTGTCACGGTGACATCAAGAAACACAGAGACATCATCTGTGGGACAAGTGCCAGCTAAGCCCCCAACAGCGATCGAGACAACCAGACCAGAAGTCAAGCAACAACAACAACAACAACAACAACAACAGCAACAACAACAACAACAACAGGTGTCCGATGAGACTCGAACCGTTCCGATGCTGGTGCGCATGCCAAGCGTGCAAGGCCAACCGGAACCGGTCAGCTGCAAACAGATCGTGTACGCATGCGTCACAGAACCGGAAGTTCCCGAGATCAAGGTCGTCATGCAAGACGTGAAGTCCGTCGTCATCGTTCAACCGGAAATTCCCGAGAGTCAACTCGTAGCCGTGGTTCCTGCAGCAGCGAGTGTTGGCAGGCAGTCGACCGAAGGAAGACGCACCGCCACGGTTGAAGCAACTCAAAGCAGAGGAGCAGAACAAACCCAGACCATGACTACCACAATGCCGACCAGATACGACATATCAAACCAGACCTCGTTCTACAGACAGGTTAGTGATTGTCAGAGAAACTTCTGTAGAGAAATCACTGGCTTACTCGAAGTTGCCACTTTCTTTGAGAGGCAAATTGACTGGATAAAGAAGTGTGTATTTAAAATCGAAAATTCCAGCTCAATTGGGAAAATAACTGAGTTTATTCAGCATTTTCTCAATTGTGAGCGACATAACTTTTCCATCAATTTCAGTTAGCTAAACAAGTCAATTGCATGTACCACACACTTGATTCTACAAACATATCACAGTAGAGTACAGTGTAGCATAAGATAATAATCATAGGATAGCAAAACAATAGATAACACAACATATGATAGTATTATCATAACTGCCATTGTTGGGCTGGTTTAGTAAGCACATCTTATTAGCCTTGCTTAAAGCAGTGCCATATAAATATACAACTGCAACGACAAGACATGATAATAGCAATAGCACACATCGTCTGCCTGTACAAAATGCTATTAATCAACAGCATCGCGTCATTAAACAACAAAGACTATTTTTTCATTGTGATTAGGACAAAGATCAAACACTGTCGCCGCAGAAAGTTTCGAACCTTCCGCAGATTTCAACAACGCCTCAAAGTTTCGAACAGCCGAGGATTGCTGCCGCCGAGAGAACCCCTACATCCGGTGATTCCAGCCAGCATCCTCTGAGCATCAGCACCTCTTCAATCACCATCAGCTCGAAGGCCTCAACGCCAGCAGCAGCACAAGATGCAAGAAGCAGAACCAACTACAACGATCAACCATCGAGAAGAGAAGACGAACGACTGGCTGGAAGAACCGTCGGTCAAACCACCACTCCATCCGACAGAGGTCATCAAGTACAGATGACGTCATCATCTCAGACAACAACTGCAACGGTGACGTCACATCCGGTGCAGGTTGAAAGGTCAGATCGTTATCAGCAAAGACTGGACGTCGTCTCCAGAGCGAGGAAGGATGCTGAGGATCGAAGTCCTTCGAGGGGCACGGACACGATCCGAGCTCCTGCACATGGTTCTGTGGCGGATCAACGTCCATTCAAAGACATTTCGTCCTTCCAGCCCAAAACCGAAACCGCTCCCATCTCCCCTCCACATCCCACCTCGAACCAGAACCTCAATCTAGAACGCGGAAGAACCAGAGACCGAATAGAAGATGTCAGGGACTTGAAACGAGAAGATGTCGGTCGGTCCGTGATTCCAACGAATCTAGAAGATTCCAGAAGAATTCAGTCAACGAGCATCATTCTTAAAGACGCAGAAAAGGACTCGGGACAACCAAGGGGAACGACAACCATATCTGGACAGCGGACAGCGGACACCACAAGAAAGGAGGGTGGCCTGACAGTGACCAGCACAGACCAGCATCAGGCACCCTCGTCTCCTAGGCTGAGTGACGCACATAGCCCCAAGGATGCCGAAAAAGACGCCTCGAAGACCTTGACGGTGGCACAGGGTCACCTTGGCACCAATCTCAGCCACGTCGTTTCAATGCTGGCCAAGAAAGAAACGGAAGCCAAGAAACCAACGAAGAAGGTATTCAGTCTATATATATAGGGTAGTTGTCTACAACAACGATAAGACCTTTCTAGGTTTTGTATCTCATAGCACAATGTTAGTAAGAGAATCATCATATTTTGTCCAACTTATATCCATCTTCCATCATCATCATCAGCAGCATCAACAACCGTGGGTTCAAATCAATGCCTGAAGGTGTCCGATGCCTTCCTCACAATGTCTCGCCACTCAAATCTGTTCTGGGCCGCATGCCCCAGCTTCTTTAGGTCTGCTTCACACCAATCCACAATGTCATCCGTACACTCTCGATGCGACCTTCCTCTATTGTTGGCGCCATCCATTACTCCAAACATCAGAGTCTCTTGATCTTTCTGCCATCTTTCATTCTGCAGATATGTCCGAAATGTCTCATACAGTAATCGTTGGACAAACTCCTGCAATAGGTTTTCACTCATATCCACCTTTTTCTATAACTCTTCGTTGCTATACAGTTCTGATTCATTTCTATAGCTGATGTTTTGCTAAAGAAGATAGACCTAATGCGTTAAACGTTCGATGCGATTTGAAGGGTTTAGACTTGATGGGAAAGAGCCTAGACAGCAGTGGCACCATTCGAAAGCAGCTCATCCAGCTGGAAAGCGCACTTCATCCGACCGCCCTTGGAGTGGAAGCCCAGACGCTTCCACCGAAGCGGTCCCCACGTCTGATCCGGAAGCCAAAGCCACTGCTCAGCAAATCACAGACGATCGATGTGTCTGGACTGAAGGCTGACCGCGAACTGGCCATCTTCCTAAAGACGAGGAAGGAACTATCATCGGATGAGGAAGGGGATCAGGACTCCAGGTCTCCACGAAGACTTTCACCATTCGACCAAAGGTATTTGCAGTCAGTAACTGAACGTAGAAGTGCAATCGTAATCGTAATCGTATTAGCAATCGTAATAGTAATCTTAATTGTAATCGTAATTGTAATTGTAATCACATCGTAATCTAGAGATTTCTACAGCGCCAAAAAGTCAAGTCGCGGGCAGTCTTGCAGCTTCTTCACAGAAGCTTAGTTAAAGCAAATCGATGGCATGTACATGTAGGGTCAAGATATCCAATTAATGGATCAGGCAGACGGACAGTTCAGCAATTATCACTGGTCTTAACTCCTTCAGGTGGACCCGTCAACGAATGAACAACCACCCATAGTAGTGTAATTGCTCATCCAGAGATGGCGAATCTTTGCAAGTCTATAACTGATAATGCTCTATCCGCGATTCGGATAAATATAAAATGTGTAAAACAAGGTCACATAATAGTCGGTTATTGTAACCAAAGATATATTAATGTGACGGATCCAAAATCCGAGGTACCGGATTTTGGATCCGGCTTGATCTGGAAGAATCTAATCACTGGACCACCGCCCCTCCCCCATTACCCTTCCGCCCACTCTGAAACTGCGCCGACTCACTTCATTGGAACTAAATGATCTATTCGAGACTGAAACTGATGAAACTACGTTCGTCGATGTCAATTCATCCGTGTCCAACGCGGGAATCGTCTCAGTCTCTTTACCTAACGCAGACCTGCAGGACCCTTCGATAAGACAATCGGTACGTGTTAGTCTTGATTACCTGGAACTGCTGTTGCCATTGTTGTCAATGTTGCAATTGTTGCAATTGTTGTCATTGTTGTCATTATTGTAATTGCTGTAATTGCTGTTATTGTTGCCACAGACCGGAAGAGGATCGCGGTGGTGATTCCGTCGATCTGAAGTCGGTTTGTGTTTCTGATCGAATCAAACTGATGGAAACGAAAGTTGGAAAGACGTTCTTCTCAGCGCTGAGAGCAAAAGCCACCGCATTTAGGTAAGTTCACATCCCTTATCTTCTTCTTCTTCCTTTTCTTCTTTTTCTTTTTTTTCCTTGTTAGTGTAGCGACGTATAACTACGCTACGGGTCGCTAATATTATTTTATTTAATTTTTGATCGATTATGGGGTTTCAGGGATCTGATATATTTGTTTTATTTCTGTATTTTTGAGCTGCCTTGTGTGACCTATATTTTAATGTTGATTTGCGCTTGACACGGGTCACAGCGACCGCTGACGTAGGCAGCAGTCGTTGCTGTTTCATTAATTGGTATATGTTCACACGCTCTCAGCGATCGTCGGTCGCTGTCTTCAAAGGCCGTGCCGCTTGCAGTCGATGAGGGTAATTAAACTTTCGCACGCTCTCTGAGGTGGTCTGATGATCAGAGTGAGCGAGGAATACAGCCAGCCAGACAAGCACAGGCAGGGACACGGATTGAGAAGGAAACACCGTTGGCGTGTGGGTCTGTGTACGTGTGTTTTCTCAAGGTTGAACTGGTGCATTTGATGCCTACGTGATCAGCGGCAGATGGCGCCTTTCAGAAGGAGAGATAGAAGGAGAAAGATAGTGAGCTACAGACAGACGCGGAGATACACAGGAGAGGACGCACGTGGCAGCTGATTCTTGCCGCCTTGAGACAGCTGCACAGCTGCTGGTTCGGCGCGCTCGGCTCTTCAGCTGCGCATGCGTAGTAGAGGGACGCTCTCCTTGTCAGGCAGTAATAAAAGAGCAGCGCAACGCTGAGAGGCTCAGTTGCGCATAGGATCTCAGGGCGGTCGGATGTATAGTGAGTTGCGCACAGGATCTCAGGGCGGTCGGATGTATTGCGGCGGTTGGTAGTTTTAGGCTCGATCAAGTTGGTGAAGCATGGCCAGGATAAGCGCCTGCTTGCACTAGTTGCGCATACACGGATTCTGTCGGCGATTCATTCTCTCTCGACATGGAGTCGATTAAATAAAAGAGTTTGTTTGTTGCGAGAAATACATCAGCGTCGCTGCAAGTTTTGTCTTCGCTCTCGCTTCGGATATATTCCTGGATTACTAATTCAAGGCCTCTCTTCGCCCTGTCACACGGAGTGATTTATCGTGGGCTTCGAATCGTCAGCGCTCTGCTCTCGTTCTTCGAAATTGTGTTACGAAGCGGTTGTTCGTATGGTTGCCTAAGGGCGTCTTTCTCAAACGGCTTGGATAAATAGCCGAAATTGTTGTTCATTGCGAGAAATCAGCATCGGATTTAGCTGATCTTTTCGGGCGTTTCAAACTCGACGCCTTTCTGTGTGTTTCGTCGCATCTCTTGGATATCGTCTTCGTCGCTGTTCTTCGCACACGATCGGCTTTGTCCCTTGTCTTCGGACATAAGGTACGCTTTATTGGGGAATTAATACGATCGGTTATTAAGACATTTTGGGCTGAACTGAAATTGGCTGTGGGACTTGAGAGTCAATCGGGATTTAATTTAGGCATACTCCGGTTGATAGGTGTTTGCATTGAATTGTTGCATTTGATTTTCATTGAATGTCTTTACAAAGGATAGGAACTGATAATTGAACTTACTGACTTTTATGTTTGATTGCTTTGAACATAATTGATGTCAATTGAAGATTCAATTGATTGGGAATAATAAGAAATATTAATTAAACTTCTGACTTTGATTATTGATGGCTTTGAATGTGACGGATGTGGATTGAATGCTTGATTTGTTAATAAGAATAACTACTTCGTTCACTGCTAGCGATATTGACCGTGAGCTATAAAGATAGGAGTCATTTCTATAGCGCTATGGAGGAGTCTAGGCCAGTCACTCCCGCTCAGCCTTCTAGGCCCCCTTCTTCTATGGAGATATTGCTCGAGGCAATACAAACTAATGCTAGGTCCACTCATGAAGCAATACAAACTAATGCTAGGTCTACTCATGAGGCAATACAAACTAATGCCAGAGACACGCAAGAGGCGATTGCCACGGTAGAATTCAATGTCCTGGCAGTGCAATCGAATGTTAGCGATGCTATTTCCTCAGTGCAATCAAATGTAAGAGAGGAAATCTCTTCTGTAAAATCTTATGTCAGAGATACGCAGGATGCAATCACCTCAGAGCAATTAAATGTCAGGGAAGCGCTGACGGAAGTTGTATCACGATTGGAAAGGCTAGAGGCATCGCCGGTACCCAAGCCTGCTGTGGATTTGAACCCTGGTTACCTCACCGCTATTACCACTGCGGACGCGCCATACCACTCGACCATCGGCCTGGAAGAAACTTTGGGTGCTAGGCCTAAAGATTTCACGCAACCTGGTATATTGCGAAGAAGTGATAGATTGGCTAGTAGGCCGCCAATTTCATATAGGGAGTACGGTAGTCGAAAAGACTGGCCGCCTTTCCTGGGTTGGGATCCGAACCCAGAAGTCACCTCCTCCTGTCCTCCCTCTATCTCTAGAGCTCGTCCACAGCAGCACGCGGTCCCATCGAGCGAGGATCCGGAAGTGGCGACTCCGGGGAGGCCGATAGGGGCGGGCGTTACAATTGGTCCCAGCCAGTGGGGTCAAATTAGTTCTAGAGATTTTGGTGATGATAGGTTAGAAGAGGAAACTGACTATGCTAGAACAGGCGAAATGGCAATTTCTTTTGAAAGAAGGAAGGAAAGGGAATTTGCTGATATTGTGGAAATAATGTCTGATGATGGTAGTGTAGACATTGAAATCAGCAAAATAATGGAATCTAGACCTAAAACTGTTAAAATAATTGATAACAGAATGCATGCAGCACAGCAACCGGAGTTTAGAAATTTTGAAGTGAATAAACCGATCGCTAATAAATTGTCACGGGAGGGGGGTGATAAGGTCAACCCAGTCCCTTTGGCCTCTTCGTCCCTTCCTCTCGTCGAGTATCCTCGACCGGATCCACAATGGAGAATTCAAGCGTCGCTCGCAAAGGTCGATCAACAAAGAGTGGAAATGGCACCGAGTCGGGTCGACTTTACACAACCAGCGTCGGTAATGCCGACCTATCAGTCAATGCCTGACTGCGTCCTCGACGGTCGTGCAACGTCGACCATGGTTGGTCGAGACTACGCTCGACCCGACCTTCCTCCTGGACCAGCGGCGATGGCAACGGTCGACTGGATGCAACCATACGCTCGTCCCGACCATTCAAACATGCCGTGGAGGTATGCTCCGACCTACACTCCGAGCGCTTTCTACGGTAGCAGCGACAACCGGGTTTGGGTTGACCCGCCTCGCTGTCTCGACCCGCTTCGACCAAGCGACGCCGTCTTTCCTCGGTGGCCAACGGTCGTGGAATCGGCGAGGATGAGTTCATGCCTCGGCGCGCAAAGCTTCGGATTTAGCCGTGACGCCGAATTACCGCGATGTCAGACGGTAACGAAGTCGACACCTGTGGAGAAGAATGAAACGACGGGCGATGATAAAGCGACGTCTGCGGTTGGTGAAACGAGAGCACGGACGTCTACCAACGCTTCAGTCGGCCCTATTAAAGTTGTCCCGACGACCACCGTCGCAACGCAAACGACCGGCGACTGGGGGTTACCGTCGATCGGTTCAAAGGGAACAATCAAGGAAGCAGAACCGACCGCGTCGACGACAGCTAAAGAGGGCGAGGCCAAACAGTCGTCGCCTTCGTCTACCAAGCCAACACAATTCCTGAAACTCGGGTCTTTTAGCGGAAAGACGGACGTTGAAACATTCTTACGAAAATTCTCCGTGTGCGCCAGGAATAACAGATGGACGGACGAGGAGAGATTGAACCAATTAGTAGTCTCATTGGTTGAACCGGCGACTCATTTGCTGAGCGAGTCGAACGCAGATGGCCTGGACACTTGGACGGCTTTGGTACAGCGACTTCGAGAACGATATGGTAACGCTGAACAGCAAGCTTTATTTCAGACACAGCTGAGTACTCGAAAGCAGAAAGCCGATGAAGATATGGGAGTGCTGGTCGATGATGTGCGCCGTCTGACCACGCGGGCGTATCCCGGCTCTTCAACGGTCCACAGCGAGGCAATTGCTGTTCGTGCATTCCTGGATGCCCTGAGAGATAGAACTCTTGCTCTGAAAATCCGAGAGCGAGAACCGAAATCCCTCGACGAAGCCTACAAGGTAGCGATGCGATTGGACGGCTATCAGAAAGCAGAAGACGGTGGCCATGAGCAGCACGAACGACGGTATGGACGTGTTAACGCTGTCAGAGAAGAAGAAGAATCGGTGGTGGAGGCCCTGCTACACCGCATAGAACAGTTGGAGAAACAAGCGAAACAATCGGTGCCGACGCCTCAGTACAGAGACAATAATCGCGGGTCATGGAGAGGCCAGAACGGGTCAACAAGAAACGAATGGTCGAACGCCAATGGAGGCAATGGACGGGGAACTCCACGGTGTTTCCTATGTCATCGGCTTGGTCATTTGAGCTCGGCCTGTAGAAGTCGACCACCGAGAGAAGTGGAAACGGAGGCAAGACCATCGCCGCGGAGATGCTTCGAATGTTCAGCAACGGACCATATAGCGCGCTTTTGTCCTCTTCGACAACAGCAGCAGGCTCCACCTAGCGACAACATTGGACAACCGGTGGGCGATAACCACGACAACCCCAGCGTTGGTCGTGTGTTCGCTGTTCGGTCCGCTCCAGCGCCGAGCAGGGACCAGCGGAACGGGCAGAACCAGGAGCGTCGGTCGCGGAGGTCGCCATCATCGTCGAGGAGGCGAGACAGTGGTCGGAACTCACCAAGAGAGGAACGACGCTGTTTCTACTGTGACGACAGTTCGCACCTTTTGAGGAGCTGTCCGCTTCGCAATGGACCCCCTGAGGACCGGATCTGGAGGATGCTGGGAGAACCGACCGGACTTCGTCCGCCTGAAAACCTGACGTCGGCTGGGTAACTTTGCTGAATGACCGCTTAATGGCGGCCGTTATGAATGCAGAAGCTTCTGTAACACTGTTTTATTTTGATTTTGATGAATACATTTTTGATTTACATGTGGAAGGCTTTACATGTGTGTATTACTGTGTAAATAACTGTATTCTTGCATCGTATGTTGTGCCTTCATATATGTATGACATAGTATTAATATTTGTATTGCATTGCCGACTGTCTGATTAATGTTCGCAATGGTGATATAGATTGGTACTGCATTGCGTTGTATTTCAGAGATGGACGATTTTATTATTGCCTCTGCTGTAGACAGAAAACTGGACTGTCATTGCCTGCATTGCGCTATATAAATATTGGTTTTACCTGTTGATGTATATATAAGATTGCCTATTTTAGTTAAGGCCATTGATGACGATTATGTGACCTTGAACTTAGACTTGCAGTGGAATTAGCCATGATGATGTGATTATGTGATATTATGACCTGCGGTGAAATAGTAGGCCTATATGTTTCTGAGTTAACGCTCAGAGTCGAAATCTGCATTAGGCCTATGTCCTGCTTTATCTATAATCCGATTTATAAATAATAATTTTTAGAGATTTGTGCAGTTAAATTTTAATGCTCCTAATCTCTGTGGTAGAGTTTTTATATGCGTAACGATTGTCATCGCATATATATATAATTGTATGGATGCATAACTGATGATTTAAAGAGGCGCTGAATGAATGCTTTAAGGCCCATGTTGCGCTTAACTGCAATCTGTCGGGATTAGGCTTATATATATATAGTTTGCCGTGATGAGCCCATATAATTCTGAGGATTTGAAGACAAATTTCGGCATTTTATATCAATTAAAATGTAGGCCTACATGTTTTAATAGCCTAACGCTGAGGAATAGGCGATAATTTAGTTATGCTGTGTAATCTTTGCATTAGGCCTAGTTTTGCGGTTTTGCCTGATTCCGCCTGCAATGGAATTATATGGTTAAACTGCGAGGCCTAATAATATTAATTAGGGCTAGAAATAATAATAATAATTAGGATCCTTTTTGTGTATAATGAAAAAGGCTGGCCGTTCAATTTCCTATTTGAGCTATAGGCAAAACGTGCCATGTAGGGTTTATCGATAATTCTAGCTTAAAAAGGTTTTGCTAAGTTTTGTTGATTGACCTAGTTCTAAGGCCTAATTTTGCAATGTCACTGATGCGAGTTTTTGCTGGTCTTGTTCAGTTCCCACGACTCCTACAGCTGCAATTGTAGAGAGAGTGGGGATAGCGACAGCGTGGTCTGTGTGACACATCATAGGCGGTGAACGATTGACCGTCGTGGATGGACCGACGGAAGGATAATGTTCAGCTGCGCAGTTATAAGGAACGTCGTTAAAATTATGATGGGTCCATGTAATCATGATTTGATCTGCAGTGGGCCTAGATTTTCAATGTCGATGATGTCATGTATGCGTTAGATACCGATTAATGTATATCATAATTTTATGAGCGTTAATTAGGCCTAATTTTGTGCAGGTCAGCGCGACCTTAGTCGTATGATGCACTTTGGCCTACATGATGGTTTGTTGCCTAATTCCCACGGGATTTTAAGAGACGCACGCTGTAGATGCATAGCGTGGGAGAATAGTGAGCGGCGATTAATTAGCAATCGTTGTTTCCCAGGCGCATGGGTGGTCCCATAGTACACGTCGCATCAATGATGGATTGAAAATAAGACGACATAATTGCGCAGTAACATGGCCTGTTGATTCATTCCAAGAAAATGCATAAGGATTTATAGTAGACTAAAGTGGCCTAATGTTGATTTGCGCTTTAGACTAAGATCTCATATTAAAATCATGATAATCCTTTTAGGCCTAGGATTTTTACGATTATGCAACGTGACTGTTTTGTAACGTTAATTGCAATAATATGTTACTTTAGCCTATGTTTAAATGGCCTATTTTAATTCTGTGCATAATCGGTTGCATTTTTAATAATTAAGTAGGCCTACTGAAAGATGTTGGGAAGGGAGCGGCATATTAAGCTGAAGTTAGGCTTGGTCTCCTACGGTAGGCTTTGATGGGGAGCCTACGGATAGTTATAATGAGCATTGGCCTTTGGAGACTTAAGCTGTGTGTGTAGTCTCTGGTAATTTGCTATGATAGCACCGTTGTTAATGGGATTAGAGACTTAGGTTTAACTGCTTAGATGAGTCTTTAAATGTAGACGTTTGCCTACAGTGAAATGCCTAAAGGAGTCTCGATGAATCGATGATAAATGCCATGTGTGGCCTATTAATAAGATGACCTGTTGTAAAGGTAACGTAGGCCTGATGGTTTTTGTAGCTGTGTCGTGGGTTCTTAAGTCAATGGTTGCCGTAGGATTCTTGGTGCATAACTGAACTGAAGGAAGCTTACATATACTATATATATAAATGTTTTGGAGCTTCACGGAACTCTTAGCGATGGAGCTATATAAAAATAATGATAAAATTATAATCATAATAATAAATATTTCTTTCGCTTGAACTGACATTTAACGCTAAAATGTGAACTTTGTGATGCTTACGTTGAGGACTGTTCATTGCATATATTTTTAATTCTTGCATTTGAATCATTGATGTAAAAATTGGAGTATGGCCTTACTAACATTTCAGGATCCATTTTTCCAATTAAAGGGATCCTGAAATCAGGGAGGGCCGAGAATAGTGTAGCGACGTATAACTACGCTACGGGTCGCTAATATTATTTTATTTAATTTTTGATCGATTATGGGGTTTCAGGGATCTGATATATTTGTTTTATTTCTGTATTTTTGAGCTGCCTTGTGTGACCTATATTTTAATGTTGATTTGCGCTTGACACGGGTCACAGCGACCGCTGACGTAGGCAGCAGTCGTTGCTGTTTCATTAATTGGTATATGTTCACACGCTCTCAGCGATCGTCGGTCGCTGTCTTCAAAGGCCGTGCCGCTTGCAGTCGATGAGGGTAATTAAACTTTCGCACGCTCTCTGAGGTGGTCTGATGATCAGAGTGAGCGAGGAATACAGCCAGCCAGACAAGCACAGGCAGGGACACGGATTGAGAAGGAAACACCGTTGGCGTGTGGGTCTGTGTACGTGTGTTTTCTCAAGGTTGAACTGGTGCATTTGATGCCTACGTGATCAGCGGCAGATGGCGCCTTTCAGAAGGAGAGATAGAAGGAGAAAGATAGTGAGCTACAGACAGACGCGGAGATACACAGGAGAGGACGCACGTGGCAGCTGATTCTTGCCGCCTTGAGACAGCTGCACAGCTGCTGGTTCGGCGCGCTCGGCTCTTCAGCTGCGCATGCGTAGTAGAGGGACGCTCTCCTTGTCAGGCAGTAATAAAAGAGCAGCGCAACGCTGAGAGGCTCAGTTGCGCATAGGATCTCAGGGCGGTCGGATGTATAGTGAGTTGCGCACAGGATCTCAGGGCGGTCGGATGTATTGCGGCGGTTGGTAGTTTTAGGCTCGATCAAGTTGGTGAAGCATGGCCAGGATAAGCGCCTGCTTGCACTAGTTGCGCATACACGGATTCTGTCGGCGATTCATTCTCTCTCGACATGGAGTCGATTAAATAAAAGAGTTTGTTTGTTGCGAGAAATACATCAGCGTCGCTGCAAGTTTTGTCTTCGCTCTCGCTTCGGATATATTCCTGGATTACTAATTCAAGGCCTCTCTTCGCCCTGTCACACGGAGTGATTTATCGTGGGCTTCGAATCGTCAGCGCTCTGCTCTCGTTCTTCGAAATTGTGTTACGAAGCGGTTGTTCGTATGGTTGCCTAAGGGCGTCTTTCTCAAACGGCTTGGATAAATAGCCGAAATTGTTGTTCATTGCGAGAAATCAGCATCGGATTTAGCTGATCTTTTCGGGCGTTTCAAACTCGACGCCTTTCTGTGTGTTTCGTCGCATCTCTTGGATATCGTCTTCGTCGCTGTTCTTCGCACACGATCGGCTTTGTCCCTTGTCTTCGGACATAAGGTACGCTTTATTGGGGAATTAATACGATCGGTTATTAAGACATTTTGGGCTGAACTGAAATTGGCTGTGGGACTTGAGAGTCAATCGGGATTTAATTTAGGCATACTCCGGTTGATAGGTGTTTGCATTGAATTGTTGCATTTGATTTTCATTGAATGTCTTTACAAAGGATAGGAACTGATAATTGAACTTACTGACTTTTATGTTTGATTGCTTTGAACATAATTGATGTCAATTGAAGATTCAATTGATTGGGAATAATAAGAAATATTAATTAAACTTCTGACTTTGATTATTGATGGCTTTGAATGTGACGGATGTGGATTGAATGCTTGATTTGTTAATAAGAATAACTACTTCGTTCACTGCTAGCGATATTGACCGTGAGCTATAAAGATAGGAGTCATTTCTATAGCGCTATGGAGGAGTCTAGGCCAGTCACTCCCGCTCAGCCTTCTAGGCCCCCTTCTTCTATGGAGATATTGCTCGAGGCAATACAAACTAATGCTAGGTCCACTCATGAAGCAATACAAACTAATGCTAGGTCTACTCATGAGGCAATACAAACTAATGCCAGAGACACGCAAGAGGCGATTGCCACGGTAGAATTCAATGTCCTGGCAGTGCAATCGAATGTTAGCGATGCTATTTCCTCAGTGCAATCAAATGTAAGAGAGGAAATCTCTTCTGTAAAATCTTATGTCAGAGATACGCAGGATGCAATCACCTCAGAGCAATTAAATGTCAGGGAAGCGCTGACGGAAGTTGTATCACGATTGGAAAGGCTAGAGGCATCGCCGGTACCCAAGCCTGCTGTGGATTTGAACCCTGGTTACCTCACCGCTATTACCACTGCGGACGCGCCATACCACTCGACCATCGGCCTGGAAGAAACTTTGGGTGCTAGGCCTAAAGATTTCACGCAACCTGGTATATTGCGAAGAAGTGATAGATTGGCTAGTAGGCCGCCAATTTCATATAGGGAGTACGGTAGTCGAAAAGACTGGCCGCCTTTCCTGGGTTGGGATCCGAACCCAGAAGTCACCTCCTCCTGTCCTCCCTCTATCTCTAGAGCTCGTCCACAGCAGCACGCGGTCCCATCGAGCGAGGATCCGGAAGTGGCGACTCCGGGGAGGCCGATAGGGGCGGGCGTTACATTATCATTTTCTTGACCGTGTTCGTTTTGTCACGTCTTTCCTTGTTTTTGTTACTCTTCCTGTTCCTCGTGTTTCTCTCGTTTTCTACTTTCTATACCTCAATTATGGATACATGTAAATATATATATATATATATATATATATATATATATATATATTTAGGTATATACTATGCTAATACAATCAATAGGCATAGATAATGGTTAACCCAACTTTTGCAAATATTGGTTTTAACCTACAATAATAGTAAATAATAACACAGGAAAACATCAGAATCATAGGAAGAAAAGTCACAATCATAGAAGGAAAACAACACAATAATTATACATTGAACTGTAGACCTAATAGATGCACAGTTTTCACACTCTCCATGCAGGCTCTCCTCTTAAAGTTCTTTATAAAAAGCATTTCCTGATTGACTTGTAGACCTAATCTGCTGCTGTTGTTGTAGGGCGGCGGCTCAGACAGCCGACGATGAACAGACGGAAGAAGAGAAGCGCAAGGCTCGTCTGGCTAATTTAGCCATGATCAGTGACGTCAGTGTTGGGCAGAGACGACGTCAGTTTCTTATGAAGCGCCAGCTGGCGAGGGGAAGAAGTAACAGTCTTCCAATGACATGCGACGAATTCATAAAAACCGAAAAGTAAGTTCATTAAATTATAGAAAACAATTGACAGAAGTGAAGACGGTGGCTGGAAGCAAAGTCAGGGAGACCTACATGTACGGGTCGGAAAAAGGACGACTAATGCCCCAAGCAAGTGGAGGGAAGGTTCATAGTCCAGATGAACTTATTTTCCATATCCCATTATGATATGCTTACTGTTAAACTTCGTGTTCTGATTGAAAATCAGACGAAGCCTGACAAAGAATCGCATTTTATCATTCATCCCAAGGTAGGCTATTATTTCACACAGTGACCAGCCAAATAATCTTTCTCGTCTATTCGTTTCTGTGCCCTCTGCAAACTACTTTTACTACATGTACAGTATGCTACGTTGGTTAGATCGTGGTTGAAATCATATCGGCTTCTTATTGCTCTTGCATCGGAATCGGTCATAGCATCTCAGAGACCTCACGAATCTCGACTCATTCTGTTTGATGGATTTTGCCGTGGAATGCGGTTTTGCTTACAATCATCAACCTCTCAGGATCAACATAACAATCTAAATGATTCATGAACAGATTAATTATAATTAGTAATTACGGAATGGAAATGTTTGGAAAACCGAAAACAGAAGTGGTAGTTGGGGATCGAAGGACTGACATTGACCCCAATAGGCTAAATGAGACGAATTATATATGACACGTTACTTGTCTCTTCCTCTATTTTTATTCGGAAAGTTATAAACCATTCAGACTAAATAAAGCCATTTAAAGAGCACAGGAATTAAAAAGGCGCTTAGCCTAATTATTTATCTTATTAGCATTTTGAAAATTTTTGTTTAAGAAAAAAATTTGCAGAGAGAAATTTTTATAGAGAAATTTTATAGTTGAATTTTTAAATTTTAGCTCCAAGTTCAGCATAGATTCTCTTTTGATTTTAGTCGTCCGGTCGTCGAAAGTCTTCGAGCCGAGATACTAAGCAAGCACCGCTCGCCCTACTCTCTCCGCTATGCGCATCATCACCAATCGCGACCTCTGCCAAAGAGACGATTCATCCGACATCGTCGTTCCCTTCCTCTTCATCTCACTCGCATCCCAGACTCAGCCGTCGGTGGACGCGTCCAGTCCAGCTCCAGACCATCGGCATCCTCCTCCAGTCGCTTCCTGGCCGCTCCAGCCATCTCCGTGATAGCAGAGGAAGGAGCGATGTCTCCGTCTGCTTCCTCGCCTCTTCCACCTCTACCGCCGGGATTCCGTGAAGCCGGTCGTAGCCAAGTCGAGGTCCCTCGCTCGGCCTCTCAGCGTCTTCGCCTTCAGATGCCTCCGTCACCTGCGATCGATGTGACAGGCATCGTCCCTAGCCTCGGGCCTTCAGAGCCACCCACTCCGGTCAGTGCCAACGTGGGTCCTCCAGCCAGGGGCCGACCACCTGGTCTCCTGCGAAGGGTCAGTGCGGACTTCTTGGACAGTGACGACGAGTTCGATAAGATGGTCGAGGTTAACATTAAACAACTCGAAGGAGTGCAACAGATCGGCGCCAACGTTGTCGCAACCAAGTCTAAGCAACAGCAACAACCGCAAGTTCCGGTGCAACAACAACAGCCGTCGATGCAACAGTCGCAACATACTATGCGACAACAGATTTCGGTTCAGCAACAGTCTTCCTCACAGCAGCAGTATTCAGTGCAGCAACAGCAACAACAGCAACAACAATACCCAGTGCAACAACAATACCCAGTGCAACAGCAATATCCTGGGCAACAGCAGTATCCAGTACAACAACAGTACCCAGGACAACAGCAGTACCCAGGGCAACAGCAGTACACAGGGCAACAGCAGTACCCAGGGCAGCAGCAGTACCAAGGTCAACAGCAGTACCAAGGGCAACAGCAGTACCAAGGGCAACAGCAGTACCCAGGGCAACAGCAACAGGCCCGACAGACGTCATATCAAGAGCATACACAGCAGCTTCAACGGTCCCAGCAGCCACAGCAGCAGCAGCAGCAGCCGGCTCTGGCGGTTAGGATCGAAAGTCATTCAGCCGTGTCGAGCACGGCGTCATCGTCTCAGCCTCCGGACCTAGCGCAGGTCCAGTCCCCAACGGACACGTTCACGCTTCAGCCGATCTCATCGAGAGTGAAGGAATGGGATGCTGCGATTGCAGAGGAGAAGGCGACCAGGCAGCAGCAGCAGGAGGCTGCCAGTCTGGCCCGTGATGAGCTGATGGGGATCAAGAGGGCTGCGGCGGCTCCTGCTCCCGAAGGCAGGTCACCGAAGCTGTCGTCAGCTGCCGGAGACAACAGGAAGGCCATCACCAGTTCGACTTCCGCCTTCCGATCCTCTTCTCCCGATAGAGATGAACAAGAGGCAGAGGATGATGAATCGGAGGACGAACTCTCCAAGTAAGCATATATTCTATATACATGTAAGTCCATGTAAATCAACGACTGACCCCAGCTTTTTTTCTAAATAAAGCTCATACTGAGTATACGTCTAAGACCTAAGTGAGCGAAAACGATATATTCAGAAGATTACTAAGATTAATTGAATTATCCGTGAAGTTTTCATCGGCAACTGCATGTTATATTTATTGCTTTTCATGACAGGTTAAGCATAGCTGAGAAGCTGAAGCTTTTCTCCGCAAAAACGGGCGCCACACCAACGGACCGACCGACGTCAATGAAGCAACGTCCGAAGGGAAGGCGTGCCCAGTCGAGATATCAAACACAGGTATAGTAAAGACCGAGTGAAACATACTCTGACTTATATATCTTAATGCATTAGAATCTCATCAATAGGTCTATGGCAGAATGTACGTAATCATAGGATTGCTCTATGAACTTATCGACTGCGATTAGATTTAAATGACTTAATCTATTATTATTATAATGCATTACATGATTTGATTGAACACTACGTGTTAACACTACAGACCAGGGCTGAAAGTGGTTTGGAAAAATTGCCGGGTCTGGAACTTTCACGAGATTTTTGGATGAGTGCCGCCGAAAATATTTTCCATCTTTTGTCAGCCAAAAATTCTGACGACCTTTTTTTAAAGTCATCCTGCTGCAGGCCTATGCTTATCACTGCATTCCGAAATAAAGAGACACCATATAGGCCTACATACATGCGATCAGTGAACTGATTAACCATGCAGGCAATTCGAATACATTTGTTGCAACACAATTACAGCGATTATATCCTATAGCCACAAAATACGACGCCCTTTGCAACTACTCTGCTTCGAAACCTGTTTTCAGACAAACATCATAAAATGGGCCACGACGCCACGTATAGGCCAATAAAACTGTGTTATTTATAGTGCACATGTCAGACTCGCAAGTAGACGACTGCTACTTAAATCATCCGAATCATTTTCTCGGTATACCTCGAAACAGGTCAAGAACAGCGTGAAGGCCGATACACTGTTGTCTCCTCCTTCGTTATCCTCTCAAGATTTTATGAATGCTAAGTAGTGACATTCAGTTGTGAATCTGCTAAATCATGAAATAAGCTCCTATGGATTAAATAGGCCTAGGCTACTTAGCGTAGTTTAACACTATTTAACGTCGATTTCATAAGAATCAACAGGCATTGAAGAAGTACAAATGCCATGTAACTGGCTTTGCAAGTTGATCGTATTACGTTTACTTCACTCATCATTGTGACCACAACTGTTTGGCTTTTGATGCATGGCCGCAAATGACTAAAACTGCTGAAACTTTTTCAAAAATAAGCTTAATTGCACTTGTGCGAGTCGCCTATGTAGACCTATACGACGTATAGGCTACGACTATAAAATTATGTGCTAACTTTTATTATTATTACTGGTAGTAACATAGTAGCCAATTCACTTTTCTTGGATATAGTAGATCTAATGGAAGACTTATGCGTCACAGAGTAGCGAAGCCACCAGTAGTAAGTTACTAATATAGTAACTAGGCATTTAACAATGATGCAATGATTCGATGTTACATTTTAGTTCCAGGACGATCGGGTAAGTAAAGAATGAGATGCAGTTGCAAGAGTCTTGTCTTGACGCTTATCTTTGCTTACTGTGCACTCCTGCTATCCTGCTTTGCAGTTTCTAAATGCTACATGTAGCCTGTACCCCAGGGTTCGAGTTGTAGCGTATACAAATCGACCCCGTGGTTAAAAAAAATATGCAATTGATGCATAACTCAAAATAGGTGATTATGTTTGGCATCATGCATTTTGTGGTGGAGTGGGGCACGGATAGATCTATAGGATGTAGAGCTATAGGCCCATATACACACAGGCATGCAGAGACGTAGACAGAGAACACAAACAGAGATATATAGAAATTTTATTTGGTTCCCAAATAAGACGGATGTAGACCTACAGTTTAAGCGACCGCTATCGAAATTTTCTTATTATGCAATTATTGCCTAATAATTATAATTACAGTTGCCGAGAATCACCCTGGAAATTTTAAAACGACAAAGCAGCATTGAATCGTGCCATAACAAACGTCCGAAACACTACAGCTCGAACCTTTTCCCTTCTCCTTCTGCTGTTTTATTTGTGTCCTGCTAGCTACTGTTTCGGCTTTTGTAAGCACATCGCTATATAGACTTAAATACCGTCTCGATCGGAGTTCGCTCTTGGATGATTCTTTTGAAGTCATTTTGTTCAGGAATTTCTCTTATACAGACACCAGTCGTATATAAATACATTTATACATCATATATTATGTGCACCTTCACCAACCTTTTCCAAGAAAATCGCACCAATCGCAGCATAGTAGCGGATCGAGGAGTAAAGAAAACAAGCAAAACGTACACCACTGCTCAAGACCGTAGCCAGGATTTGATTTCGAGGGGTGTTTCACTCACCACTTCCCCAAAAATTGATGACCTTTTTTATTTCGGGGGGTGTTTTCATGATTTTATTTCATGTTTTTACATCATGTGCTCGTAAATGCATTGTATTATTTTTCACATTTTCCATTTCGGGGGGTGTTCAAACACCCCCTAGCTACGGCCTTGCCACTGCTATAAGCGTATGCCTAAAAAATGCTTTACTTCCAGAATCCCTTAATGTTTTATATAACAGAATTCATGAAGTGATCATTGCAAGGGTATAGGCAAATACATTGAGACTTGAGTACATCTCACTTCCTAATGCTCTGTAAATGTGATGCTTTTTACAAGGTCCTCTTTCCCGACTATTCGTCTTTCTTGTCTTTGCTGCGACCCCAAACACCATCCACAGAAGCTTTAGTCAATGTATAGTTGTATACTTTCCCGACCTTTAGACGAAAACTCGAAACGCTTTATTGCCATGGGATTTTGTTCGTGAGCAGTGCCACTGACTGGGGCCTATGAATAAGGAGTTAAAGTTTTATTCAATGGTCTGACTTTTGCGAAGATCAAGACGCAATGAGCGCTATAAATATGGTGCTATTATTTAGTGGTAATTGACAACTCCTAGATCCGCCACTGATTGCGTTTTTATGTTGTGGTTTCCCATGCAGCCAATCTCCTCGCTCTGCTTTCTGGTCATGAATTTCGCGTGGCTTACAATGTGGCATGAATAGGCCGATTTTTGAACGATATGTGGCGGTTCTTTGCGTTAGTATAGGTAAATAAGTAAATCGGCATTTCTATGGCGTTGTGTTCAATTGCTACGATCACCTAAAGCACAAAAAGCTGCTGCAGAGTAGGCTAAATGCGTGGAATATACAGGTTATACCCAAATACTCTTTTCTTAGAGCAAGCAAACAAAACGGAAAGAAAGTCTAAAAATTAAGTTTTCATATCAGTAGTAGCGTAGGTAAAAGTAAAGAGTCTATATAAGAAGCAGAATTTTGAAAGTAAAACTCTGTCGCTTTAGGGCAAGAGAACATTAGCCTAAATTTTAAAAGATCTTAATAGGTCTATAGGTCTAGGCCTAAATGAAAATTCTATATAATGTCTGTTCAACTCAGCCACAAACTAAATTGTGATTGCTTTTGCTTATGCTTGCATGAATGAATCTATTAAAAGCTATACACAGAAGCCAATCAAATGCAATATAAATTTAAACAAAAACAGCTGTTTCGTATCCCATGGTGATTTTGCTATTTACAAGCCGATAACGGTCTGTTTATATGCAGACTGCATTTTCCCGTGAACAACTCTGTAAGTTATTGAGTTACTAAATTGTTTTGCTTGCAGCCGGTAACAACGGAGGAAGTGGAGCAGGCACATGTGATGGCTGTCTCAAACAGACGGCAACCTCATCAGCAGCAGCAGCAGCAACAGCAGCAGCTACTACAGCAACAGCAGCTACTACAGCAACAGCAGCTACTACAACAACAACAGCTACAATACCAACAGCAACAACAGCAGCAGCAACACTACGGTAACACAAGTTCTTCCATAAAATTATTCACTCTGGATTGTTCAACGTAAGATACAACAGAACTGCAAGGGAGAATATAGTATTGGGACCAATACGGTCTCAAGACTGTTTCGATGCGTAGTCCATCCTTAGCCTAAGACTCGTGTCGGTTTCTTCGTGGAGAGACTGGTCATTGTCTTGGTTTTGTCTCGACTTCATTGTAAGACATCTGTCGTCTCGTTTTGAACTTTGCTCCAAGCGTCTTTGGTATAATCCTTGCAAATAGCCTAAACTTTTATAATATCTCGCTAACACATAGTTATATCTATGATGCTGTTCCCATAGACCTATATACTAATTAGTTTTGCTTAGTCTTGTTAGTTTTTTTAATGTCTTATGTGAATAATATATGATCATACTTGTCCACGAGAACGCTGTGAGGCGGCTGGTTTTTATAGTAAAGAAAATACTTAGTTAGTTAATTGTGCGCAATTAGGTAATGCGTTCTAGGAAATGTTTTTCTTCTATAGAAGGAGTTCAATGCGTTTACGATCTATTCATATTCACAGAGCAGGAAATTTAGGTTCTGTCAGACAGAGGGAAATAGCAGAGACTTAGAGTAGGTCCTACTGTCATAGCATGAATTCAACACACTATTAAGCACGTTGGCTTGATTTGTGGCTAATAAGCTATATTCTCCATGTAGCTAAAATTAATTATTAATTAGGAATTATGTTAGATCTCATTACCTTAATTTCGTACTATTCATGTTAAGCGAATATACCATATAGAAGAAGACTGCAGTTTATTACAATTGAAAAGGTTGACTAATCATGACTTCCTGTTAAGATGAACTAACTAGATATATCTGCTTTTCTGTTGACAGGGACTGCAGCTGTCACAAGACACATCTATCGCGACTATTAACTCATAATTACCGGTCTCATCAAGTTCGTTAACGGAAAACGCAAAGCAACACACACACGAATGAAAAGTGAAGAAACACAGACTAAAATTATTCTCAGAATAGATTAACACTATAGGTGAATTAGAATTATCGCCATCCCTTTGAGTAGCTCTAGCGTTCTGTTGACAAAGTCTTAAGACACGCATGTACAATAAATAATTGAGGGTGTGGCGTTGTTTTAATGCATTCAGTTCTTTTTGGCTGTAAAAGTTCCTGTCTATATCTAAATCTCTGTTTATTTGCTTGCGTCGTATCGATCGACAGATGCAATGAATACACTGTGTTTCAATTCGTCTCTTGTTTTACTTATAGCAGACATGCATACACAGAAACATACACACATTATACCTACGGACACACGTAGGCTACATAAATATATAGCATAATTTAATGAATGCCTATACTTACATGCAAATACACATACATACATATGCAAAATTGCAATTACATGTTCGTGCATTGCATAAATACCTATGTCACATCACACGCATGAATAGGCCTGTATTCATAGGCCTAGTATTATACATGCATAATATAACATGTATACGACCTACACACATTAACACATACTGTATACTGTATACTGTTATAGAAATGCGTGGAATATACGTTAGTTTACCGTATAGCGTTAGTGGGAACCTGGACTTAACTGAGCAAAACTTAACTCGTAATCGTAAACTCGAAATTTCTAAAGCTTAACTGATCACCAAATAGTTAGATGCCATACATGGATGCTATATACAGACTATAATACAGTGTCTCGTGGTAGATGCTACAGAGAGAACACCGAATGAACCAAATTGTTCCCGGGTTTTGGAGATGAAGCTCTTAATAGAAACTCACAGAGCGTCTGTTACTCTATTGGTTCCATCTACATGTAGGTGGCATAGACAAGTATGGACATCGATTGAAGAAATATTATGTGATTATAGGTCCTTCTGAAGCCCCACGTGCACTTGTATTATAACCTATATAAGTACTTGAACTCAAACTTGTACTTGCAATGAGAAGTTGAGACCAAAGTAAGTAATGATATCCTCAGTGCTTGAAGCCTGAGTACTTGAACCGTCGTTGTATAGGTGGACTGTGAAGTGAAGATACGCAGTGTATCTCTACATTCCAAACCCTGCCACTGCACTTATTTTTAACAATGTGTGTCAGTACCTGCATTTCTGGCTGTGAGAGAATTAAGTTCTTCAAAACTGAAACTGATGCCAAATTGACGAACTTTGCAATGCTGTCCAAGTGTCCGTAAGAAAGATAAGATAGAGACGGAAGAAACAATTAATTTTGAAGATTCAGTTAATGATTTTCCAACCGATAGCTCGCAAGATAAGGCTAATTAAGCTAATAGCATAGAGATTTCTTGGTGGGCCTAATTATAATATTATAATACTTATAAAGTACGTATATATGTCATCCACAAGTTCAATGGGAGACTCAAATTACGTATATAGGCCTATGTCATCCACAAGTTCAATGGGAGACTCAAATTCGAGAACCGGTATCAACGTGGAATCGCGATCTGCAGTCACTATAAGTGCATCAATCAGCGCAAACCATTAGGTCACACAAGCGTGACACTCAACAGGTGCACTTCCAACGAAGCTCAACTGAGACCAGTCCCCCAAGATTCATTGGGTCTCCCCCAGTCTAATTAGAGTACACATCTGTAATTCTACTCTTCATCTATCCTTCTTTAAGTTCCTTCCTTCAGACAAAACGCCGGGGTGCGGCTTAACTACCAGTCCACACGTGAATGAGTGAGAAAGGGAATGGAGAACCACTCCAACACAATAGGCTATATACATGTATAGGCCTAATCATTGTCCTGTGACTCCTGTGCATTTCAGCTCCGTACGTCACTGTTTGTATCGTGTCTACTGTTATTTGCCATTTATACTGGGAGCAATCAGTGAATGCGATAAAATATGACTACCGTTAAATATAATCGAACCGTCTGCGAAGCCATACGATGTTCTTATCTAGACAGATATAATAGGCCTATGCAAAAATGACTCCGCCTAGAGACCTGTTTTTAGGAAGGCATTTGTAGTTTCCAGATGTTGTGGTTTCACTTTCGATTTCTGCGAATGATCCCGTTCCACGACTGCGCAGCGCAAGGATCTGATCTGCATTTATTATAACGAAGAGACCGATTGGCCAGACGCTTTCGAAATTAGGTCATGTTTTCATTTCGTTAGCTAAACGACGACGACGATACTGGATGAATATATGAGACAATTGAAGAATTCGATTAGATGTTGATGTGAAACACGTCTCATGTTATTGTCAGGTATGTATGCAAAAGGAAATGCTATGCATTCGTTCTTCAATTCATGATCACTGCAATCACCATTGTAATGATATGTTGCTATGGTTTCAATTTAAGCTCGATAAGACCGTTTGCCATACCAGCTGCTCACCGCCATTACTGCAGGCTTTGACTGAACAGGCCTACCTTAAAATCCGTTTAGTCAGCAGCTTTCCATGTAGTAAAATACATGTCTACAGGTCTATAGGCCGCATAATAGGCGTTTACTGCAATTATAATTTGTCCCCGAAGAACTGAGAAGGTATAGTCCATACTCTCTCTGACCCCAATTCCTCCTCCTCCTTCTCCTCCTTCTCCTCCTCCTCCTTTTACTACTACTACGAAATAACGAAATATTTGTGAAGTTATAATTAGAATTATATTCCTAAGCTTTTTCTTATCTCGAGTTTAGTTTGCAGTTTGTAGATTTCTATGTGCAACCTACAAAATCTAGGCCTACATAGATTCCTTTATTCAATCTAGGCCTAGCCTATAGTATAAGGCCTATCAATGGTTTCAGGCTTGTTCAGTATCCCACCCTCTCCTTTTCATCCTAGGCTTGCTGTATATAGGTTGCAGACAACGCAGACTGTGCGTAGTAGGCCTACGCCTTATCGAACAACGTTTTGAGAAGCTTCTCTGATTTTTTAAATTTTTTATTAGTAGTGCAGCCTATAAAATCCTCTATTTTGAACCCTAAATAGTACGCTTTTACTTGGCTGTCCATGTTTGAATGAAAACCAACTGTAGGCATGTGTCACACACACACACACACACACACACACACACACACACACACACACACACACACACACACACACACACACACACACACACACACACACACACACACACACACACACACACACACACACCTACACACACACACACATATATATATATGTGTGTGTGTGTGTGTGTGTGTGTGTTATATTATCGACAATAAGATTGAAGACGAGATAGACCATTAAAATTAAATAAATTTTAAAATTGAATGATTTGTCAATCGCAGAATCATCTTTGCTTGAAAGTTTCAAGAAAGTGCGTGTGAATTTAGCATCTCCTGCTCCCAAATAGACCATGGTTTTGACATGATTGGCCTGATTAGTGACGAGCTAAAAAGAATGTGTTTTGAGTTTAGATATCATACCCTTAAATCATTAATTGGTTGAAGAGACTTAGGCCTATGACAGTAGACCTTTGTACTTATAAAAATTTATATGCTAACTACAAGTAAGAAACACATCCAACATTAAACTAGTTTAATACATTGGTAGGTACGCTGGTAATGATGTTTGCAAGGTGCAGTGTGCTGTGATTTTTAACTTTAAGCTACTCTTTTGTTTTCAGACATGTGGTTTTTAAGCTAAACATTTCATTACCGAGGCCACAGAACGTGGGTCTGGTGAATTTCCGAATTAGCAAGTCATTGCATGTTTGACCAGAACTGATGGATAACACTGCGTAGGCTATTACAGCTTGCAAAGCCTCTGGACATGTGCAACGTGTCTATGAAAAACCCAATGTTGTTGAGTTTAATATGACAATTACGACGCACGTTGTCCAGAGAGAATTTGCAATAATTGTAATACGCTTACGTCATTCAACATTTTTGCCGTACGGTCCATCCCTGAGCTATTAAAACTCAGGATTAGACTGTTTTAAATTAGTGCAAGAATGTTGTGCTGTCAGTGCTGCTGGTGATTAATTTATGAACGTCTGCAACTTCATGTTTGTACTTTGTAGGTCAACGGATTTGGCAATCACAGCAGTAGCCTGTAGGTCAGGCAGTGTAAATCCCTCTCTATGCCAGAAAGGTACAGAATAAAATCTTTCTTGAGCACTTACAATGAAAGTCATCAAGTTAATAATCACCTATCAATTGAACAGTGACAATTTAACAGTAACAATTGAACAGTAACAATTGCGCAACACCTATTTAATTGTAGGCCCTATAACTAGGCCTATTATTATAGACCTGTATAATACTATGAGAAGCTGCTTTAGAAATTAGGCTGTTATGACATGCAGTGATTGCAATGCCTAAAGAGGGTGTGAATGTTTATGAGTAGGCCTATTGCTAAGTGGATGTAGGCTGCATGACACTACTGCAAGTGACATTTTGCAAGTGATTCATGACATAATGGTGACTCAAGAATCCTTTTCCTCTATAGATAGACTTAACACCAGTAACCTGACGGATGGGCGCCAGTTTATATCTGCCGCTACTTTGTAAATTATTATAGCTGAACATTATCATTACTTCTGTACTTTAATTGACTTGCTTGAAAATGCCAATGCAAAGCAGAGAATTAAGAACATGGGTATTTTTCCAGTGTATGAATTTTCAGGAGGTTGTGGGGTTCAGCCCCCTATACAATTTATAGTCTTTCTTAGAACGTAACAGTAAAGTCCTCATTGCATACAACAAGTCCACCTAAATCAATGGCTGACCTCCCCCCAGTTATTTTTTTTACAATTCTCACACTGTATTTTCCATTTAGGTTTATAAATGTAAATCTCCGAGTTTCACAAGAGTATTATTAGTGCTTTTGGTGCAAAGAATTTCTTGAAGCCAAACAAAAGCAGCAGATTTAATTATAAAATTGGTATCAATTTTCCATGGGCACCCTAGGCCTATGTGCGGGCACAGATGTTTATGAGGCTACCATTACTACGAAATGTCTAGCCTTAATTCGACCCTCAAGCTTCGATTACTAATGGGCAGCCAGTCACTTGTCACGTGATTCTCGAGCGGTTGCTGGTTTCACAACTAAAATAACGACCCTTACGGATAATTTATTTCCGTTATAGGCCTACAGCCATAGGCGCAACCACCCTATGGGACCCACGGGACGCGTCCCCCCAACTTTTGAGTGGTCCCATTGACTTTATCATTATGATCCCCCCCAACTTTTAGGACGTGATTCATTTGGTCCCCCCCCCCAACTTTTAGGACGTGATTGCTCCTATGCCTACAGCCGCGTTTAATGAGTCAGAAAATCCCCCGGAAACTGTATAAAAATGACTAAGTAATTATATATGCAGTAGTAGGCTAATGTTACAATGCGTGATGCAAAGATGGCAGAATTCATGCAAAGGTATGTGCCACGCCTTCTAAATGATCCTCGTCCTGAATTCAGATCATTTTCGTTTCCTTCACCATCGTTACTATATATAGCCACTCACCATCACCTTCCTCTGTCTCCTCTATTCATTGCACCTCGGACTTTCGATTCGAAATTGAAGTCACTCCTCTTCAAGAACTCCTGCACTATCTCATAATTATGATCCTCCATCTTCCAAGATCCCGACCAAGACGACACCCGCCTTAGTAGCTGCTCTGCTAATCTTCTGGCGACCGGATTCAGACCTACTTTGGGCTACTCTTACGGACAACCCTTTTGGCTCAAAGCGACGCTCGTGAATAAAAAGGGTTATCCGTAAGAGTAGCCCAAAGGACACTCACAGAATCCATATGCATGCATGTATAATTGTAATACAATACAGGCGCCAGTATATATGGGTAATACGGAAGAGCCATTTATTTGACCCATTTCATGCCACCATGGAATCTGAGTGTGTTATTAGCAAACGAATTGCTTCTCCAACATCGTTGTTGTTTTGTGAACTTTTATCAGATATTATCAGATATCGACTTATCTTCTCGAAGCCTTAAAAATGCAAAGCTACCTTTTATGATTTTATAGAAATAAAAGAAATTGACGTTTGCTTATTTTCCAATGTCGATTGGCCTATATTTTTACGTAACCTGTTTGTTCTTTGCTGCGCAGTTACAAACCTCACAGCTGGCGCCATTATGTTTTCACCGGAGAAGTTAGACATTATGGATGGTCTCACAGGTGTGCGATATTTCTCAAATGCGAATCGAGCAAACTTTGGTCAGCACCCCACTTTGAGAATCCCGATTATAAAACCTGCAAGGCCCAAAGTCACAACGCCTGTTACTTCAGTGGAGAAGATAGACAGCGCATCACCGTCATTGCTTCCAGTAAAAACGGCAAATACTACGCACTGTAGTTCAACGACGCCGAAAGAAAGCACTGTAACAAAGCGTTTCAGTGGACTGGTGATTTCTAGCGACAGCGGCACAAGTAGGAGAGATGCGACTGGTGCGATTGGTGCTAAATCAGACGGACCTTTGGTCGGCTTCGAAGATGCACATGTGCACAACGTCGGAAAGGAAGCACAAAGAATAACCAGTAGTTCTGCCAGTGTTGAAGACGATACGGTTAAGAACAGATTTAGGATTACAAAAAACCTTGCGGGCAGAGTAGAGAATGACGTTAAAGTGGAAAGCACGAGCGTTCCGAGCCTCCCTGACTCTGATGGTGCCTTTGGAAAAGTGGCCGGTAAAACAACGGGCAATATTGTTGAACCGCACGGCCCTGACAAACCACCTTACACCAAAACCGTGTACTGGTACAGTAGAACTTGCAAATTAAAGCCGAGCACATATGACGAAATGGAGAGGGATTGTGCTGTTGCAAACCTTGATACCGGAGGAGTGCAAGCCGCAGCAAGTGCAGAACTTCACGTGCCAAAGCGAAAAGATATAAGCGAGAAACATCATGCAGCTACTGTAGAGCACACAGCATGTTCATCCAGTAAACCACATGATTTCAAGACAGGATATGGCGTCAAGTCGCATGACGTTAAGAAATCGCAAGACGCAAGGACGATGTCAGACGCCAATTCGACAACACAAAACGTCAATCCATTCAATTGCGCAAACTTTGATTTCAAATCAGTCAATTCGAGAAACGACACAAGCCCAGATGTCTGCCTTGACGCGGCTGCAAAAGTGGCTCCTAATGTCTCAACTAAATCTAAAAGAAAGCCATTGACGAAAATTGATGGGAAAGCAAATCCTAACCGCTTTGTAGCCGGGGCTATTTTCTCAGATGATGGTTACACAGCCGCTAATTTGCCTTCCAAGAGCCACGTACTTCAAACAGCACCTGCAATATCAGAGATTACTGATGATTGGCAGGTTGTCATTAAGCTTCACGACACACCGAAGGACATGAATAAGCAGACGGTGTCTGAGTATGTAGCCGATATATCTGCCTACAAACTCACTGAGATGATCGTCCGAATAACAGAACTTGATCAAAGCACGGGAACGATTGCAGTCTCTGTCAAATGCCCAACGCAAGAACTGCAGACGAACTTTCTAGATGCGGTCAAACAGTCTGGTCACTCGGTCTGTGCCAAGCAGAAGACGTCGGTTGGAGTGAGCACCAACGGTGGTAAATGTGTAGAACCACCGACTATCAAATTGCGTGTTACTATGATGATATGCAAAGGTTTAGAACAGGAAGACATCGATAAGACAGTGGTCATTGAATACATAAAAATGGTTACAGGTGTAACATTAGCATCGAGTGATGTAGAGAGGGACGGATTGAGCTGTGCTGCAGCGGATAGATGTGTCTACCGAATAACTTGCGTTGACAAGGACGCCGCAAATACACTGACTGACTCAATAAATGAAGTTTCTGAAACAACAGGTATGACTGCTGCTCCCCTGACGGACAATGATCTGGAGATCCAGGGTCTGTGGGATGAAGTTTTTAACAGAGGACGCGAGCAAGTGACTCTACATCACGAGAAAGCATCTGAAATCTCTGCGGAACTCAATAGGATAGACAGCGATAACAGGGACAGAGGAGGTAGGAAACGGTTTATTGTTTTGGACGAATATGAAAGGAGGCGGGCGAGGGAAGCGCCTCTCCGGAGTAAGCTCCAGGAATTAAATTCACAAGAACTGGAGTTCGCCAAATATATGGACAGGTTACAGTTGCAGATTTTCGATTTAAAAGGTGGCGCGAGTTTGAAGAGAGCCGTTCAAAGACTGAGAACTGAATTCAAATTGGAGATGGACCGATTCAGAAGCGCTCTGCCCATGTACGCAAGAAAGACGTCGATCGTCGACACAGTTCGTAGCAACCGAGTGAGCATCATTCTGGGCGAGACGGGTTCGGGAAAGAGTACGCAGATCCTACAGTATCTGTACGAGGCCGGCTTTACTAATGAAGGATTGATCGTCTGCACGCAGCCTCGAAAGGTCGCTGCCCTCAGTCTAGCCCGTCGGGTGGCCGAGGAAATGGGTTGCCAGGTTGGTCAGCTGGTCGGCTATCAGGTTGGCATGCAGAGCAAACGAAGCGAAGAGACGAAGCTGCTGTACGTCACCGACCATATTCTCCTCAATGAATGTCTCAAGGATCCACTTTTCTCGCGGTATGCCTGCTTGGTGATAGACGAGGCTCACGAGAGGAGCATCTACACCGATCTTCTACTTGGCTTCATCAAACGAAGCCTCGCAAGAAGAGACGCCCTCAAGGTCATCATAACATCGGCTACGATCGACCCGAAAGTTTTCATTAAGTACTTCGATGGTAATCCACCCGTCGTCGAAGTATCTGGAAGGGCTTTTCCAGTGGATGTAATCTACGAAAAGGTCGATTACGGAGATGAAGATTACCTCAAGGCAGCTGTTGATAAGTCAATCTGGGTGCACGAGAATAACGGTCCCGGCGATGTTCTCGTCTTCCTTACGTCTCCCATCGAGACAGAAAAAGCCTGTAAGATGATACAAAATTCATCCCAGCGATCAGTGATAGCACTGGAGCTGAACGGTAGGCTGCAGCTGGAAGAGCAACAGAAAGTCTTTGATCCAACTCCTCCTGGAAAGAGGAAGATCGTTTTCGCGACAAACAGCGCCGAAACGTCGGTTACAATACCGGGAATCAAGTACGTGATCGACACAGGAAAAATACGAGAAATGAACTACGACGCGAAGAGGAACATGAGTGTTCTCGGCCTCACTTTGACCACGAAGAGCTCGGCCGACCAGCGCAAGGGGCGAGCAGGTAGAACAGACTCTGGCTACTGCTACCGGCTCTACAAGGCAGACACTTACGATAAAATGCGGTCTAATTCAGTTCCGGAGATATTGAGGATTCACCTTGGCCAGGCCTTGCTGAAGTTGCTGATGCTGGGCATCGATGATCCAAGGAATTTTCAGTTCGTCGAGTCACCAAAACTCGAAGCAATCGAAGAAGCGTTGTCTGTACTGGAGGAACTCGGAGCTTATAGCATTGAGGTCGGGATAACGGAGATCGGAAAGAAGTTGTCGCAGATCGCGGTGGAGCCACGACTTGGAAAGGTTGCACTGCGTGGAATCGAAGAAGGAATCGGATATGAAGCCATGATCATTGCGGCTGTGTGTTCCGCCGGTGGAAGCGTCTTCTTTCGCGGAGGATCACCAGATGACAAACAGGCTTCTGATAGAACAAAGACGAAGTTCTGCGACGAGTGGGGAGACATGATCACAGGCGCCATGATCTTCAAGGAGTGGGAACAGCTACCGTTGCAGAGCAGAGGTGGTTGGTGCAAGGTCAACAGCATCAACGGTAAAACTATGAAGGTGGCAAAGGATTCGCTGAAGGAGATCTTGCAGACATTCCAGCAGGACCTGAAAATGATCGTCGGCAAAAAGTTTTCAGACGATCCAAAAGTTAATGAAAAACTGGCGAGAATCCTTCTCGACTGCTATCCGTCTCAACTGGCCAGGTTTCTCGGCCACGAGAGAATCGGTTACTGCTTGGCTAACAACCCAAAGCAGACACTACGTCTTCACCCGTCATCGTCTCTTCTCTACATGGAGACGCCTCCGACATGGGTCATCTATCAGCAGATTCTCAACACGTCAGACATCTTCATGACGAACGTCACTTTCGTAGATGAATCTTGGATCGATGAACGACTTTCAAATGGAAAATTGAAGATCAACTTAGATCAGCTTCGGGAAGAAATTATCTGTCCCGACAAATTTAGTGGATTAGGAAAGCAATGCATCTTCAAACTTTTAGACAAGAAGGCGCAGGCGTTGAGAGACTTGGAGGACGGAATAAAAGCGGGAGCGTCATCCGGTGAAAGCGCAAGACTGTCAATACAACTTGATACCAACCGAAAGTCAATCGTGATGTATGCCGACCGAAACATAAGACAAGTGGCGAATGATAAAGTTCAGTCGTTCTTGGACGAGGTGAGAAATTCTTTGAGAGATGAGACGATTGAGGAGAGAATTCGAAAGACGTCGAACGTGAGGTTTGTGCTGGGCAGTGGACTTCAGATCAAGTCCATCTTGATGCCTGGTGAACAGAGACAGTTGGCAATCTTCTGCAGCCAAACACAAACCTGTCGAATGGAAGAAGTTTGTGAAGTTCTTCAGAAGTACGGGGAGATTGAGAGTTCAATGGTGAATCGACAACAGAACTCTCCAGTCTTTGGTTATGTCACTTTTAAGAACGCAGCAGATGCGGAAGCAGCTTTTAAATATAGGTCGTCGCTCAACGGATTTCGAGTGGAGATTTCACTGAAGGATACTTCAGGTGTTTCCAAATCGAGATCTGCCAATTTCTCCGTAAAAGTTGAGGTCTGTCGACGACCACTGACAGGATTCGGATACGTTCAGTTTCACAGTGATGCTGTGGTTAATCGTGTTTTAGACAAGACAGATTCTGTAAACATAAGCACAAAGATTGGCCAAAACAGAATTGTGGAAGCAACCGTTCAAGTATCAGAAAATCGGAAAAATTACGACCAGATACGTCTGAATGACATTCCAGATTGGGCAACGCCAAACATGATCCGATGCGCGCTAGAGGAAGTCGTTGGCCGTCTGAAGCCCGGTCAAGATATGCTTAACGTTGTGTTGGTGCGGAAGCCAGCACCGCCGCCGAACGCGAGTCAGAGAATCTTCCAGATGTTTCGAGGACAGATCATGCAGGAACTGATCGGATCCGAAGAGTTTTCCGCCCGAGATTTCGAGGTCCAGATGAATGAACCGAAGGACAAGGACTTCACCATGTCCGCCTATCTCAGATTCGAGGATCCAGACAAGGCGGCGGATGCGGCAGATCTCTTGGACGGTCTGAGTTTTCTCTCTCAAGAAATCGAAGCGAGACTTGACTTAAAGGCTTCTTTTATTGTTTCGGACAAGGTGTACGGGACGTGTAAGAAGGACGTTGAGGATGAGATCGATCGACTGAACCGAGCGTCATCGTCGGGAGTCGTTCAAATAAGAATGGAGCGTCGCAAGAACGGCAGCTACCTGATCCAGGTCGAGACTTCTGAGCTGGAAGATCTGAAGGAAGCAAGGGCACGACTTAATGAACTGATATATGGTCATCGTGTGGACATGGATTCCAGTAAGTATGCGCAGCTGAAGACGGAAGCTGCGATGAGAAAGAGGGATGATATACAGAAGAGGGCAAGAGTGAGAATCAGATTGGATGATAGACAGGAGGTTGTTTTCATCTACGGTCAGCGAGAATCGGTAGAAAAGGCAAAGCGTTTATTGGATGAATATCTCAGTCAGACAAAAGCGAACGTCACCAAAGAAATATGCCTTCGAGACGGTGGATATCCGAGAGGTATCATGAAAACGCTTGTAGGCCAGTATGGGTCAAACTTAGAGAAACTGAAGAGCATGTGCTGTGCCTTCAGTCTGGAGCTGAATCTGAAGAGACGCGCCATACGCTTTCACGGGACACAGGAATCCTACGAGCAGCTGAAAAAATTGATTGAAGAACGGGCGTCACAGATCCCCGGACCCCGAATCGAAGCTGAACCAGCGCCGGACTGCAGTGTCTGTCTGATCAACATCGACTACGACGATTGCTATGTACTGGAATTCTGCGGTCACTACTACTGCAACGAATGTGCTAGAAACCTCGTTGGAAACGGACTGTCCAACAACACCATTCCACTCCGATGCATCGTTGAGGATTGTGGGAAGGACCTGGTACTCAAAGACTTCCAGAATCTCCTTCCACGAATGGAAGAAACGTTCGATCCGGCGATACGGTCATTCATGGCGACGTGCGATAAAGAGTTTGCCTACTGCACGACGCCCGACTGTCCGATGATCTACAGGAAGGGGAAGAAGGTGGGAGAGGAGTTTGTGTGCAGCGAGTGCCACGTCAGCATCTGTACGAAGTGCGATAACTCCTTTCATCCGGGCATGTCGTGTGAGACCTACTGCAGCTTCTTCGTTAAGGCGGACGACGAAATCAAGACCTGGCTGATGGGCGATCCGGTGCGACGAGCCCTGTGTCCGAAGTGCGGCGTCGGAATCGAGAAGAACGAGGGCTGCAACCACGTGGAATGCAAGGCGTGCAAGGCTCACATCTGCTGGAAGTGCAAGAAGCACTTCACCGAAAGCAGCTCCTGCTACCAGCATCTCACTAAAAAGCATGGAGGATTTTACGACGGTGGCGACGGCGGTTACGGTGCCGCTCTGTAGACAACGGATCGATTACCTGTGAAATTTCCTTTCATTGAAAGAGAAATCCGTGTTTGTAGGGCGAGTTTAGGTTGACATTCTGTGATAATTTAATAATTTAGTCAATCAAGGACGTTGTATTTGAGCGAGACTATAATAAGCAGCAATGTGATTCTGTATATGTCCATGGCTGTTGTCCTAATTGTAAACTTAAGGATGGTCCATGCATAGTCATGATCTTTTGCTTCTCATGCATATTCAGCAACGTTGAGGCTTCGGTTTTATTTAGTCTCATCAGTTCATTCTTAACCAACTCAATGTCCTTATTCCCAGCATAGATTGCAACATATTTCAGTCGAAAATACGTTATTTTAAGGTACAAATATAATTAAACAGAAGAAACGACCGTTTCTCAGTCAAATAATTATGTCAGATAATCTTGGTTTATTATTTTAACCGTTTGTTTGCTACACCTGATAATTACGGCTAGACCTTCTCTGAGAAATATCACCAAAGCTATAATACACAGTCTAGTGCAACTCCTCCACTGCTCGCACTTTACCAGTGCCAGTCCAAAGCCTGGATACAGGAGGAGGGCGACACTATTGATCGTTGTTATCACAAGGTGTCGTTAAATTAGGACGACCAGTCCAATGTTATTCAAACTCAGAATTCAGAGGGAAATTCTCATTGTTCAGCCAAATATTGTTCCATTTGGATGATTCGCCCGACTTCTCGGTAAAACAGGGCTAAATTATTTTGTGCAGACACAGTACTGAAAGTTAGCATAATCCAAGATTATTACTCTTAATCATGGGCAGGGTTTAAAGTGGGTGGGAACGGCGTTCCCACTGCTCTCGAAATTCTTGGCTTGTGTTCCCACTGCTCATCATGATGGAACGCCAAAACACGTGCATTTAAATGAAATTCTTCATCAGCGTTCCCACTGCTCACACTCAGCGTTCCCACTGCTCACCCAAACCACTTTAACCACTGAGATTCATGGGCGCCCGCAGACATTTTTGCAGGAGGGGGCAAAACACGATGGTCACGGTTACATTTTTTTAGCAAGAGGTTGAAAGATGTAAAGCAGGAAATCATAGGCATGCATGGGTAGCTTTTTTTTATAGAGATCTCTTAATGCAAATTTATAAGTTCCACTTTATATATTTTTCCTTTTTACCGTGAATAGTTTCTTTTGTCCGAAGAAATTTGTTTAAAAAAAAGTAGTAGCTAAAAAGTAAGTTTCTGAAGTGACGCAGCAATGCCGCATAATGATTGAGCGAATAATAAATTAAAAGCCCAAAAGGAGTAGTAGAATTTTTTCTCCCAATTTTCCAGGGGGCAAGTGCACCTCTTGCCCCTATGTGCGGGCGCCGATGCTCTTAATTGGCGCAGTGGGACTTAGGATATCCACCAGTTCATAAATGTGAAGCTCTCGATCACATACGATTCACAATAACTCATTTGCAAATGCAATTGCTTGCTACTGCATGTCCTTAATCAGAGGCATCAAAAAATCAGGAGCAATTCGCAATGTGATCCTATATTAACCCACAAAGCAACGAGAACCAACAGAGAAGCAACGCATGCAGTGCTATTCAGGAACCTGAAATTTCCTAAACGTCAAAGCATTCACCTCTGATCAACATTTGCCTCTAATGGCCCCTTATTATGCCTTATGGCTTTATGAACGCCGACGCTATGGTACAATTATCGCAAGTTGCCACACCGATTCACACTGGGTCATGGCGCAGTTCTCTCCTGTAAGCCATGCCTTGCTAGGTCCGATCATACGTGCCCTCTTAAAGGTTCGTGGCTGTTTAACGACACTGTCTATCAAAGCTAATTAGTGTCGCACTCCTCCTCTATCCAGGCTTGGGTCTGGCACTGTCAGAGCACAAGCAGTGGCGGGAATTCCCTCTTAAGGCCCAAACCGTTGGTCCACAAAGGCTGGGTGTTCATTCCCAGCAGTAGCCCCTACAGTCGCCGGAGGGACCTGTGAACCATCAGTATCGTCTATCCAACGCACCCTACTCGACTCACTGGCAGGATATTATTGAATCTGAAACTCGTAAACCAGCCACATATAGGCTACCCAGTGGCCTATAGCCAGGAATTTATGATGGGAGAGTTGGGGTTTTTATGGAGTGGCCGGATTCTCTTCCTGACCCCAACCCAACAGTATTTCATTAAATTAAAAGGGAATCAAGTAAGAAACGGAATAAAGTAAGAAACATAAAAACAGTTGTTACTACAAGCAATTGTTTTGTTTTTCTTATTTAAGTGGATAAATAACCTTTTTAAAAACTTTTTTAAACCAATAAGGGATTTAACCCCGAAACCCTCCTATCTACGCTACTGCATAGGCTATACCAACTCCTTGTTCAATGAGCAAGTGCTCCTACACATGCCTTTGAAAATAATTGGTTGCAGGAAGACGATTCAAAGACTTTTACTGTGTTGAGTCTTTGATGTAGCGAGGACCTGCCGACCAATACAATTATGCTATCGCAAGATGGATGCACCGGAAAGTCTACGTCCCAAGTGGAGTCAGGAACATCCGAGAACATCCGAGAAACGCAACGCTACTCAAACTCGGAGGCCCGGGACCGGTTTGAGAGTGCTGAAGTACTGAAAAAATTGTACCATATAGGCTATACGAATTGCAGCCCCCTTCCAGCAATACACGTTCTGAGTGGGTCTAGGGCCCAATGAAAATTTGTCACGCGTGTATGTATAGTTAGACAGTTCTAAGAATTGAAGTAGGAAACAAGAGCCAGGAAGTAAGACCATGGGGTTATGTGTGAAACTCGCCGTAAGGTGATTTAGGCGATGAATTCTGGACGGAAGTTGCTGTTACAAGATCTCGCAAAGTATGGGCAGCCTCTCTGCGTAGGAGTTTCCCACCCGCTATATCACCATTTGGTTTGGGGGCTTCCAAATCTAATAGAGTCCCCGGACATTTGTCTGCCTCGTCATAATCTGCTCTGCAACTGCAATTGTCATTATTTATCTAAGCTATTTTATAATCTTGCATGAAATTGACCAGAAAGATTGGTGAATGCGTCTATCTATACCCTATAGCAGTCATGTTTTTAAAGCGCAGGTTGGTCTACGTTAGGCCTTACGTGGTCTTCGGTTGGCACAATATGGGCCTAAGGAACGTGACAGTCAGAGGTCGTCGAAGTTTAACGCGTATGCATCCTGACCATAATGCAATTTGCATCAAACCCATCCGCTTTCGAAAGTAAAGTTATTTGTGAGTATTATGCTTCCATTTATCCCACGCTTTTTTATGCATCTTCTTGCAGAGGTAATACGATTCGACAAAATTCATTGGACAAACATCTGATTGGACAATCGAACTTTTAATTATTGATGTCTGGCTTTTCCAGATACAACAACGGTTATTGTTACTTTCTTGTTATCGAACGTGTCCTACGCTCTGCGGCGCGACTTGTTGGCCATAGGTTACCCAAATTTGGTCATGGCTATGAGGGATGTCTTGCATTGTCTCCATTTCCCGCAACGTATTGTCTACAGGGTAGGCCTATGTGCGTTATTTAGGCGGTACAATGAGAGACTGACTCAACCTGATCTGCAAGAACTCTGTTCTTCCACCTTTGGAGTCCAGCGTCGATCTATACCCTTCGGTAAGCGGTCCAAGCTCAGCTTCCGGTTCTGATTCCCCGCTCGCGGACTGCTATCCGACAGCGCCGTTCATACTCGGTCTCTGGCTCTGCAACCAGAAATGGCCTCCCTGTTATAACTGCGCCTTTGGCCCAGTGGCCACTCCATTCTGTTCCTGAAGGATCTCGAAACTGTCCCAATCAGCTGTTGTGGGGTCGGGAGCGCTTCTGAGTAGCTTACCTAAAGAAGTCGCTATGTAAAACTTCCTAAACGAAGAAATACTAGGCCTATTAGTTTAAGAAGTCATTGTCGTATTTCAAATCGGAAGGCCTATGTATAGGCTACTAAACTTTAGGCAATTAGGCTACTATGAAATCTTACGTAGGCCTATAGGCCTACCCCATGTACGGTAAGTTTAATGTGTATACATGCAGTAACAGTAAAATCTAGTCCAGAACGTTGAGAATACATGTAGTTAGCCTACTTCACTGACATCCTGTCCAAACGGCGTGCTAACTGTGATATATTGGGGTATATTTTAATAAATGCTTTGAACATCGTGATATCATTATAGGTGCGGTAAAATTGTCTCTTGTTTAGTCGTTGTGCGGTTATTGCATAAAATTTCATTATAATTTCAATGAGCTATTAATAAAAGTCTATTATAATATTACCGCTGTGAATTTTTTGAAACTCTTTGTGAGGCCAGTACACTCCGTATAGCATTAGCCATGCCCGCGTGTACTCTATAGTTTACAGAACCAAGTATCACTCATCAGCAGCAGCAACCATGGGCTCAACGCCCGTAGGTCTGATGCCATCTTCAATATACGCTCTTCCATCGTCCTCTGTCCATTGTCGTGTGGCTCATCTCTTGGAGCGACCGTCTGCCCCATCCGGTGATGTCGTCTAGTCACTCTCTACGGGGTCCTCCTCACCTATTTGTACCATCTATTTGTCCGAACATTAGCGCTTTGATCTTTCTCTCGTCGCTTAGGCCATACCAGATGTGTCCAAACAAACCTAGTTTTCTCTGGATCAGTTTTTGCATTATTTTTTTAAAGGTGTATTCGTCTGTGCAGCTCAGTGTTGCTAACTTTCTGTGTCTATGTTATCTTCAGAATTTTTCTATAGCACGTTCTTTCGAAGGCCGATATCCTTTTGTTCCACATCCTTTGTTATCACCCAAGCCTCACAGCCGTACAGCATACGACTGAAGACACACGTCTGCAAGACTGCAACGCCCTCATTTTTGTTTCCGTCTTTATAGACTTGCTTTTTCAGATTTTGTCCATCGCTTTCAACGTTGTTGTCGCCTTTGCTATTCTAGCCAATATATTTCTTTCCTGCTGTTCAGATCGTATGTCATGTTGCTCCCAAGGTATGTGAACTTATCAACGCTCTCCAGTTGGTTCCACCTATGACTATATCTTCTTTGCAGGATCCTTCTCACCAAACACTTGTTTCGTTTTTTCCCCAAAGTTCATGATGAGACCATACTCTTCACTTCATCATTCAGAATCCGTGCTGTGTGTGATCGGCGAAGAACTAATTAAGTAGGTCTGCATTAAAAGCAAATATTTTTAGGTGAGGAGCCTGTAGCGTATTAAATCGCTATTATCTATCAATCTAACTTGTCTAGTATTAAGTGTTAATTGTAGGTAGAAGTTAAGTCAGACAATGTAGTGGCGTTGATTTAATTAGTTAATTAATTGGCGTTGTTAGAAGAATTAATATTTAGTAATACGATCAGCAAACGAAACCACAGAAGCGCTAAAGAAGTGCAGCGAGACTGATAAGCGTTGGTCGCTATTGGAGACTATAGCAACAAAAACAACGTAACGACGCGTAAGCCAATTAAAACGCAGTCTAACTGATTAAACACACGTCATCGACAGAAACGGTTGAAAGATCGATTTCTGCAGTTGGAGCTAATGGCGAAGGGTCATTTTGTTGCGGCAAATGAACTCTTAAGTGAAATTAGCGGCAGAATGATTGGTATGTGGCACCTTCGACGTTGAGAAGAAGGGTGGCCAACGGACGTTAAGTTTTCGAGACAGTTTTTGCGGTCGAGGTAAATTCTGGAACTTGGAGAACTATCGTCATTCGTGGGTGAAGAGTTTGCTCGAGGATTTTGAATTCTACGAACATTGGAGAGAGTCGTTGGAGATAATCACACGGTTGATTCAAACATTTATGATCACACGGTTGATCTGGACGTTAATGTGTACGCTGGAATTGTGACACATTTCATCCATTCGAGTAAGAATACTGGCATTTGTGAATACAAAATATACTCCTTGGAATTTCGTTGTTCGGCCTGGACTGCGAAATATCTTCGGTATATATTATTCCACTGCATATTCGAGGACACTTGGTTGTCGAAATACAAGGATCGGAACTACGACGATTTACAGAATTTGGCGGACGATGAACTAGAACGAATTCTACACTCAAGTGAAGCTAAGAAACATAATAAATCTAGTAATCAATCAACGCCAATAGGTAAATAGGAGACACTGCATAATTGTATTGTTTCTTTAATAGTAATCAATATATTTTACATTTAAAAGAATTGGTTTCTCTTTGAACTGGCTATTTAAATGCAGTACATGTTTGATACCTGCTAAAATGAGCATATGCTAATAATAGGTGGCTACAAATGGGATGCTCGCGTCCGGGATATATAATTGACAATATTATTGTTAATTAAATTGAACTTTACTGACATTTATCTTGAAGAGACAAAACTGATTAAAATGCAAAGTTATTTGAATGTTAAAGGACATCAGCGCAACGCTGACATTAATGCTTAATTAATACATCATTAGAGTCGGTGCGATAGTCTTATTGCGTAACATACACCAGAGATTGTATTACGTTAAGAGGGAGCACTAGTGTGACGCTTAATAATTTTAATAATTATTATAAGCGAGTGTGAAATTGTATAGCGCATATTTGAGCGTTAAATTTATTACTACTTAACCAAAAGTGAGTAAGTAAGAATGTCAATTGCGGAGTGGCAACAATGGATTGATATGGGACGTGCACAGTCGTTGGAAGGTGAAGAATTGAAGGAATTTGTCAGAGACAGACAGAACGAATTACGACAACAGAGGGCGGAGGAACGAGAAGAAGCGAAGGCTAATAGAGAGGCAGAATCAGTGCGTGAAGCGGCCAAGTTAGCTGATGCCAAAGCAGCCAGAGAGAATGAATTGGAGCTAGCGCGAGAAGCGACTAGGTTAGCCGAAACTAAAGCAGTTAGAGAAAAAGAAATAGAAATAGCGAGGATGGCTGACGCTAGACTGATACGCGAAGCAGAGATGAACGAGGCAAGGCTTACGCGAGAAGCAAATGACGTCAGACTGGAAAGAGAAGCAACTGAGGCGAGGCTTGCAAGAGAAGCGAGTGAAGCTTTAGAGCATAAGAGACTCGAGATTCAAATGAGATTGAGAGAGATAGAATCGAGAGATGGACGAAACAGGGATGATGGAGATTCTTATATGACGATGGGTGACAACCACCAAGGAAACCAAAGTCATAAGGGAATGAAGAATATTAAATTCCCAATGTTTAACGAGGCAAAGGACTGTCTCGATGCGTATCTTCTTAGATTTGAGCGGACATGTACGACATACGAGATACCAAGAGATGTATGGTCACTGATGCTAGCGCGACATCTGGAGTCGAAAGCATTAGAAGTGTACCAGCGTTTGTCGGCTGAAGAAACACAAGACTACGATTGTTTAAAGAAGCATCTCCTGAAAAGATTCCAATTAACAGAAGGAGGGTATCGTAACAAGTTTAAGACTAGCAAGATGGAACAAGGAGAGACTCCTTCAAATTTCATTTACAGATTGCAACGATACTTGCAGCAATGGTTGCTACAAGCAGGATTTGAGCAGACCTACGAAGGAATCGAGGATCTACTGCTAAAGGATCAATTTTTCCTCACTTGTAGTAATGAGTTGAGGATGTTCATTAAAGAGAAAGGAAAAATGAGCTTAAAGGACACATTGACGTGTGCAGAATCTTACATTGAAGCTCATGGGTACAGATATGCCGAGAATTCTGTGAAACCTCAAGGGAGATTCAATAATGACAGAGGTAATGGAAAGTCATTTGAAGAGAAGTCGAGAGAGAGATTCCAAGGAAATGTAAACAGAGGAAGAGTCGAAACGCGACAGAACAAAGAGACAAATCACAGTGGAAATGTGAATAGAGGATTTAGTAGAGATAGAGAGCAGCAGAACACAAGATAACTTGTTTTGCGTGCGGAAAGGTAGGTCATAAAGAATTTGATTGTGTGCATAAAGCCAAAGGGTTTGTTAAACACACAGCTGCAGCCGTACAAATTTACGAGAATAGGGCGTACAGGGCTGTACAGACGAATGAAAGCACGAAATCAAATGAAGTTGACAGAACAGTAGAACGCCAGGATAGGAAAGGTAAAGAAGAAGTATCGAAACACATGGCAGCAAGTACGGTAGTTACAGAACGGAAAGATGGTTGCATTGACATTGAAAGTATAGACGAATGTCAAGCGAAAGTCAATGGAATTGACGCCAATTGTCTTTACGATTCTGGAGCGAGTACGTGTATTGTGAGGAGATCGCTGATCAGAGATAGTGATTTGACTGGGAAGGAAACGCACTGCATCCTAGTTGATGGGAGTTTAAGGTGTTTTCCTACAGCCCATGTGAACATTGAGAGCGAGTATTTTACTGGTAAAGTTGAGGCAATGGTTATGGACGAACCAGTAAAGCCGATAATTATTGGACGCGTGAGAGGGTTAAAATATACAGTAACGAATGAGAACACGGATGAAAATATGATTAATTGTGATAAAGGAGAGAAAGTGGATGAGACGATTGTGAGTGAAAAACAAGAAAAAGTTGGGTATAAAGGTATACTCAAGAGAGTTGTGAATGCTAATTCACGTTGGCAAGATGCCAAGAAGACAGTAAGATTCGAGGGTGATGAAATGAGCACAGAGTATGATGACGTAATATAGAAAGTTGTAAGTGATGACGTCATGAGCAGTGACGTACATCAGACAAAAGCAGCAATAGAAACGAGAGCTGAGTCGAAGAAAGTGGTGAAATATAAACCACTCAAGGTCACCGAAATGCCCGACCTAAATATAACCACAAAAGAAATAAAGGAATTACAGAAGACAGATGAGACATTGAAGAGTTGCTGGGATAAAGCATCTGAATGGAATGGCGATGAGAAGAGTACAGAAAAAGTGCTATACGTAAAGAAAGATGGATTGTTGTACCGGAGATGGAAAGAAGTACTGAAAGATGAAGCAAAGTGGCAGTTGATGGTGCCGAAACAGTTGAGAAATAAAGTTCTAGCTGTAGCACATAACTCGCTACTGTCAGCTCATCTGGGCATGAAGAAGACTCACGATAAAATTGTGAATGAATTTTATTGGCCAGGAATAAACCAAGAAGTTCGGCGATATATATTAAGTTGTGATATATGCCAGAAAGCAGTAGATAAGAAAGTGAACTACAAGGCACCGATGGGACATCTCCCAGTGCTGGATGTACCGTTTAAGCATGTCTGTGTAGACATCATAGGAGCCATAGAGCCAATGTCTATGAGAGGATATCGTTATGTATTAACGATTATCGACTTAAGCACCAGATATCCTGAAGCAATACCATTGAAAGGTATAAGTACCGAGGAAGTGGCGGAAGCCTTGTTTAACTTTTATTGTCGGATGGGCGTACCACAGAGGATTCATACAGATAGAGGAAGCCAGTTTACGTCAGAACTAATGGCCGAAGTAAACAAAATGTTACTAATCAAGCATACGATGACAAGTCCATACCACGCGATGGGAAACGGTTGTGTAGAACGTCTTAATGGAACGATTAAGACAACACTGAGAAAATTGATAGGTGAACAAGTTAAAGAGTGGGACAGGTACTTGGCACCACTACTTTTTGCATTACGAGATACTGTACACGAGAGCCACGGATACACGCCTTTCGAATTAATTTTCGGAAGATCCTGTAGAGGTCCGATACGGATATTGAAGGAACTGTGGACAAACGAAAAAGTGGAGGACGAGGTGAAGGATGTGTACACATATATGACAGATCTACGAGAGCGTATAGAGGAAACGTGTAACATGGCGCAGAAAGCAATTCACAAAGCTAATGCGAAGAACAAGAAGTATTACGATAAAAAGGCACGATATAGAAAACTGGAGATAGGTGATAAAGTCCTATTGTTACTGCCGAGTTGTAATAATAAGATGCTTGTGAAATGGCAAGGACCATTTGTTGTCAGAGGGAAAATTGGAGATTACGATTATAAAGTTGAGGTTGATGGTGGAAAACTGAAAACATACCACATCAACATACTAAAGAGATATTACGAGAGGAGTGAAGAAGAATTGTCAGGTTCTGAGACAATAGCATATGTGTCAGCTATTGTACATGATGGTAGGGAAGGTGAGGATGAAGAGGAGGAGATATTGAATTTGTATGTCAGTAAGCAAACTGAGACGTACAAGGATGTTGATATTAATCCACAATTAGAAGATGAACAGAGAGGTGAATTAGAGAAATTACTGAGAGAATATCAAGACATATTCACAGATAAACCAGGAAGAACTGACATGGTGAAACACGAGATTCATCTTACAAGTGATGAACCTGTTAGGATGAAAGCGTATCCAACACCGTATCATCTACAGTCAGAAATTGATAAGGAAATTGAGATAATGTTAGAGAATGGGATAATAGAAAGATCAGAAGCAGCATACGCAGCACCGCTTGTTGTTGTCAAGAAGGCTGATGGAAGCAATAGACTTTGCTGCAACTATAAACAATTGAATAAAGTGACAGTTTTTGATCCAGAACCGATGATGTCAAACGAGGATATCTTCAATAAACTGAGTGGCAGCAAAATATATAGCAAGTTTGATTTTTGCAAAGGATATTGGCAAATTCCAATGAGCGAAGAATCAAAAGACTATACGACTTTCATTTGTGCAAGTGGATTGTATAAATTCAACGTTTTACCATTTGGATTGGTAAATAGTGCATCCAGCTATAATAGACTAATAAGGAAGATATTACATGGAACCGAGAATCTGGAGAGTTATGTTGATGACATACTAGCTCATACAGAAGGATGGACTAAACATATGAAGATTTTACGAGAATTTTTTCAAAGAGTGAGAGATGCTCACCTGACTTTGAAACCAAAGAAATGTTCATTAGGCTATGGACGCATAGATTTCTTGGGTCATACGTTAAACAACGACGACATTAGTCCTAAAGGAGAATCGATAGATAAGATTGTGGAGATGCCACAACCGAAAACGAAGAAACAAATAAGAAGCTTTTTGGGAGCAATAAACTATTACAGAAAGTTTATTCCGCATTGTGCTGAACTGATGGCACCATTAAGTGACTTGACAAAGAAGTCAGCAGCTAATAGTGTTGATTGGAACGAGGAATTAGATGAGAGTTTTAGTAAGCTGAAAGCAGCACTTGCTAAGACACCAATACTAAAGTTACCAAACTTGGAGAAGGAATTCGTGATTCAAACGGATGCATCAGGAAGAGGAATAGGTTGTGTCCTGATACAGCAGTATGAAGGGATAAACCACCCGATTGCATATGCGAGTAGGAAACTATTGGAGAGAGAGACGAGATATTCAGTCGAGGAGAGAGAATGTCTAGCGATAATGTGGAGAATTAGTCGGTTTGACAGGTACTTGTGTGGAAAGCAGTTTGTGATTGAGATGGACCACTGCGGACTACAGTACATGAAGGAAGGAAGAATGAAGAATGCGAGAGTCATGAGCTGGAGTCTAGCACTTCAAAATTATTGCTTTACGATACGCTATATCAAGGGAAGCAATAATGTTATGTCTGATTATTTGAGTAGAGGAATTGCATAGTACTTAAATATATCAGTAATGTATTATAATAATGTAGGTAAGAAATAGTTCAGTAATGTTGTATTGTTATGTAAGATAGAATAAGAAGTTGATAGAAATTTAGTTGATAGATAATTAGGTGAGATTGTAAAGCCTGATTACAGACTTTTGAAGGAGGGGTATTTGTAGCGTATTAAATCGCTATTATCTATCAATCTAACTTGTCTAGTATTAAGTGTTAATTGTAGGTAGAAGTTAAGTCAGACAATGTAGTGGCGTTGATTTAATTAGTTAATTAATTGGCGTTGTTAGAAGAATTAATATTTAGTAATACGATCAGCAAACGAAACCACAGAAGCGCTAAAGAAGTGCAGCGAGACTGATAAGCGTTGGTCGCTATTGGAGACTATAGCAACAAAAACAACGTAACGACGCGTAAGCCAATTAAAACGCAGTCTAACTGATTAAACACACGTCATCGACAGAAACGGTTGAAAGATCGATTTCTGCAGTTGGAGCTAATGGCGAAGGGTCATTTTGTTGCGGCAAATGAACTCTTAAATGAAATTAGCGGCAGAATGATTGGTATGTGGCACCTTCGACGTTGAGAAGAAGGGTGGCCAACGGACGTTAAGTTTTCGAGACAGTTTTTGCGGTCGAGGTAAATTCTGGAACTTGGAGAACTATCGTCATTCGTGGGTGAAGAGTTTGCTCGAGGATTTTGAATTCTACGAACATTGGAGAGAGTCGTTGGAGATAATCACACGGTTGATTCAAACATTTATGATCACACGGTTGATCTGGACGTTAATGTGTACGCTGGAATTGTGACACATTTCATCCATTCGAGTAAGAATACTGGCATTTGTGAATACAAAATATACTCCTTGGAATTTCGTTGTTCGGCCTGGACTGCGAAATATCTTCGGTATATATTATTCCACTGCATATTCGAGGACACTTGGTTGTCGAAATACAAGGATCGGAACTACGACGATTTACAGAATTTGACGGACCAATTGCTTAGGCAACGTAGGTTGACTTCGAAATAGTCTTCCGTCAGGTGTGCGAGTTCTAGTCGTTTTCGGTCTAAGCCATGTACTTTCTTTTCGTCTTCGATCTTGGTTAAGATCCTTCCTTTCGTTTTTTCGTGGTTAGCTGTGTTCTTTTTTCGTTTTCGATATCAGTTACGTTCTTTTCGTTATTGTTCGTAGTTATTTTCTTAATTTTGTCGTCGTTCTCAGCTATGTTCTTTCTTTCGTTGTCGCTCTTAGTCATGTTCTTTCTTTTCGCTTTTGTTACTGGTTAATGTGGTTATGTTATATATTTTCGTTGTTGTTATTTGTTGTGTTCTTTCTTTCGTTTTCGGTATTAGTCATGTTCTTTCTTTCATTTCCGTTATGAGTTTTGTTCTTCTTTTCGTTTTCGTTCTAAGTCATTTTCTTATTTTCTTTCTCGTTCTTTTATGTTCTTTCTTTTCGCTTCCATTCGCTGTCATATTCTTCATCTTCGCTCTCGTTCTGAGCCATGTTCTTTATTTTCGTTTTCGTTCTTAATCATGTTCATTTCATTAGTTTTTGTTTGTTTGTTTTGTTTACATTCTTTTTATTTTGTTCTTTGCTTTGTTCTTTCTGTGTGTTTTTGTTCTTGGTCATGTTTTCTATTTTGTTTTGGTTCTTAGTTATGTACTTTCTTTTTCGTTTATGTTCTTAGTCATGTTCGTTCTTTTGGCTTTTCGTTTTAGGCATTGTTAATCGTTTTTCGTTCATAGCTATGGTTTTTTTGTTCGATATGGTTCTCAGTTATGATCTTTCTTTTCGTTGTCATTTTTTTATGTTCTTGCTTGGTCGTTCTAGTTCTAGTTCTTAGTTATGTTCTTTCTTTTTACCTCATTATTTATGTTCTTTCTTTTTGCTCTGGTTCTGTTTTGAATTCTTTCTTTGCGTTTTCGTTTTTATTATATTCGTTTTTGATCGTGTTCTTTCTTTCCGTTTTCGTTCTTAATTTAAAAAATGGCTGCCATTGAAGCCATGGAGAACATTTACGATGGCTCTGATGGAATCCTCACATCTAACTATGTATGTTTAGACACCAGGATGACGATTCTAAGTGCACTGGAAGCTGAGATAATTTAAACCGTCGGCCATTTTGAAAAATGGCTGCCATTGGGACCAGAGGTCAAATCTGTGATGACCCTGTAGCCAAATCTTTTTCTTATGACATGTTCGTAGTATGTACCACATGTCATGCTTGTATCACAAAGTGAAAAAAATTCACCAGGCCGCTCCACTAATAGTTATAATGTAATAAAGTAATTTTTCTTAGCATTCATTGAAGCACCCGTTGTGATAATGCATCAGTGATTTCAGCTAAACAATTTGACAGCAGCTACCTGTCAGGCTGTCCCTCCTTCCCAGCCACACCTGGATGACTCATTAATGAAGTGGTTACCTGCATGTCTGACCTAATAGTCGTCTGTCTGACCGGTTTGAGTGTATACCTGTTTCCCGCATAGTATCAGCTGCTGTAATCTATTTACCACACAGCTTAGCGCTGTACGAACCTCAGTTCTATTTTCTTGTTGCAAGTGAAGTTTATTAAAACCTTTGTTCACTTTAAGAAGTAATAGTCAACGGCAGATTATTATTATTATTGTTGGTCTCCGTTCAAGAGATACACGATTCATGAGTCGATCAACGAACGACGATCAGCCCCCACCACTCCCCTCCCTCACCCCACCCCACCGACACCGCCGCCGCCACAGGTGTGCTCCCCTGAACACAAAAAACACAGGTAACAGGTGATACGATGGGAACGCGTTTTTGTCTGAATGCAGCTCAGCTCCTCAAATAAACCGATGATGGTGCAGCTTGTGCTATTTGTCATTGAGAGGTGGAGAGGACCAGCCGGTCGGTCGGTCGGTCGGCTGTGGGACGGACAGGGACGGTGTCACGGTGTCAGCAAAATGCCGAGTAGGTCTATTAATCTTTGAAAATGAACGAAAGGACCCGTTGTGTCGCGTGTATACGTATGAATGACTTCACAGATGAATGGAAGGAAGGACGTGGCTAAGCGTATGGGGAGATTAAACGATCTTGCAGCTATTATTGAGACGATGATTTCAGGTCAAATCCTGCAGGAGTAAAGGTTAAGGAAGAAAAGGGAGAAGGAAAGGCAGGAGATGCATGGAATAGAACAGAGAACCACGAGAACAGGAAGAAAGTTATGAATTTGAACAAGAACAAAAGAACAAAAGCGCTGGAAGATTCGTGATTTTATTAGAACATTGCTTAACCGGATGAACTAAGCAGGCAGATTGATGTGAAATGCATTCAAGGCGTTCAGAAACAATTTTGATACAACCACCATGTTGAAACTCAGTCCTTGTTTGTTTACCTGATTTATCGTTAGGCCTATAGTCAACAAGGTCATCTAATGGCATTTTATTTGGTCCTATAAGCTGACTGTTGTCTCCTTTTTAACGAATTTTTATTTGCTGAACTTTGACTTTGGAGCTACTTTTTGTATTTATTCCCTGTACTCGATCTGTTGCGTGAGAAACTGCATGATTCATTCGGCAATTGACAAAATGAATATATATACGGTCAAATTAATCATAACTGGTGTTAAGACGGTTAAGTTACCTTTTTATTGCATCAGCTTTCTGCGCGTCTTTCAATCGATGCGTTTGGATCTTTGGAATAATTGCTTGAGTTGTCACAGTATTATTTTCATCTTGACTTTTGGTAGGCTATATCTCGCTTCTTTCCTTCAATTCAATCCAGTTTCCACAGCACTCTCTCTAGAGTTTTGGTTTTATAAATTTAGTTAACTTCTGAGAATGTATACCTGATTATTAAAAAGTAGGTGAGTGTACAGGAAATTGTGCAATTTCACTACCAGCTGTATCTATTGAAAAGTAATTTTTAAAAACCTTAACCGCCGAGAAAGTGCTTAAGACAGCCTACCAGTGACGGCGCCGGGTATATAATTTCAGCAGGCCATGCCATCTTCATGGGAGTTATTCGACAGGACGAACAAATAAAATGTAAAGAAGTTATGAATATATTATTAGAAGTTCCAAATGATTTTTGGCAGGTCATCAGGCAGGTCAAAATTAAGACAGCATGCGTGGTATACGCCCTATATGTAGCGCCGCCACTGCAGCATATATCTTTGTTAACTGCAAAGCTAATATAAATGTACTAATGCCACTTTCTAAACATATTTCTGTAATTGTATTGCGTGATCTACAGCTGAGAAGATAAGAAACATCGGGTAAGAAATGACCGATGAATTCAGATCGTCGATCTATAGAAATCATGTCGTCCATAATCACAAGCAGCCTGCAGCGAAATGATTGCTTTTATTGGCAGCTGAATTGGAGACGAGATTGACTGGTCGACGACAGAGAGCAGAAAATAAAGGTATGTCTATTTAAAAGATTCATTCAAGCGGATCATTCGACTCTGAATCGCATGCATACCATGCGTAGCGCAGCGCTGACTGCAACAAAGACTCCTTGGAAAGCGTCATTGTTGCAGCTGCACGCGGATGACGATTCAGAAGCATCCTCACGACCACCTGTTGCTTTGATTGCTGGTTGCCAGTCAAGCGTCAGGCACAAAGCAGCGTTGTTGTCCTATCCAATGCAGCGAGGACCTTCTGAATTGAGCGACAGGCGGACGCCGAACAAAATGTTTCTTTGCAGAAACTTGGGCAACTCCGTCCAATTTTTCCTGGCTTCCTCCTCTTCCTCATCCTCATCCTCCTCCGCAGCAGCAGCAGCCTGCTTTTGAGCTGTACGTCGTAACAGACAGCTGGTGCATTGTACGGACAACGGACAACGGCCAACTAAGCATGCGCTTTAGAAATCGCCTTTCTTAAGGACGCGACCTGACGTTCATTGTGCTCTCCGTCAAATCGACGTCATATTTCGGTAGTCAAAATAACTCGACCATCTGTAACGAACATTTAACCCTGGCTGTAACAGTTGCCCTCAACTATTATAGCGTATACGTCATAGTTCATAAGCAAGAGTTAATTACCGTCAGGCTGTCAAAAGCTTGCCGATAAGTTTTCATGAATTACGATGGCGCTGTGTAATTCCAAGTTTAGCCCGCCAACACATATACAGTCCTATGCTGGACATAATATAAAAGGCCAGAATAATTGGCATCAACTCATCAACTTATTCAACGATCGACCATCTGAAACGTCTTTGCATGCTCGTATACACTGATAAAATGATGAGTTCTTGGACTCTAAGTATAGATGGGCAACTACATGTAGGCCTTTAAACAACGGCAAACCAGGTTAATCAATTCAGGTATCATTCAAAGTTATAAACACCGGAAATTGTCCATTGTCCTACAATCCAAATGTGATGAGTAATTTCATTAAAACAGGACTTTTTTACGTGCAGTTGTACACAAAATGTGCAGTTCTAAAAGGATTTGTGCTGTTGTAGAAGCACTTCTGTACAGTTAAAACTAGCAAAAAGGGTCCGATTGGAAGTAATTTACCATGGAAGATTGGAAAGAAAAGAAGGAGCTGTGCAGTTCTAAAAATTCCTTTAAAACAGCCCTGCATTAAAACACACGCTATAAGAAACAAGTGGCCATCTTGGTCTCACCCGCACGCAATTACTTTTCACACCGCACTCCCCTATATGCATAGTGTGTCTCGAGCGCTGCTAATGTATTTCCGAAACAATCATCCACTATTAGCTGCAGAACTGTTCCTGACGGGGCAGCTGTGTATATGCTCTATCAGATCCTAAACGAGGTGATGCAGTGTATTCATACATACATATACATACATACGTACATACATACATACATACATACATAAATACATACATACATACATACATGCATACATACATACATACATACATACATACATACATACATACATACATACATTCATACATTCATACATACATACATACATACACACATACATACATACATACATGTACATACATACATACATACATACATACATACATACATACATACATACATACATACATACATACATACATACATACATACATACATACATAAGTACATGCATACATACATACATGCATACATACATACATACATACATACATACATACATACATACATACATACATACATACATATACATAGTGTACGTTTTCATATACATAAACATAAATACATACATATTTAAAACTTATAAATGCATAAGTGAACCTTTGTTTTGTTCTGTGAAGTATACGACATTGTTATAAATGTCTTTTTAGCGTTACTGTGTCATATAGCTTAACCCGTGGGCGATCGAACCGTGTAACAGCTGACGAAATCGATGCAATAGCAACTCGTCACGCTCTCTCTGCTTCAATCATCTCCTGATTATTCTGCCTTTAATTGTGTTTGTCATGTGAGCTGAGTTTTAAAGCAAAGCCATGCATTGCCGGGCGACTGAGTCGGAGTTTTCAAAACTTTTATATATCAGGAATCCCAGATTTTTTGCCAGTGGCGCTTTCTGTTGTGTTGTTTGACTCGGGTCTGTTGAAAAAATAAGTTATCCCCTCCCACTCCTGGCTTGGCCGAATCACGAGCGTTCCAACACTTAGTCCATTAGTGTTAAGTTACCGAGCCTCTTGTAGCCGACCTGCGTGTCGTGCGAAGCTGGCCGTATTTCGTATAACATTGTGCCTGTAATCGTTCTGCGGTGTGTCAGATTCAGTTTGAATAAACGAATATTATTATTATTATTTTTACATGTTTAACGACACCGCCATATCAAAGATGATTAGTGTTGCCCTCCTCCTTTATCCAGGCTTGGGACTGGCACTGGCAGAGAACAACCAGTGGCGGAGTTAATCTGAGCTCCCAGATTTTTATTTTCTGGGACTTTATATAGACTATAGGCAGCGCTGCCAGCGCTCGCGGACTCGAGTACACTACAGTGACTGATATATTTATGAAGTAATAATATTTCGCTTAATTTCCAAACTGCAAACCCAAGTATATTTACAATTTGTTCATACGATGAACGGATGATAAGAAGTTATCTCATGAGTCGAATTTAACTGTATGTCTAAAAGTTAAGGAAGGCTCTCATTGCGCCCTTCTGCTCGTTTTATCATCGCCATCTGATGAACGGAAGGTTGAGCAAAATCCATTATTAAAATGCTAAGCAAAATAACAGGCAGACTATTCCAGCAATATTTTGACAACGCTATCGACTATCGTGTATCCCCGCCACATGCTTTGCGTATCCCTCTTTGTCCGCGGACTACAATTAGGCTATTTGGATGCGTCTGTTCTGAATGACGTAAATTTAACCTACGTTCAAATGCAATCTGAGTTTTACGATCGATCGTCCAAAGAATACGCTTTGACCAGGGCTTAAAGTGTGCCTGGACGGTCCTGGACGGCGTCCATGCACTTATTTTAAAATCTGAACGCCGTCCTGCCACTTATTGACCAGCACTGACTGGAAAGGTAAGGGGCGTCCATGCACTTCTTTTGGAAAGGTAAGGGGCGTCCAGGCACTTATTTTTCCACACTTTTAGCACTGGCTTTGACTAAGCACCTGTCACAAGCCTTGTCACTCCAGCTTAGCGGTGAAGAAATACGCTGTAACAGTAACCGATTCCATCTAAAAATTGCATAATTTGATCTAAGCATGCAGTGGCGGCGCCACCGTAGATCTCGGCAATTCATTTGACTATTTTTATTCTTGACCTGCCTCATGAGTCATGACCTCACAAAAGTTCTTCGGAATTTTTTATATCTTCTTTGCATTTAATTACTTCGAACTGCCGAATAACTCACAAAGTCTCACATGAAACGGACGGTACCGGATCAATGGCACCGGGTGGTAAAAAAATAATGATACACAATTAACGTTAATTAACATCGTTTCTAACTATTGCCAACACTGACACCATGGATCAGCGCGGCTTATATAGGGTACTTAAGGTACACCTACAGTATATCTTATACTGCATGGTCGTGTCTTTCAGGGATCGGGTCATAGTGATAGTGAAAGCGTCGGAAGACGGAGTACACGGAGGGTCATTTTTCTGCCACTTAAGGCCCCTCCCCGGACGGGGATCCTGCAGCAGTGACTTGGTCCGGTGCAGCAGTAGTTCTATTAGAGAACGGACGTCCTGCGGTGGACAATCCGGCGATCGACCGATCCTGGCCAGATATTGAAATGTCACAATTGATCAGGCGACCGTTAATCTCCAATAAAGAAAGCCACCGCCGTCGTCGTCGTCGTCGTCAGCCCTCGCTGAGGCGGCGTCGGCGGCGGCGAATTCACATCTTTCGCTAATTAACCGGCGCGTCGTTAGCGCCGTCCGCGCGAAAGGGGTAATTACCGGTCGGTCTGATGAGGCCTTTATAAACGATACTCCTGGCGGTCAGTGGTCAGTGGTCAAGCGTCGTCCGGCAGAGGAAACGGACGGACATTAAGAGGTCGTTGCAATGGACAGCAGCCGCCGCCGACGCCCGACCTGCATCTGATGGTCTTTCGCTGTTCCTCCTTCCCTCCCCTTCCCTCTGCCCGCAACAGACGACGCAACCAGCGACGAATATTAATCGCTTTCTGTCAACGAAAGAAAACACGGACCGACCCAACGAGAGTCCCATTCAACCATGGCTGTCTCCATGCATGTCTCTATGTCTCCATACATATGTCTCTATGTCTCCATTCATGTCTCTATGTCTCCATTCATATGTCTCTATGTCTCCATTCATGTCTCTATGTCTCCATACATATGTCTCTATGTTTCCATACATGTCTCTATGTCTCCATACATATGTCTCTATGTCTCCATACATATGTCTCTTTGTCTCCATTCATATATGTCTCTATGTCTTCATACATATGTCTCTATGTCTCCATTCATGTCTCTATGTCTCCGTACATGGCTCTATGTCTCCATTCATTTGTCTCTATGTCTCCATACATATGTCTCTATGTCTCCATTCATGTCTCTATGTTTCCATTCATGTCTCTATGTCTCCATGCATGTCTATATGTCTCCATGCATGTCTATATGTCTCAACTCATGTCTCTATGTCTCCATTCATGTCTCTATGTTTCCATTCATGTCTCTATGTCTCCATTCATGTCTCTATGTTTCCATTCATGTCTCCATGTCTCCATTCATATGTCTCTATGTCTCCATACATATGTCTCTATATCTCCATTCATATGTCTCTATGTCCCACTGCAGCCTGTCCTTTGTCTCTGTCGCTGTCCTTTCTTTTCTCTGTCTTACTCTGCATGCATGCTTGGTGAGTTTACGTGTATGCGACGTTCTAAAGCGTACATTTGTTTGTTTGGTGAGTTGGCCTGTCGGTCGTGTATCTGTATGCCCATGAAGACAGGCCTTCGTGGTATATTCTTTGTCTACGTCTTTTCATCCCACTGAGCGTGAAATGTGTCGCAGCTTATACAATGTATAAGGTGAACCGCGCAATGTTTTCTTTAATTCGTGTAACACGATTGAACTTAGGCCCCTATAGACAATCAGTTGACTTAAGTTCTTTCTCCCTGAATTTTACCAAAGCCCCAACGAAAACCCAAACCCAAACTCTGTAACCCACGCGTTCAATTTTGAATACGTTTCGTTAAGCGAAAGTTTTGGTTGTCCTGCCAGAAAGGCTTAGTCAAGGGGTAATTCGTTGCCACAGGCATAACGTCCCCTCTCTGCATGCATATGACGCACAGCTGCAGTTGGATGTTACTGCAGCAGCAGGGTAGGAGGGTTATCTCTCCGACCCCGTGCTTGAGTGACATCCGTCTGAATGGACGATGGATGAGAGGTCGGCTTCGCATTGCCATCACTGCAAATGATGCTCTTCATGCTGCTGCTGCTGATGATGGTGGCGGTGGTGGTGATGGTGTTGGTGGCGGTGGTTACTGCAGCACACACAGAGAGACAGAGAGAGAGACAGAGAGAGACATAGACAGAGACAGAGAGAGACAGACAGACAGGCAGAGACAGAAAGAAACAGAGAGAGACAGAGAGACAGATGAGACAGAGACAGACAGAGACAGACATAGACAGAGATAGACAGAGAGACAGAGGGACAGACAGAGAGAGACAGGCAGACGGAGAGAGACAGAGATAGAGACAGACAGAGACAGAGATAGACAGAGAGACAGAGAGAGACGGCTGTTGCATGGGGTGCATGGAAATATATGCCGCATTCATCTTCTTCCAAATATCCGTAAATCTCCGGCAAATGGATGTCGGTGTTAGCAGGCGACACTATCTTCATCTATTACCTATTCAACAATTTCCACAGACGCACGCACGCACGCACACACGCACACACGCGCGCACGTACAAAAACAACCGAGGCCCGTATTATATAGACGTTATCTTTAATATGTATGCAAATGCTCGTTATGCTGCTAAGCATGGCCTACATAATATGACATTCATATCGTCATGTATTATATAGATGTATACGTGATATGTGGCAAGCGTGTATATATAGCATATATGAGAGGACTTTAGAAACGTTTTACTTCTGCGAATCTGATGTATTTATCTTGTCTAATTGATTGATTGTGGTATAAATAGGCAATACTCTGAAGCTGCACTGCTTATATGCTATAGGCCTACTCAGCATAAAATTTTGTGTCGCTTGTTCATATATGATCAATGTTGCCTCAAAAGTTATTGTTGCAACGTTTGAAAGTATACGCGTATACGAGCGATATATGTGATATTTCATCCATCTATCGGTGCTGCATATGCCTGAGAATGTTAAGTTACAAGTTGTGAATGCTGCACTGTATGGGTCTTGTATAATATACATGTGCATGTATAATTGTAGGCCCTATATGCTGCATGAGTTTATTTTTTATGCATGTATGTGACTATAATTATTATGAGTGGGTCGACAAACAACTAAAGCCTAAGTTGCCTGTCGACTCACTACAAAAACGTTTACGACAAAGTGTATAATTATGCTTAATGTCGGTTATAGGCTTATCACTTCAAGCTAAAAATTTGAATTCTGTATTTCGCCGTCTCTCCATTCATGCACGATCAATCTCTACTTCTCCGTCGTTAAAGTGGTGGCGGTGATGGTTGTGATGATGCTGCTGATGCTGCTGCTGCTGATGTTGATGATAATGATGATTATGACGATGATAATGATCACGTCGAATTGCCTTTAGGACTGTAAAATTTCATTTCGAAATTCTTACTTCTGGCCAAGATATTGGCAAAAACCCTAGAGGGTCTTTTTTGGCGCACCCTGTATATGTTCTAAAATTAAACGCGTCAGACCTAATAAAGTTTTCCACAGTTTAATCGGCGTGCATGAACTTAACGTCAAATTATCATTTGTTTTCCGTTAGTTATAGTTGTTTGTTGTTGGGGGTTGGGGGTGTAATGGTGGCGTCGTTGCCTTGAAGACGGAAGGTTCGAGGTTCGAATCCAAGTCGCCGCGTAGGGACCCTGAGCAAACCCTTCACTCGCAATTGCTTGGTCGCTTCGGCGTGAAACTCCGATGCAGTGTCCGCGCTGTAGTCCGGAGCGCCTCTGAGTAGCGAGCTTGAAGGGGCGCTATAGAAATGAATAAATAAATAAATGGGCAAATAAATAAAATAAATAAATGATACTTGATATTTTGTCAATGAATGAGCGTGGACTTCGATATTATTGTGTGTTGAAATAATTATCATGTTTTAACAACAGTTTGCCTAAACTTGAACTGAACAGGCCTACAGAATAAACATAAAAGGACAAGTTTACTTTTCTCACGTGGAACACTGGGCATGACTTACTGGTTGCTTTCTAAGCACGTGAATTTGTAATAATTATAAGCTATATGAGTGAATTCCGAATGAATGAATGAATGAACGAACGAATGAATGAACGAACGAATGAATGAATGAATGAATGAATGAATGAATGAACGAATGAATGAATTAATGAACGAATGAATGAATGGCTAGTAATCTTAATTTCGACTCCAACTAATGATGATTGGTGGAACCGTGGAACTCAGGCGTTCGCGCTTTTCAACGAACATTCTCAACGATGTGTAGATCAGCCCAATATTGCAGGCGAGTGCTCAATAACCACTGACAGCATTTTTGAGAGTCCTTGAATAACTGCTATGATGCGAGCAATAAAAACGAGTCCGTATTTTGTCGTAAACAGTGTAATCCATAGACCTATATAACTATAGCTGCACATATTTAACATAAATAAATCTTATGAAACACGAGACTCAAAATATAACTCATTTAATGACATGCTATTCAGAAAATTTCTTTATGCTCAACGGATATCAGACACAGTAAACTAAAAATTGCAAACATTGGATATATGCCATAGAAATTTTACAATTTTTCGCCACACAGATGACTAGATTTTGACAGAAAAATTTGCACACGAATAGAAATTCACCGACTAGAATTTTACTCACTATTTACAGTAGACCAATATAACTAAAAATCTTTGAATTTAGGCGTATACACCAGAAGTAATTTAACTTGGACCTCCGTTTTCAAAGAAGTATATATAGGGCCTACAGCGAATACATCTGAAATATTTCGACAGTTTGAGTATCGTACACACATGATGATATCATTGATATGGCTGATTAGTGAGTCAATTGGAGTATTATAATTTCTACATTTCTTCAGCAGCCTTAGATCTAGCCTGCATCTATAGACTCTTTGCCATAAGCTTACTCAACAAACCACGAGGGCTGGCTATTAGACCTATCACGCACTGATGGCAGTAACCTACTGTGTTATGTTGCAATGTTCATATTATTGCCATCATTGCTAAATATTGTTTATTAACTGCTTATTAAACAGCCGTTTCAATAAAACTATCATTTCAGCAAAATATTCAAAATAAACTCGTTGCTTAAAATCTTCACTGCCTTTGTCAGATTTTATGCTTTCGACAAAATTTCATTGCGATCCTCCCGCTATTGACTTTAAATTCTAGTGCGCCATTGGCAGGCTATTAGCCTATAGGCTACTCTAAAGTCAAGCGAGTCTAGTGAATCTTGTAACTTTCACTTATTACTATTCTAATATTCTAAGTAAAACAAAACAAAACCCATTCATCACAAGAAAACATTGACCGGTTCGCTTAAAGTTATTATAGCGCTCCATAAAGATTCGACAACGGTTCTATACAAATAGATATGAATGCTATACAATTCAGACATGAGCACATCGAAATAATTATGGGTAGGCTACATGTAAATGAAACACACAAATAAATCCTATGTGAATAGAATCAAATTCAAAATCAAATGGCTAAAACAATTTCGTTTGTTCAAATTGATTGAATATAATTTTATAGATTGCGGATTTGTAGGCCTACATTTTTTAAGCTGCTAATTAACCTGAATAGAAATATAATATTGGCGCACAATAAAAAAAACGCGCGTCCATGCAGGACCATGCTTGTAGTTATACAACTAGGCGTAGGCGTACATGTATTATTATATATCATAGATCAATGTACGTGAAGCTCTGACTGAGATTATTGTTTGGTCTCATTTTGTCGTCCGTCCTCTGATCGCAAGATAAAGCTGATAAGAATCTCAACATGACTCTGCATCTTGCATGCCTTCACTCTTCAGATCTGTGCCACATGTCGGTTAGTAAACGCACCTACAGATGGGGTTGTGGATGCGCTGGTCAACTGATGTCAAATGTCTAAGTCTATATATGGCCCGAATGGCATCATGGCTTAGCAATATGATCAATTGTGCGCAAAGTCTCAAAACGCATGGGCTGGTGATGATGATGAAATCCTATCAAAGAACTTTCCCAATATTTCGAATATTTTCAATGTAGCAATGTATTTGATATTTTGTCCCAAATGTTCCCACAGTGGCACAGACGACTTATGATTGGACAGGACCCAATTTGGAGATCATCAGCTGACCAGGGGTCACTACCCCACTCCACCTGTTGATGCTGTAACGGACTTAACAGTTCCAGCGATATTTGTGAACGTAGGCTAATACTGGGATGTGGCACAGCTGCAGCCTGCAGTACATACAACGTTTAATCACATCTGCTTAGAATAATTTACCTCATCGTCTGGGAGTTTTATCAGAACAAGCATCTTTCTGATGACTGACGTTTTGCTTTCTGACGAGATCTTTCACGACAGTTTGATACGCTTACACACACACACACACACACACACACACACACACACACACACACACACACACACACACACACACACACACACACACACACACACACACACACACACACACACACAGCATCGCTAAGAGTTCGACGTTTCATCGCAAGACGGCTTGACACCACAGGACCACCTCTTCTGCCATCCATTACCCTTTACTTTTTGATGTTTTTGAACAACGCTCTTGGCAACCGCGTTTGACGTTTTGCGCTTCATCCTCTCTCTACGCACGTTCACTTAACACATCAGTCACAGACTCACAGTCCGTTGTCTACATCCATAAGCATGGCAGTGGCGCTGTTCGGTCGATTGTTGGTCAGACTGTCTCTGGATAGGGACGAATCTTCTAGGTATTTGTCGAGCGATCGCCGGCGAGCGTTCATAAAGAAGTTGGCGACCGTCGACACCTTGAGGCCGAGCTGGTCGGCTATGGTCGCCTGCATCTCCTTGTTCGGTCTGCGCGTCTCCTTGAAGATGGCGAGCAAAGTCCGACGCTGGATGTCCGTGAATACGAGGCGAGGCTTCTTGTGAGGGACGCAACTCTCCTGCCGTTGGATCTCGTGTTCGCGCAGTTTACAGGCTGCAATTTACAAACACATAGGCCTATACGTTAAATTAGATCGTTAGTTCAGAAAGAACAAGTGTAAGAATTAGTGGCACTTATTTATGAATGGATATGATTCATGAATTATGCGGATGAACCAGTTCCATTACATTTTCACCTGAAAACCAACTGGTTCCCGTGACTTTCCTCTAGGCGCTAGAAAAATAATCTTGAGACTACGATTACGATGATTTGACCACAACTATAGGACAACCCCCAACACCGTTACTGACTGATATACAAACGTCGGTTGGTGTTGCTGAAACAACACTGAGCATGCGCAAAGCCTCTCTTACTCCAAAATGGGGTTATAAGGTTGAGGTAGCTCAGCCCTGTTAAGAAAGACAATATTATAAAAGAATTCAATTTGACCACAGTCAATTTATTTCTCCATATTATAATTATACTCCTTATGCCTATGGTTCACTCAGATGCGTTTTAGGCTATCACAGTCTTAAAACTGTACTTTTCAGCCGAGGTTGAGTCGGGAGCGCTCCTGAGTAGCAACCTTAAAGGGCGCTATATAAATCGCCATAATGATAATTTCCACAATGATTATAACCTAGTACCTGCCATATGCAGAATCTTTAGTCCAAACACAGGAAACGGTATTCCACAACCAAACAACCTTATACTTGACACAATTAGGCCTACTGTCGTGTGATGTGCAGAATTTTTTTTTTAAATATTACATTAACATTACATTACGGGAAATGTGTATTGATATGTGTTTGATCAAAATGGACACAAATCAAGACTTCTTCTGTCAGCGCAATAAACCATCGATCAACGAACTTCAACAGTTTAACGTTTGCATTGAAAGACACTATATACAGTTGAAGTGTCGTCTATATTCATACATGCATGCATACATTTATTTATGCATCCATGCATGTTTGTTTGTGAATACGACTGTATGTATGTATGTATGTATGTATGTATGTATGTATGTATGTATGTATGTATGTATGTATGTATGTATGTATGTATGTATGTATGTATGTATGTATGTATGTATGTATGCATGCATGTATGTATGTATCTATGTAAGTAAGCATGTATGTATGTATTATGTATGTATGCATTCAATGTATGTATGTATGTACGCGTGTATTTATGTAAGTATAGGCCTATATAGTTAAGTAAACAAGCTTGTATGTATGTTTGCATGCATGCATGTATGCAACAGGGATCCTTGTAATGCATTTCAGGCATCTCACAACTGCACCGTTTTAAACATAGCCTAACATGAAACGAGAGTAATCAAATCTTTTTGTGTTCGGACACAAGTGTCCGACTGCACAATTGTCCGACTTCAAAAGTGTTCGGCTACACAAGACTAGTGTCGACTGAACAAGTGCTCGACTGAACAAGTGCCCGACTGAAGAAGTGCCCGACTGAACAAGTGTCCGACTGCACAAGTGTCCGACTGAACAAGTGTCCGACTGCACAAGTGTCCGACTACACAAGTGTCCGACTACACAAGTGTCCGACTACACAAGTGTCCGACTACACAAGTGACCGACTACACAAGTGTCGACTGCAAAAGTGTCCTACTGCACAAAACTAGTGTTGACTGTACAAGTGTCCGACTACCCAAGTGTCCGGCTCACCGACTGCAAAAGTGTCCGACTGCTCAATTTCTACAACGTCATACAATCATGCAAGCTGAAAGGCATATACATGTATACACAAATACAGTGGAATACAAACTGATGGAATATCGATTAGCGCGATCATTGATTTCTATTGTGATAGATTTGGAAATTACATGCACCGTCCTCGCACGCATAGGCCTAAGTCAGCAATGGACTACTGAAATACATACAGAAATACATACAGAAACACATACAGAAATACAGGCATGCTTGTATTAAAGTGTTCTGTTGTCCTGGAGGGTCTTGCTGAAGCATAATTTTTTATATTAAACTCAAGAATGTGCTTCATTGCCGTGCTATAGCCGGTAGCGCTTCGGAGTAGCCCCCTTGAAGAAGACCTATATATAAATTCCGGAATGAGTGAATACTCATTGTCGCACACAATGACATACATAGGCCTACTCAAACACAGGTAACAACACTTACAAAGATATTAGCAATCCAACCTACATAATACATTAAAGATTGCTTTTAAGTGTGTCGATTCGACACACTGCTTTCGTGTAGTTTCGCATCGAATCGACAGATTTGTATAGCACAGAATGACTGCATCACAACAAGATTTCAGCTATAATCTCGCTAAAAAGTCTTTTTCCTCCTCAGTTGGTTTTAAGTAGAAACATGGAAAGTAGAGACAATAACGTCAATATGCATGTGCTGACATAAAGTTTAGAACAATGGTCAGAAGCAAAGGTCGAAGAAGAAGAAGAAGATGATGATGAGGAGGAGAAAGACGAGGAGGAGGAAGAAGAAGAGGAGGATGAATATGAGGATTAATAGAAGTCTTCCCGGCAATTAGAGAGGAGGCGAATAGGTGGAGAAGAGAGTACGAGGAGGAGTAGGAGAATAGAACTCCGAGAAGCATTTGGAGAGTGGAGTATATAGGAGCAACGGGTGAGTGAAGGTTAGATGGAGAAGAAGGCGCGTGAGAGAACTCGATGGTTTAATTGATCGATAACAGATGTAATACAACCTGCTATAACGAAGGATTCAAGCCAGGACCATATTTCCTCTGGACGAACAAGTCGGCCATGTTTATGCGCATGCATCGCGAATACCGGAAACACGTGGTGCTTTTCCCACAATGCACCATTGCCTTTAAATATCATAATATCGTCTCTCGAAAAATTGCTAATTGAAAGTTGGTCATTCTATCTTATCACTGCATGGTTCCAATATGTGAGCATATTAAATATAACTTTTGCATTATTAATATAATTCTGGGTGGCAGAATGTATGACCCACTTCCACGAGCACCTCTCTTAATAATAGTCTTAAGAATGAAGTCTAATAAATTGTACTCATTGTTTTATTTTTCAATTCTAATAAACAATATGGGTCTATTTCTGAGGAAATATTTATACATTGTCTTAAACCATAACCAAAAAATCTATTTATGCTGACAGACTGGTTGGTACCTGCAGGTATACAGCCTCACCACTACCTCACCTCACGTTCTAATTCATCTCATTGGTAACCGGATATAGACTAATATTCGTACGCCAATGACGTGCAACACTACAAGTAAGAATGCAGTTTAATAACAATGGCTGCCTGATTGGTTCCTTCTTAAAGCTCTTCGTCTAACGTCAGACAAACGACGACACTCTTTAAAATTGCGTGACGTATAAATGTACACGACAAACTATTTTTGACGTTTGCACCATCAACAACTTAATTGCTTCAAATTGCTAAAACAACAAGTCCTACAGTGCCTTCCTTAACTCCTTCACTCAAGCCTAGCAATTACTTGGTCTATATATGTATGTGTATTATATATATTATATATACATATGTAGATCTATGTATAAGCATAGACCGAGATATGGATTCTGCATCTATATTATAAGTATAGCGCAGCCTTTGCTTGAGATTCACACGCGCATGGACGTGTGTGTATAGACCATGGGCAAAGGATAAATAGGCGCCTGTTTAAGCGTGTCCTTTACGCCCAGATACATGGCTACTTCCTGTCAAACACTCCTCGAGAATCGAGTGTTAATTCAAAGACATAGAGGCAGATAAGCAGACGGACAGACAGAGTAGGAGGAGAGAACGAGAGCGAGAGACTCGGCGGTACCAAAGACACGTTGAGACATGTCGTGTAGTCATCATTGTCGTCATCTTTCTACTCCTCTTCCTCGTCCTCGCCCTCCTCCTCCTCTTTCTCCTCCCGCGCCTCCTCCCGCGCCTCCTCCGCCTCCTCCATCTCCTCCTCCTTGTTCTCGTCCTCCTCCTCCTCTCAATCCTTCTCTTTCTCCTCTTCCTCTTTCTCCACCTCCACCTCCGCCTTCTCCTCCTCCTCTTCCTCTTCCCGCGCCTCCTCCGCCTCCTCCATATCATTCTCCTCCTCGTCCTTCTCCTCCTGCTCCTCCTCCCGATCCTTCTCTTTATCCTCTTCCTTCTCCTCCTCCTCTTCCTCCTCCTCTTCCTCTTCTCCTCTTCCACCTCCTCCTCCCGACCCTTCTCTTCCTTCTCCTCGATTCGTCAGCCTGGTGATCGTCGTTCCTCTGATGCCGCAACTCAGTTCGACCTGCCGTCGTCATCGTCGTCGTCGTCGTCATCGTCGTCGTCGTTGGTAAACAGTCGCATGTACCTCGACAACTATAATATTATGCTAATCGAAATTTCACAACTGAGTTGCACTGTAAAGTTGTCATCACACCATTGAAACTAAAATGTCTTCTTCCCTTTGAGGCTATGAGCGTCTTCTGCTGAGTGGCAGCGTAGAATTCCGGTGGCTGAGGGTATATACGAAAACCTGCTAAATTCACTTCATAGCTCAGATGAAAACAAATTCTGTTCAACGTTGCGACGTCGACTCCAGATTTTCTTTTCACTTATAACGTTATATCCTGAAATTAGCAGCAGCGAGTTACTTGAACTGTTTGCAATTAGGGTCCACTGATCCTGCCCCCATAACAAGATATAAATATTATTATTGAATATCTGGGACTACATAACAATAGATATCGAAGATTCACTTTTAGCGCTGCTCGTTTAGATCAGGTATGAATAAATTGACTCTACATATGCAGCGAGGTGTATCCGTTCGATTGTATCCTAAGAAAGTCAGCAGGTAAGATATACATGTAGCCAAGAAGCCAAATCGCTTTCAATCAAATCAATGCAACGACAAGAAAGACCTGCATGCATGGTCCATGATATATGCCAAATCTAATCTTATGCGATCATATCCGATCTAATCACTGATTTGGTTATAAGCCTAGTGTGAGAAGCGCTTCACAGTTCCGTTAACGGTATAGACTATAGTTCTAGTCTATATATACTATAATATAGTATGTATATATATATATTAGATTAGATTTGAAGGATTGATGTGTATTGGACAGAATTTCTTTGGATTAGATCAGATCAGATCAGAACAGACTACATGGATCAGATTAGATAAGACTATACTATAGTCTATAGTATAGTCTTATCTAATCTGATCCATGTAGTCTGGTCTGATCTGATCTAATCCAAAGAAATTCTGTCCAATCCACATCAATCCATCAAATCTAATTTAATCAGGTATAATTCAACCTAGATTAATCTAATCTATAACGTATAGGCAAATATAGCATTATATCTACTCCATTCTATAGCGACAGCATAATTATATATTTACAATATAAATATAGGCCTATATCATATACATTACCTAAACGTGAATATCAGTTGTTCAAAAACGGCTCTCCATTATGGACCGGTAAGACAGTCTCAACAGAATAAAACCACTGAACTATTTTTAGGAAAGACAAAAAAGTTATCTTGAGTCTTAGTATAAAACGTAGTTACAGTAACTTGAATCTTAATAGTTTTCGACTGCTGGTCTCTATTTCTTTTGTTCTTCGATAATCCTGTACCGTGGGTATGATTTCGGGGCTTCTTCCAGTGACGGCGCCAGCTATGCAGTTTCAGCAGGTAGCCTATAGCCTATTTCAGCCTATATCGTCTGCAGGGTAATTTTGAGCTATTCAGCACGTCGAAGAAATAAGATATGAAGTAGATTTTTAAAATTCGGAAGAAGTTTGGGCAGGTCATAAGGCAGGTCAAGAGTAAAATATGCAGTGTATCTAATGACCTGCCACGACCTATGGTGGCACTGCCTATAGGCAGGCCCGCCGAGAGGGGGGGACAGAGGGGGCAAATGCCCAGGGGCCCGGCGACTTTTAGGGGCCCGGAGGGGCCCGGGATACACTGATCATAATATTTTTTAGTTTTTATGTTGATTGCGGCGGCCGAGCCAGACTTGGTCTAAACAAAGTTTATGATTTAAACCGTTTTAAATAATTATCCTAATAACTCTGTCACATAGCTACAATAATTGTCAACGTTTCAAATAGGTCTAACTGAACATTACCTTGTTCGTTTGCTTTTTGCTAAAGAACGCGCCCACTTAAGTCTGAAACGCTCTTCTGCCAAATAATTAGTAGACCCTATAAGCGTTTTTCGATTTCAATTGTTGAGTAAACAAATTTAAAAGGTAGTCCTAAATTTCTTTCGTTACGATGGAACATAAACACAAATCTGGAGCACAAAACGAAAAGAAATAGCTAATAGAAAAGGCACAAGTCAATTGGTAGTCGCACATTATTTCAAATAGGGACTCAAAAGAAGACAAAATACCAGAGCCCCTACTCATTCCTATAGGCATACAAATCGGTTGATTCTAGTGAATTGGACATGACTGATGATCATAACCGAATGGACGAAAATGAGTGCATGTGGTGTCAGTACCGTAATTCCAAAAGATGACATTATAAATAAGACTGATAAAAATGCTGAAATTATAGGAACTGTAAAAAGACTTGGTTTTAATGTTGGCACTGCCACAGGGCCCGTGCCTACACAAACGATTGAGACCTATATAGACTAGGCCTACTACACTACTGCAGTCTATCAATTACGCTGTTTAGGCATATAAGAAACGGTCCTCCAAGACATCCGGGCAATTTCCCGGTGATGAAGAAAGAGTAAGTTCTTATTTCCGAAATGCATTTTGAGGTTCGCGGACAAAACGGAGACTATAATATTATCAGGATATCATAAGCGATATTCCTGCAGTTAAATGAAGAAAGATTGTTTGTTGATTACTATATAACTTGAAAATTTAATTCTTAACAATAAGAGCTGATTAAAATTATAAATGTATGCATTATCGGACATTCGTACCCACAATTTTGTTATTTCTATTATTTTCTTAAATTTGCTCAAAAAGCCTAAATTATAGTCTATAGGGCCCGTGACTGCTCTGCCCAGGGGCCCGTAATTTCTGTCGGCGGGCCTGTATGCCCATGGCAAAACCCATTTGCCACAAGATCGCCATAATTTTTTACATGCCAAGAATTTATCTGGGGCATAAATAAATACCCTCTGCGCTGTTTAATTGCACGAGCGTCCTGGCTATGACCTGGTTGTCCGCCCATGAATCACACCAATAATTATAATTCTGAAACTGTAAAAGTTGAATACTTTAGCACTTGACATAAATTACATAATGACCTGCTGATATTGTAAAAGAATGAACGAATTAATTAATAGGGACGTTGAATGTAAGACATTTCGTGTGCCCTTTTGTCGTGATTCTGTAATGGTGGGCCCACACTTTCACTGAAAAGGACCTCCACATTTGTTGATCTGACCCTGGCTTTGGACCCTTAAGGATCTCTATCCCTTGTCTTCGGTTTGACTATGAATCTTTTGCTTTACTGCATAAAGGTTAATTTGCAAGATGAAAAATATAATATGTGGCTATGCTGGTGCGCGGACGATTGATCACCGGACGGTTGATCACCGGACGGTTGATCACCGGACGATTGATCACTGCGGACGTTTGATCATCGACCGATTGATCACCGGACGATTGATCACCGGACGATTGATCACCGGTCTAGTGGTCACTACAATTTATTAACTGCGGATGAAAGAAAAATGTTGTAATTACCGCTAGTAAAGATAAACATTTGTATGAAACGATATGACAGACTCAATGTATTTAATTTGTAATGAAATTATAAGAAGTGAAATGTGAAAATATGCTGAAACGGCAAGCGTTTTTAAACTGGTAAGTAATTAATCAGATAAGCAGATGCGTGCTTACTCAGATGTGCTATTTGCTGTGTGTATAATTAAGAATTAACATAAGCCGACGATGTTTATCTTTACTAGCGGTAATTACGACATTTTTCTTTCATCCGCATTTAATAAATTGTAGTGACCACTAGACCGGTGATCAATCGTCCGGTGATCAATCGTCCGGTGATCAATCGGTCGATGATCAAACGTCCGCAGTGATCAATCGTCCGGTGATCAACCGTCCGGTGATCAACCGTCCGGTGATCAATCGTCCTAGAATCGCTATGCTTATGTGGTTATACAATATACAATTATACATGCACCCGCACAACGTCCATCCATACACATATACCGGTACAGTCAAAGATGCGAGTTTAGTACGTTCATCTTGCTTCTGTTTGAACGCTATAGCGACGTAATAATTTGGTCTTCTATAACAGGGGTTCTCAACCTTTTTCGTCCCGCGACGCACATAAACTTGCTATCAAATTTGGCGACACACCATTCAATCGTCATATGTAAATGTCGTAAAAATATAAAAAGTTTCAAAGTTAAGCATGTCTATTTATTTCAAATTTGCTCTCAAACTTATTTATCCTTCTAAAATGCTGAACTGCTGACATTTTTAATAAATGAAAATAATTATATTGAATTTCTTTCCAATTTTTATTATTCTAAAAGTCTAAATTATTCTTCTGATCCCAATCTATAGTCGTTTCCACAACTCGACGTCACCTAATTACTAAGACCTTGTAGTCCTAACAGTTAATGGGATCTTTGTTCTTGAATTTTTCTTTGGATCATATTAAAACGCGGTCCCACAGTTTTGTAAGTGCAATTCGTAAGCAGGCTGAGAGCAGTGCCGGCGCTAGCACCCCCCGTACCCCCGGCCGGGGGGGCCCCGAGTTTGAAGGGGCCCCCAAATTTAGCTGGTCATTATGCCTATTTGTGACTGTACAGATCCGGTCTGGTGCATGCCTCAACTAACCATACGGCACTGCCATAGCAGATCTAATGCAAATATCATACTGATTTTGGGCGTAAGTATAAAGCCTTTAGAGTTTGAAAGGGGGCCCCAAATTTAGCTGGTCATTATGCCTATTTGTGACTGTACAGATCCGGTCTGGTGCATGCCTCAACTAACCACATGGCACTGCCATAGCAGACCTAATGCAAATATCGTACCGATTATGGGCGTAAGTTTAAAGCCATTTAAACTTACTCAGGCAATTTCGTCCACTTTCTCAAACACAATGTTTATACAGGGTGGGCCAGCAGGAATGCAACAACTTTGACGCCTTATAACTTGAACAATTTTTATCTGCGCGTCTTGTCCAATATATCGGATTGAACATAATTATCCATTTTATCATTCTGAAAATTATGTAAGAGATACTGTTACGACATTTTGAGATAATGTGATTAATATTCGAAGTACCATTTTTGCCATAAAACTGCAAGAAAAAAGTCTGAAACTGAATATGTCAATTCTAAGCAATCACTTAGTACTAACAATTAATAACAATTAATATCTTGAGTGGATTTGCCATTAGTTTAACAAAATACTCAATATGTCCACCACGTACGTGTTTTAATGACTGCATCAACACGAGACGACCACTGATCGATGACTGAGTCCACCCGTGCTTGCAATGGGTTATTTCAGTCAAGCAGCAAGAAATCACTTCTTTCAAACGTTCAACGTCACATACCGGTTCACGACAGACCAGTTGCTGAAGACAACTCCAGATACAATAGTCAACCGGGTTTAAATCCGAACTGTTAGGTGGCCAGTTATCAGTTCAATAAACTCTGGCACCTTAGCGTTCAGATAGGCAACCGTATGACGTGAACGATGCGCCAGCGCTCCATCTTGCTGAAAGATGTGACCATCAACTCCAGACAGTTGGCGAATATCACGTAGCAGTCCTATTGCGAGTACTTCGTCACAGTAATAACCGCTGTTCACCTTAGTCTTTGGAGTAACAAAGAATGGCGCCGTCTTTCCTAGCTTTTAAACAGCCAACAATACCATCACACTTTGTGAAAAGTGCTTCCTGCCCTTCAGAAGCCGAGCAGACGTAGCCACACGCTTAAAGCAAACAAATGACTCAAGAAGTGAATGACAGATGAAAAGATCGACAAAACATGGTTCACAGACGAGAAGATCTTCGCGGTTCAGACGCCAACAAACACTCAGAACCACCGTGTGTATGCAAAATTAGCTTTTTGACATATTATTCAGTTTCAGACTTTTTTCTTGCAGTTTTATGGCAAAAAACGGAACATCGAATATTAATAGCATTATCCCAAAACGTCCTAATAGTATCTCTTAGATATTTTGCAGAATGATAAAATGGATAATTATGTTCAATCTGATATATTGAACAAGATGCTCAAATAAAAATTGTTCAAGTTATAAGGCGTCAAAGTTGTTGCATTCCTGCTGGCCCACCCTGTAAATTGTAACTGATTCTAATTGCTAATTGGATGAGGCCTCCAAATAAAACATGCGTGAGGCCCAAACATTAAAACATGTGTAGGGTCCCAGATGTCCTTGGTATGTGTCTGATCTCAAGTTTGCAAGGGGCCACAAATGTAGCTGGTAATTATACCTTTCATGACTGTTCATTCCTGAAATCACGCACCGAATTATGTTTTAACGCAAATCATACAATAATATTACGCAAACTAATAGAGCATTGTCCTTCAACCAAAGAGGAGACTTTGGGGGTGTGGACAGGGGCACGGCCCCACAATTTATGGTTGGACGGAATCCTTGTATCCCCAATATTTCAGAAATATTTCATAAGTATCATCCACTGCCCATCAATAATGATCAATTTTGTTAAGATGACAGCCTTTAAATGCTACCATAACAGTTGGCAAATCGGACAAATTTAAACAATGGAGGGGGCACACTCTGAAGTCCTAAACCACGACTAACAGCATTGAAAAATGAGCAATTTTTGTAAAGATGACAGGTTAAAATTCTACCATTACAGCATGGAAATTCCAAAAATTTAACAATTGGGATACATTTATTGAAGTCTTACACCATGTGTTTCAGCACTTACATTATGAAAATGTTTACTGAGACGACAGCTCAAGGTATGGGGGGCCCCCAATTTTTTCCCCCGGGGGGCCTCAGGTACCCTAGCGCCGGCACTGGCTGAGAGGGCACCTCCGACAAGTTTGTTCCGATTCTTGTTCTTTATGTTGACCATCTGAGAAAAGCCCTGTTCAGATAAGTAGGATCGAGCTATGAAAGGAAACCAGCTCCTTGATAGCTTTGCTTGCAAGTGATTTGTAATGTTCTTCCTTTTACGTCTTTGCCCAGAACTGAGTTCTTGATAATTGCTTATACATGTCCTTCATTCTGGAATCACATTGCAGCTCAACAAGTGTTTGCTGTTCATTGTTGTTCAATTTTGCTCCATTGATGTTGTCTCTGAGGAATGGGTTCAACATCCACCTTGTCTTCTTAATATCAGCATCTGAAGAGGATCGCTAAATTTACGTTTTCTTACCATAAATTTTTCCATTTCGATTGCTGACTTAGCCTAGGTTAACGGGTAAAAGTTTTCTAACAGGTGCGATCGCAAACGTGTTTACATAGCCCTATGTCATATCCGTTGAACATAAACGTCATAACTAGCCCGACCGCGCGGTAAAATAGATAGATAAATAGAGCGCAACAAATTCTCATTGCAGTCATCCGCTAAACTTCTAAATTACCTGTAGGTAAAGGAAGTCAGTGTATAATGTATGAACAACGGACGTGTGCTGTGAGAATTTAGTAGACTGATGTTATTTAAGATTATTTCATGTGATCATTGGCCTACTGCGTTGTGTCAGTTTGGAAAAGAAAAGAAGATAGGCCTACATGTAATTTATTATCATTATTATTAATTCGCGACACACCAATTCCTCGCGACACACCAGCGACACACCACTTTTACGCGACACACCGCCGATCAAGTCGCGACACACCAGTGTGTCGCGACACACCGGTTGAGAACCCCTGTTCTATAATATTATTGTCTCACATCCGGACACGTGACACCTGAGAGTTTTTTTCTAAACGGCATCATATATATATATATAGGCTATATATGGTATATGGTTGGGGGAGGACAGTTGATAGGCGGTAGTTGTTGTTCTCATGGTGACAGTCACGCTTGGCTGACTCTGAGTCTAGGGCCGATCGACGTATAATAGGCCTATACAGTGTGATGGCATTGAATGTATTTAGAAGCAGTAGCCAGGTATTTCGTTCACTGTGCAGTTGCTGATAATTATGTGTTAATTTTAAGCAGAAGAAAGGAGATTGGTGATGAAAACGAATTGTCTCTATCCAGTGGCATGTCACGAGACAGCAGATGGAGAGATGAGGATAAGAATGAATGACATGAAAAGGATTGGATTCATGGAGATTTATTAATCGATTTAATTATTTCTTATTTAATTTGACTCCATTAATTTTGATAGATCACTAACTGAAGTTTCTTGCCGACAGCCTATAATTTTATATAGATGGTAAGCAAGTCTAAATTACCTCAACTGGAACGTCATATGCGGGACATACGAAGCATATATAAGTGAATATTCGTATATCCTACATGAATTATTGTCCTATACCAGAGGTCTCAAACTCAAGTCAGCATGTGGGCCACATTTGGAAATTTTGAATGACTCGCGGGCCGCAACATAAAAATATAGGCTAATCGTGCACGTGAATCTGGAATTAGTTATGTGTCACTGCAGCCTACAATACTGTAATGATGATATAGGCCTAGCCCTGTAAAATTCACATAATATTATATTTAAGTGTAACCATAATGGCACTAGGCCTACAATAAAGGAAAACCATTCTTTCCCAATTACCGAAAAATGCGTGGGCGCAGCAGAAATTATGCTGTAATCAAAATTTAAAATGACCCTGATTTTAAAAAAAGTATCCTAAGCAATGTTCAGAGTAATTCAACTCGAATTTAGTTTGATCTAGAGACTCTGAGCGTTCTTAAGTGTTCTAAATGTTCTAATTCCTATAAACCAAGGTCCCCAAAATTATAAGAATAAACATAGGGTCTACCTGTCAGTGTCATTGTTCGAAACCAAGCAAATGGAAGTTAACTTGCAAAAATAAGCACAAGCGGGTGACATTTTTCGACTTCTCATCATCTGGGGAGATACGATTATTCCGGGGATACTATATTTTTCGGCACCGGCATACAAACTTTGCTGTGCATTCTTCTGCTTCGGCGTTGCATCGCACTGAAGGTCCACTAAATTCATCCGCATAATATACCTAGCCTATATCTGCTGTTGTAGACTCAATGTCCGATCAAAAGGAGTAGAAAGCCGTCTACACATTGGTTCAAATAGTAAAAGAACTGTAAAATTATTTTAAACTCATTTCTAACTTTAAAAAAATTAAAAACCAGGAACTTTAAAAAAATTAAAAACCAGGAAGCCGTTCGCGGGCCGCATTAATCGGGTTCGCGGGCCGCATGCGGCCCGCGGGCCGCGTGTTTGAGACCCCTGTCCTATACTCTACTGTCTATAATTGATTTTATTGGAATATTACGTCGTGCAGTTTTCACTAACAAGCAATACGCGTGACTAGGCTATATACCGGTACTACATTTTGATAAAGAGGCTGGATGCTGACTCAATCCAAGAAAACGCTTCGAATAATTGCACGTCATGTGAATACGATCAGTGCAATGGATAAGTAAAAAGTATACATAGATCTAATACCACATAAGAACAAATGAGAAACAAGCACTTATAAAACGAAAGAAGTATTAGAACATAAATACAGACCAAGAGAGAAAATCTTCATAGAAATCGTTATAGGCCAACGTATCCCAATATAATTATAGTATTGATCAAAGTACAAAGATCGACTGAAAGTGAAAATCAATAACATAAAACAATCACAAAAAGCAGACATAATAATTGAGAGCAAGAGACACTCCGAGCGAGGAAGACACAATGAATGACAAAGAGAGGGAATGACAAAGTGAAGGGAATGACAAAGAGAAGGGAATAACAGAGAGAAGGGAATAACAGAGAGAGAGACACATACACAGAGAGATACAGAGAGAGAGAGACAGAGAGAGACAGAGAGACAGAAGAAAAGCAAGGAGAGGACAGAGTTGCGCCTTTACTGAAGATGTTTTATGTTATTGTATGGAAAATGTGTTAAATGTGATCTCATTTTGTCCACAGCAATCTATGAAGGTGTAACCCAAAATTGGTCATTCAGAAATGCGCTTCATATCGAATCTCAGTCTAGGAACCTGTTTTAAGACACCTTTTAAAATTTCCATTCCGCTCCCCCCATTGACTATAGTTGGTAATTTGGGTTCCTCCTCCTAGCCGGATTGTTATCCCTCCTGAGGCCCTATAAATGATACCAGCGTTTCAATTTAGTTTTTCAATTCTATTTTGCTGTATCTGTTTTATAAATAACAGAGTTTTATAAAATATATCTTTTAACCGAGTGGAATGGAGAAACTGCGTTACCCGATTTATATGCAGATCTGCACGGGAAGGACTAAGGTCTAAGTGTAAAGCATCTGTTTTAAAATTATTGGCATACGAAGGTTTCACTAAAATGATTGATTGAAATCGATATCAAAATCTATCTACAATATTTGAGAAATAACGCTAAAAATTATGGACAGTATAAGCCTATAAGTATACTTCTATGTTGCACATGGTCATTAGACAAATCATTGTATAACTAGATTCAAAGGGCTCTTCCTTAGCAAGACACAACTTTCTAGCAGTGATCTATTGAATAGCCATGAAAATTGAAGAGACAATAATATGCGAAGAGACAATATATATATATATACGAATATATAAATTCTCAAGAACGAATTAAACAGAAGTCTATAAGCTATTAATTAATACTAAATTTGAATTCTCTAAGGTCTAAACCATTCAACTGTCCACATAATTTCAGGCTATTATTAATTCTCGTCGCTTGCACATTTTTCTAATTTGCAGGGCCGGATTAAGGCATGTTCAACATATTCGGACGAATAGGGTCCCCCACACTTTAGGGGACATGGGGAAAAAATTTGGGGGGAAAGTGATATATTGTGAAAAAATTTCGGCCAAACGACTAAATATATAAAACTAATTATAGGCTATATTGTCGTTTGTTATTGGTCTTTCAACTGTTTTTGTTCTTTTCTTCTCTTCAGTTTTTTCTGTTCCATTGTGCATCAAACTTCTCCCTTCATGCAATTTTATTAACACCCACCTATATACTTAACTCTCCCACTTTGTCACTAAACGTGACAGAGGTCACTTACACATCATCTTTGCTATGAATAATCACTTACTTAGGACCCCTACCTAGCGGAATCTTCCCTTCTGGGGTTCCTATATTGTTTCCCTATACTTCTAACTCCCTACGCATCTTACTCTTGCTTAGGCTACTCTTACTATTAATCATTATGTACACTGCATATCGTGCAATTGGTGTTATTTTTTGGGAGCAATAAAAAAGACTTGAAACTCGCAAAGACATTATCACACCACCAGATCTCGAGTAAAAAACTAGGGCTATGCGTGTTTATATGTCGGCAAGGTGTGAAGTAGGTCGCTGCTATTTCTGTGTCTTGTATATATCTTTCCGCTGCATGACTGTGCTTCACACAGTTTGACAGACGCATCTAATATCATACTGACCCATTATGCGTTTGATCGACGCCTACCATCATATACGACGGCTTTATAAGAGCAGCGACTGTTACATGCAATTAACGTTCAAGTCAACTGCAAATCCTTGCGATCAGATGGCGTTTGACCAGCCGTCCAGCGAGCGGCCCAGGCCTGCGTCCGATGACCAGGCAGCTCGGTCGGTCGGTCGGTCGGTCGACGGGCCACCGTCCTACTCGCTTGGTAGACCCGATCACCCATCACCTACCCGTGGATGCAATGCCAACGACGAGCAGCGAAACGCCAGCGGAATAAAAAGCTCTGTGGAATTACGGCTGGAGCAAATTGAAGCAAATCCGTCGCGTCTGTCTGTACATACATAGTCTGTTTGGGCCGATCACACCACTCACTATAGCTAGGTCTGCTGTTGCTGCTGCTGTTGCCGTTCGACCAGTGGCGTAACTACGGGGGGGGCAAGGGGGGGCAGCCGCCCCCCCAAATGAAAGGCCTGCCCCCCCCCCCAGCTGCCCCCCAATCCCTGCGTTTGTTTTACTTTTTACTTTTACGAGTGATAAAGAATGTTATATAATTTCTGACTTATTTTATTTTTTATACAACTTCGTGTACAACTTCTTATAGGGTGGGTGATGGGAAAGTGGGACAGGCCACTATAGTGCACTGTGGGACAGACAAGCTAGTGAGGCTTGCATGCGTATTATGTCCAATACTGTAATACATCCAAAATCTAAAAATACATAGTCGTTTTTGCTGCTAACCACAAAAACAGTAGAATACATCTATTTTAGGTTTGTGAAATTTTTACTGCCAATTATTATTTAGACATTTGATCATTAGACAACAATTTTTTTTCGCATTCTGATATTTGTAGCTTCGGTTTAAGACAACTGAGACAAATTAAGAAAATATATTTGTAAATTCACTTACGACTACAGTGACTACTATTTTGTGATTGTGACTTGTACTGAAATTACTTCGTTCTTCAGTTACTGAGTTAAGACACGTTAACGTCGTTAAGACATGTCAATTATGTGATTGCTCATTTCTGTCATGTCAATGATGTCATGACACTCCTGACTACTTTCAGTATTTTGTTCAATTGTTCAATTATCGTGCGTACGGCTCGCGATGCCGGTGCGCGCTTTAATTGCCAACGGTAGCCACCCCATCATTTTAAGCTGCCACCCCACTGCCCCCCCATGAAAAAATACCTGGCTACGCCACTGCGTTCGACCTCTTCCCGCCATGGCTACATCGGCACGCAGCGCGTTTTCAGTTGTCAACGAAGGTCCGTAATAATTATGTTCAGAGATTGCTGCTTCTTCTGATTGTGATGGGACAAGACTCGGATGACTATAGGTCTATATGCATTATTCTATTTCCGAGTGGGAGTAGAATAGACCTATGTTTCTGTAACCATGCGGACAGAGACATCGCCGTCTTGGTAGAACGTGACAGGAGGAAAGATAGGCGTATGCTCGAGTCTAAAGTGTTGACTAATTAAACTATTATACGGATATTTATTAGAAACCGCAGAAACATCATCGTCGTCCTCATCACCAATCAGACAAACATTTAATTATAGCGCCGTTGCATCTATGCACAGTTCAGTGATCTTCTACAGCAGTGGTTTCCAACCCGTGACCCGCGGGCCAAAATTGGCCCGCCAGGCCTATAAAATGGCCCTCAGCCTCCCAAAGAACTAGCAAAAGTATGTGCATGAATTGACAAATTGGACAGGAGAAAATACATAATTATTTTCTATTACAAATTATTTTATTTAGACGTTTATACATAACATCAGACATTCTATATTGATTCAATGTTGACAATTTTATACGCTTGTATAGTTAATCAAATCTGAACCTGATGGCCCACACGTCCTCCAACTAAGAAAAAGTGGCACTTATGTCCTCCAACAAAGAAAAAGTGGCCCCAAAGACAAAAAAGGTTGGAAAACACTGTTCTACAGTTTGTTACATCCGTGCACTGCAATCCGCGTAAAGCCGAACGGTCTATAATTACCACTGGAGCTCCAGTATTATAATATATATATATATATATATAGCAGGGGCGGACTCGAACTCCGCCACTGGTTGTTCTCTGCGGCTCTCCCAGTGCCAGTCCCAAGCCTGGATAAAGGAGGAGGGCGACACTAATCATCTTTGATATGAAAGTGTCGTTAAACATGTAGCAAGCAAGAAACGGATCCAGAGGCCAATCCGGCCATGGCCCCCATTTAGAAATTACTTATTTTTTACCAGCTATTCTGCCTCGGAAAGTTGATGTGGCCCCATGAGCACTTTCGTAGGCCTCCCCTGCACGCTCCACGAGGTCCGTGCGCAAGGTCCGTGCAGGGGTTAAGAGCACTGTACGCCTAAAAAAAGTCATCAACTATTTTGGCGGATAACATGGTATCTTTTTGTTGGGAATTCGACAAACGACTAACAAAGTCAAAAAAGGTCATCAGATTTTTCGGTGACCAAGACGAAATTTTTTCCATGTCCCAAGACCCAAAATTATTTCTGTATCCGCCCTTGGCCTATAATTATTATAGTCGAGGAATAGCGGACGGGTGAGACTTATCAGAGGCGACGATGGCAAAATTTTGGACGAGTTCGTTTAGCCAACGAGGCATTTCGAAGATCGACAAAACGACAATGATTGTCCCCATTGTTTGATTTTAAAAAAATACAATAAGATACGATACAATACAATACGATACGATACAATACAATACGATACAATACAATACGATACGATACAATACAATACAATACGATACGATACGATAAAATACAATACGATACGATACGATACAATACAATGCGATACGATACAATACAATACGATACGATACAATACGATACGATACAATACGATACGATACGATACAATACAATACGATACGATACGATAAAATACAATACGATACAATACAATACGATACGACACGATAAAATACAATACGATACAATACGATACAATACAATACAATACGATACGATACAATACGATACGATACAATACAATACGGTACGATACGATACGAAACGATACGATACAATACGATACGAAACGATACGATACAATACAATACGATACGATACAATACAATACGATACGATACAATACGATACGATACAATACAATACGATACGATACGAAACGATACGATACAATACGATACGAAACGATACGATACAATACGATACAATACAATACGTTGCTTTCTAACGATTTGTTTAAGTTGTCTGAACTCTGTTTGGTCAATTTCAAGGTTTCCGGTCGAAATTTTTTAAAATGAAATTTGTCTATATACTTTCAAACATTTTTCGTCGCGTCTTTACGGTCTTTGCTTTAGCCTTTTCCCATAGATAACCTTAGCTTATGTCTTTTATGTGCATGTCGGCGCATTTATTTTTCTAAATGGAACAATGTATAAACGGTGGTGCAGCGGAATGTTTTGCTCAAAGTAACCGGATGGTAGTGGATTCGAATCACAAGCCACTTTGCAGTGGCTGGAAAAGTTGCTCACCCCCAATTATTGCTTGTGAGGGCAGGCCCGGCCTTAGGGCAAGGCGAGCGAGGCGGCCGCCTTGGGCCCCGCGCTTGCCGGGCCCCGCCCAGCTGGCTATAATTTTTTTACTTTGTTGAGATTGATAATTGTTACGTCGCATATCAACTATGCTCAATTGCAGTCAATGTGCCGCGTGAATGTAATAGATGATTTTGGAAACAACGATCTATAAATTAATTTAATGCTAAACAGAGTCACAGCTATAGACCTATTGTTCATAATCGTAATCGTCAAATCGACAATTCTAAAGCGCCACTCGAAAGCCAAGCTCGGGGCACTAGCTTATTCACGAGCGCTGCGTTGAGTTAAAAGGGTTGTCCATGAGAGTATAGTCCGTGGTGGTCCGGGTCGAATTACCATAGGATCAGAGGGGCGGAACAGCAATTTGTTGCAGGCATAGGCCTACACGTTGAATTAATTTTCAAAATAGAAACATGGCTAAGACTCATCAAAACTTCCAAGCGATCAACAATAGACCTATATAGGCCTACTTTGAGAATGGGTCTCTAAATTAGTTTTCTTGTCAATTGAAAAAATGTTCCATTGTGAAATCATTTCAGATTTCGCATAGGCCTACATCAAATTAGGGAAGATTTGCGAAAAATTTTGTAAGATAGCACTCACATCTTTGTCTATAGCATAGCCTACTCGATAGAGACTAACATTTCAAAGCTTAAATTCAATTAGAAGGAATCGGAAATATGTCAATTATTGGCATCCTATTTTAGATGCTATATATTCGACTAGTTAAATTGAAATAGTCCTAATTATTGTTTCCATAGTAGATCTAAACTGCTAGGGTTAATAGCCAGATTTGCATGACTTTGTGAATGTCTAATATTATATAATATAATGTCTATATTAACTTCAATTTTCAATATGGGCGCCTGCAGACATTTTAGTTGGAGGGAGCACAGCACAATGGTAAATTTTTAGCAAGAGTTTGAAAAATACAAAGCAGGAAATTAAGAACATGGATTGTTTACATAGGTGTCTAAATGTAAATTTCTCCGTTTCACCGTGAGAATCATTAGCCTTTGGCGCAAATAAATTTGTCAAAAGTTTAAAAAAATGTTAAAAATCGGTGTTAAATTTCTAGAGGGCGCCCATGATTTTGCATTACTTAAATAGGTCTACATAATTATAGTGTTAACGCTATTGCTATTGACAGGTAATAAACTTAGTAAATTTTTAAAATTTTGCCTGGAGACTCGCTGCTGCCTTGGGCCCCGCAAACCCTAGGGCCGGGCCTGTGTGAGGGTAGTAATGCGAAACCACCTATAGCTCATCTTAGGCTATACCCGTTGGTGGCATGCATAAAGACCAATGGACCTGCCTTCTGGCAGAGAATTCCTCATCATAATTCCATTGATTTATCATTGGAATTGTTTGGCTGCCAAGGCTTAAAAGAATGCGTTCAACGTCTCCAGCATATCGCTTGCATGCAACTTTAGGCCTTGATTGCCTGGAGTTTGGGACATTCCTAATATCCCCTCATCCCGCTCAATTTGGCACAATGAACAATGGGAACAGGTTTCAAGCTATTCGACGAGCAGGTGTTTAATTGCCTGTATAATATTTAAATGAAGATGAAACTGTTCGCTGTACCTGTTAGCTTACCTGCCAATCTCAGCGCCGACATGCGCTGAAATTCAGGTTCCTGCAACCACTTCCACATCCGCCGGAAGGTCTCTCGGCCGGACTTGAGTTTGCTCCACGGCTTCGGGTTCCTCAGAAGGTCGCTCAGGGTTCCCTGGCTGCGGCAGAGGACCCGCTGAGCGAAGACCGCTTGAGGAATGCTGTACCTCTTCAGCTCGCTGCTGATCTTCTGCGCTAGATCCTTCGTGTTGATCTCTTCCATCTCCAGGTGGTGGTGCTGGTGGTGATGGTGCTGGTGGTGGTGATGTTGGTGACCGCCCTTGCCGGACAGTCCTTCGAGTCCCCCTCTGGGGGATGACTGGTCTCTTAGCGTTCCTGGTCCCAGACGAAGGCTGGCACCGCGAGGGGGAGAGCAGTGCAACGAGAAGAGGTTCGTTGTGTACGGGTTGGGACTGGACGACGGCTGGAGGACACGCGACGACGATGATGGAACAGCGGCTGGTAGGGGCAGCCCCCCTCGGCTGTACGGGTCGTAGGGGTGCGCTGATTGATGCGTCATCGAGAGCAAACCCTTGTCCTGTTTGTGCGTTCCGGGCAGGTGCCCGTAGGCCGGGCCACCGTAGAGGGACGATGCCGCCGACTGCCCCTGGTGACCGTAGATGCCGCCATTCGTAATTCCAGCGCCGACTCCCATGTACATGTTGTTCGATGGACTGACGCCGAGACCCGGGACGAAGCCCCCTCCAGCGCCGTTTGATGTCATGCTGTGATGGAGATGATGCTGATGATGGTTGGGATGGGTTGGCGGAGGATGGATTCCATTCGCCTTGTACCCCGTTCCGCCACCTCCTCCTCCTCCTCCGCCTCCACCATACGACGTTCCATCCATTTCCGACACGCTTCCACTTGTCATGAACCCGAAAGTTCCGTTGACGAACTTCTCCGAAACGCTTCCGATCGGTGGAAGAGGCTGAAGCGGAGGGTAGCCGCCCACTCCTCCACCGCCTCCCCCACCGCCCCCTCTACTCCCTGGAGAGGGTCCGTAGCAACCTCCCGTGGGCGACGGTGGACACATTCTACCACCTGAGCCACCACCAACAGCACCAGCGAGATGATGGTGATGGTGGTGGTGGTGGTAGGCAAGGGGATCGAGCACAGACGAACGGTAGTCATGCGTGTCCATCGCTGCTGCTGCTGGTCGTGGCCGTGTCGTCGTCGTCGTCGACTGTGACTGACTGATGGGTGAAGTGAGCAGACAGAGAAACTCTGCCTCCTCGGCAGCTGGAGCGAAGGAGGAGGAGGAGGCAGCAGCAGCAGCAGCAGCAGCTGAGGATGATGGCGATGAGCGTCAATCTACAATAGACGTCGACGACGACGACGGCGCACAATCGATAGAGGAGGAGGAGGAGGAGGAGGAGAAGGAGGAGGAGGAGGAGAAGGAGACGGAGAAGGAGGAGGAGGAGGAAGAGGAGGGGAAGAGGAGGGGTAGGAGGAGGAGGAAAAGGAGAAAGAGGAGGAGGAGAAAGAGGAGAGGGAGGAGGAGGGGAGGAGGCGGAGGCGGAGGAGGAGGAAGAGGAGGTGGAGGTGGAGGAGAAAGAGGACGGGAGGAGGAGGAGCAGGAGGAGGGGAAGAGGAGGGCTCCACCTCTTTACATACGTTGTCATCTATGACACACCGGTCAACTCATAATTATATATGTGTCCCAAGCTGCAGACACACCTATAACACATTGCATAGTAGAAAGTATATACTAAAATCTAGGCATAGAGTCTATATAATAGGAGAAAATATGATCATTTTACACCACTCCTACGCGACGTCTTGCATTGGCTGCCTGTCCCGTTCCGAATTGAGTTCAAGCTCAGTTTGCTGGTCTACAACTCGCTTCATGGGACTGCGCCTGAATACATCCGCGACTACTGTTCCGAGACCCATTCCTCCGCTTCCGGGCTGCGACTCAGGTCGCTTGGGAAGACCGACCTCCGTGTACGGAGGATGAGGACACGTTTCGGCGACCGCGCATTCTCGGTTGCTGGTCCCAGATGCTGGAACAGTCTTCCACCGGACATTAGATTGGCCGCCTCAGTGGACTCTTTCAAAACAAAGCTTAAAACTTATCTGTTCGCTAAGGCGTATCCCGCAGTTGGCCGTTTGTGAGGCGCCCTTGTAGCGGTATGGCCGCGTTACGGCGCCATATAAATTGTCGTTATTATTATTATTATTATATAATGCGCATATAGCATAATACTTGGCAATACTTGCTTGTTTCTAAGCATACAACTGATGAGACTGTAGGCCTACTTCGATAAGTTCGATTCGCATTCATCATTGAAATAGTCCATGCATGATCATATTTTAAAATATCTGTCTTTATAGGCAGCGTGAGAGTTGCCAGGGATTGTGGGGTACAACCCCCGCCATATTCTTTCTTAGGACCCTTTAGTAAAGTCCTCATTGCGCACCCAAGACCACACAAATCAACGGCTGGTATTTCTCCATTTATAGTTTTCGACAATTCTCATACAGCATCATTCTATAGACATCGGAAGAGAAGCACATACATTCAAAAACACGTGCATGCATACACATGTGCACAGATATAAATACATTAATGCATCATATGCAATTATACATACTTTCTCGGTGGTAGGACCCTCAACCTGGAATGATCTTCCGCTGACCCTCCGCTCTCTTTGTAAAAATCCTTCTCAGGCTTTCCTCTCTCATCTTAAGACAGTTTTATTTGGTCGCGCTGAGGTTGGGAGCGCCTCTGAGTAGCCCCTGACGAGGCGCTATATAAATGCATATAATGAATGAATACATGAATACATCGCAATCATTTATACATTGATGCAGCAAGTGAATATTTGCGAATGTAGTCCAGCACAATGCAATTCGGATCGTCTTTGCATATAAGTTGTTCCGTTCCGTTAATTATCGCAACCACGGTCTGCCATAGTCACCGTTAAGTTTCTCCTTGTCATCAGTTCAGCAAGGCTACAGCTGACGTTGCGCCTTATTCGTCAATCGGCCATCCTCCCTCCCTCACTCCTCCTCTTCCCTCCATCCCTCCATCCCCTCAGTTCCTCCACACCTCCCTCCGCACTCCTCACCTATCCTGCTCTCCCTCACCATACACCTCTCTTTCTTCACCGTCAGCGTCGTATAAAAAGAGATAAGCAGTGACGGCTACTGCTGCTGCTGATAGGTGATGTAATGGGTAATGGGGGAGGGAATAGGGTTCGACCGATCCGACCCCCATCGTTGTTTCCTATAATGCTACCCAACTTTACAGCGCTTCTTCTTAACCTCCCTTCGTCCATTACATATGATCCACCTATGCGGTCGCTTCCGGTTACGCATGACAGCCACGCATGCGCGCCTCTTATTTCCGGTCTGCTTGATGCTCGTGCGGTTTGTTTCCGCTGCTTCTGCGCTCAACTGTCGTGACTGTGGTCACCAGGTGACTCTCTTTCGTGGCAGTAGTGCCGCCAGGGTGCGCTGTCTCCTTCTGATCCTCCCCTCCCTTCGATGGTAGAACTTGAACGGATCGGCAACCAACTCCAAAGCGATTCCACCACGCTTATACAACATCCTCCGGACTACTCTTTTGAACAACCCTTTTAACTGTAGACGTAGCGCTCTTGAGTAAGCTGGTGCCCTGCGCTTGGCTTTCGAGTGACGCCTTAGAAATTTGGAGATCACGATTAGGATTACAGTAATCACTAAGTGAGAAACCGAGTCGTATGTATGTATGTATGTATGTGCACTTGTTATAGCGCCCCTTCAAGCTCTCTTCCTACTCAGAGGCGCTCCCGAATGCAGAGCGGACACTGCATCGGAGTTTCACGCCGAAGCGCTGAGCAATTGTGAGTGAAGGACTTGCCCAAGGTCCTTACGCGGCGACGTGAGGTGGATTCGAACCTCGAACCTTCCGGCTTCAAGGCAATGACGCCACCACTACACCACCGCGCCTCACAATATAGATTCGTATAGACTATATATACGATGCAGACGAAAGGGCATTTTGTGTTTATTTAGGGTAGATCGAAAGCGATTCATTTGATATCATGATGCACTTCCAATCGTCTGAAAATAAAAGTTTAACTGTTGGAGATGACAGATTTCCTTATAACCCATTTGTTTACGGTTAACCTAATAAAGTAATAATTGCTCGTTCGCCGCATATCGCTAAACAAATTTAAATATAATAGTGTTATAAGACGTCACTCACTCACTCACTCACTCACTTACTCACTCACTCACTTACTCACTCACTCACTCACTCACTCACTCACTCACTCACTCACTCTGTAACCCACTAACTCATTCACTTACTCACTCACTAATTCACTCATTCGTTCACTCACTCACTCTCTAATCCTCTAACTCACTCTGCACTCGCTCACTCATTCACTTATTCGCTCATTCACTCATTCACTCACTGATCCATGGAAATGTCTATCTGCCTTCTTTCTGTCAGTCTGTCTTCGTGAGCGTATACGTCAGAACGGTACTCGTCCTTCTCCGCCTGTCTATATCTATCTGTCTGTCTATCTCTGTCTATCTGTCTATCTCTGTCTATCTGTCTATCTCTGTCAATCTGTCTGTCTCTGTCTATCTGTCCGTTGGAGTCGGACATGTAGAGTTTTGTGTCATTGTGTCCGTCTGTTTCCCTCTCAGTACTATTATATCCATGTACATGTATATGTACTGTGTGTATATGTATTCATATATAAAAAGTGTGTGTATGTGTGGGCGCGCGCGTGTGTGTGCGTGTGTGCACGCGCGCGCGTGTGTGTGTGTGACTTGGTGCATGGAGGTGCGTGTAAATATAGTAAATGCATATAATATCTGTACACATTCACATGTACGTGAATCCACATTCAAATGCATATATATATATATATATATATATATATATATTCTGAATTAGCGTTGCCATTGATTCTTGCCACGTAATGTACTGGCACTGGGCATCGGGATGTTCCCACGTGGCATTAGGGGACAGGACGGAAGACGTCGTCATTGGAATGCTAACACCTCGCTGCCCGGCACGAACACCACCACCGACGACCACCACCACCACCACCGCAGTGACCACTACCGTAGTGACCGACCATCACACGGCGGCGGCGGCGGTTGGCGGTGGTGAGTCGTGATGTTGGCATTTATTACAAGAGTTTTATTAACTTTAGGCGTCTTCTGCTACAAAGATGTCGTCGGCCGCCTCGTCGTCTTGGGACCGCGCATCGAAACAGGTCCTGATTGAACTCTGTTATGAAATGCCACAGATAACGATATACTGCAGCATCCTCTTCCTCATCCTCATCCTCATCCTCATCCAGGCTGCTAGACTCCGCCTTCGCTGCTGCTGCTGCTGCTGCTGCTGCTGCTGCTGCTGCAATGTTATCGGAAAATGATCGTACGCTGGCTGGACCGTCTTCCATGCAGTATTGCAACTATTGCCACATGTACCAATGACCAACAGCCAGCGATGATATTTGTATGTGTTTTAATAAGACTATTAGAAGAGGATTTTACTGATTAGTTTCTTTTAGCGCCAACTACTGATGAACAACGTATACTATAATCTTTTACACTCGAAAAATACAATGATATATCTGGTATATTTGTATTTATCATAGGCCTGTGACCGTTATCATCATCACGTCTATCATCATCCCCGGCATCATATTCATCTTCATCATCATCGTCATCATCTTCGTCATCGTCATCATCATCATCATCAGCAGCAGCAGTAGTATCTCCATCATCATCATCATCGGTTCCTGACTGCATGCATTTGACGGCGATAGATGCAAGTCAATGACCTTCATTGTTTACGATCACTTAATTGTCAAATCGGAGAATTTATCATGTTCATTGTTACAGTAGTTCTGGTCTTATTATGTCTTTGTTGTTTATGGCCAGAGTTTTAACAATAACATTGTCTAGCCAGTCTTTACAGTCGTTATCTTTGTATGTATTTCTTTCGAATCTTGCACGAAATACTGTAAGCGGTATTTTGGTCAAGTCAACTGGCTTTCTTTACACATTCCTTGGAAATACATCAGTGTTGTTGGAAAGATTATTTTTTTATTCGTGCTTTTCTTTGCTCTAGAAGCCTATAGTCCGAAAATGTGTGGTGGTATCTCTCTATATTTTCGTGCCTTTGTTTTAATTGCTTCTTTATTATAGTTGTACTTCTCGACACCCCTGTCATGCATGCAGTTTCCAGCTGTTTGTAAGTGTATTATCTGTCGCCCAAATGCGGTTATTGTAATGTAATGTAATGTAAATCTTCGAGAATTTCTCAGCGCCCACAAAAGCCACGTCAGGGAGACCAGCTTATTCACCGGCGCTATATCAAATCAAGTCCGCAATAGCCAGAGCTGCCGTTTTCGTTCCGGTGCCAGGTCAAAATCCGGGGAGGTCAAGCCGAGGAGACAGCGTGGTGCTACGGTGGTTGTCGGTGATGGTGGTGGTTGGGTGATGGAACTTGATTGGAATCTGGATAGGATAGGTTGAAGAGTTCGGTTTTCAGTCGTGAATGGAATGCAGCAGAGGAGAGTGCAAGCGGAGGAGAGGTTGAATTTGGAGGTGAGACTGCAGGAGAGATAGGAGGGTGTGCGAACAGGCGGAGGTATGTTGGGAGTCCGTTCCAAAGAGCTGGTGCAGCATAGACTAAGGAGCGGTCGCAGAATTTCAGAGAGGATGATACTGGAGGCCGAGAGAGAGAAAGATATGATGATGAGCGCGTGGGATCACTGAGCCTGTTATCTGACCAACGACCAAAGAAATGAGAAAAGTCGTCAATTGCATTCAATCGGATGGCCTCATTAATGCAGGAACTAAAGATGCTCAATTGCATACAATGAAGATGACGACAACAATGCATGGAAGCTTAAATGTATGTATACGAACGAAATGATCGGTAACTTTAGAAAAGAAAAACGTACTTTGGTCCATTGATGGAAGACCAATCAGAAATTTATGGTCTCCTATTAAAATATGCTACGTATACAGTGACGTCATCGTTTGCTGTTCAGTGTTCTGCCTGTGATTCGCTTGATATAATATTTTGTTTTTCATGACTTGCCACTATGCGAAGTTTGCATCATATCTGTCAACAATCTCATTTATTCTGCATAAAAAATTATAGGCCTATATGGCCTTCCATTAAATAGTAGTAGTCTGTGCTCTGTGCCTAGGCCCGTATTTAAGGTTCGGTTACCCACATCCGGCAGAAATGTGGCAGCTTCCGGTAGGAGTTATTAAGCGCTATGCGCCGTCAAGTTTCGTCGCCGGCTGAAAGGAATTATTCGCAGGCGGCGGCGGCGGCGGCGGCGGCGGCGGCGGCGGCGGCGGAGTCACTTCTTCTGTACACAGAAACCTTTTACTGGACGTTAGCCCAACGTATGTGTTCAAGCACAAGCGTCGCACTAAAGGCTGTTTAGACGAAGTTGCCTTTTTACTCGTCTAACAGTGACATGATAATGATGTATCCCTTAGGCTTAGACATATGGCCTGCCTTCGCAAGTTCAAAGGTTGGAGCGACGATTCTTAAAATATGGGCATATATTGCACTGTGAGTTTCATATAGACCTACAGCGAGATAGACGTTTACATGGATAAGCTGACCTAGAAAATTTAGACTTTATCACACTTCGGCCTATTTACGTGAAATCAAGAATCCTATTGTTTTAGCACTCACGATTTTCATTTGAATGACCGACTGACTATCGCACTATATATAGAAACGGTATTGATCAACAATAATAAAGAAGGCGATGAGTAGATGAGTAGGCATGTGCACAATTTCAAAAATACAGCGGCTATATGAATGACAGAAATATGTGTGAACATGCATCTGAATGTTTTGGGTCTTTTTGAACGCAAATTGTTTCGTTTTAAGATTCATGAAACTAATGTGATGCATAATTAGAGCTATATATGCCTTATGCAGATCAGCGATGCATGACGAATGTTCAGCGAACCAACCCTGGGACTCACACACAGGCTGGGAGCCTACGCTGCCTATGCGTATACGTCTGAGTCGCAGGTTTGGACGTGTTTGTGATCAAACATATAGGCATATTGGCATATAGGTCTATCCTAAAACATTGCGAAAATTGATCTTTTGTTGTGTATCTAACCAGCCAACTTTCTGGTTAGTCACGCCGAACCTGTCAGCAACTTTACAATTCGGCAGTGCAAATTGCAATGATATATGGACTCTAGACGTGGGGTCAGATATTACTGCCCCATCCGACCACCAATTCTTCATGACCATTAATTTTCTCCATTTACCTGGTCCAATATATTTTTCTGACGTCTTCCATTCGTGACCAATCAGATTCGCACTTAGGATTGAGCGCGAAGCTGCTGCTTTGCAATTATTTCATCAGCCAATCGCTTTCGATATAGCCTATGTTTGCGTAGTTAGGACGCGAAGATGGATGGCAAAGAGACAAACGAGGCAGGTATAGCTGAACGGAGGAAGGAATTGGGAGTGGATGAGGAGAAGAAAGAGGAGAAGGAGATGGAAGAAGAGGAGGGGAGGAGTGAGGCAGCAGCCTCAGCAGCAGCAGCCTGAGAAATCGCACCTGTTCACGTGTATAGACAGGCGTCGTCATCGCTGGCCATTCTTCCAACCGTCCATTACTTTGAATTCTTCCGAACACGTAGTCCTTTTGTTGGCCGTTTTCTGAGTAAATATTCGCCTTCGCCGCCACCGGCGTCAATGGTCCCATCGTCGCCCACCCCACCTCCTCCTCTCCTCTTCCTCTCCTCCTTTCCTCCTCCTCCCTCATCGCAAACGGTGAAAGCGAAGACGCCAACGGTAGACGCACGCACGCACGAACTAGCGAACGCCCCTCCCTCGCACACACACACACACACACACACACACGCACACACACGCACCCACGCGAGCGAGCGCGCGCACACACACACGGAAGCACAAAACGACAACAATGCTGTATCAACAAACCTTGGCGACCCGTTACCTGGTCGTCATGGCAACCTACGGTAATAGCTAATGATGTGTAAAATTCCGAGCTGCCGTGTGCTGACGGACGGCCCGTTTAACGCATCACTGAGCAGAGTGCTGCTACCTGCGTGAAGCCGCACAAACCTGACGCGAAGTCTGAATAAAGTTGATGAAGCTGTCTGAGCAGCGCCACAAAGAGAGATATTAAGAGAGGGAGAGAGAGAGAGAGACAGACAGACAGACAGACAGAGACAGACAGACAGACAGACAGACAGAGACAGACAGAGACAGACAGAGACAGACAGAGACAGAGAGAAACAGAGACAGAGACAGCAACAGACAGACAAACACAGACAGACGGACATAGAGAGACAGAGAAAGACAGTGAGAAACAGACAGAGACAGAGACAGAGACAGAGACAGAGAGACAGAAACAGAGAGACAGAGTGCTGATCTGGTATATTATTGATTGATTTTCTCGACGATAATAATTGGCATCTGAAGAATATACTTTCCTTTTCAAGAATATTTCAACTCTAAATCGCCCAGCATCTGCAAATACCGTCATTTTCACGATGATAATGATGATGATGATGGCAGTAGTAGTGCATGTAGCAGTGGCAGTAGTAGTTTTTTCAGCAGCTGTAGTAGTAATAGTATAGTAATAGCAGTAGTAATAGTAGTAATTGTAGTAGTAGTAGGCCTAGTTGTGGTAGTAGTAGTAGTAGTGGTAGCGATGGTAGTAGTACATTGTAGTAGTTGTTGTTGTAGTAGTGGGATCTGAGGTATCTCGGGTTAAAAAATACTATTATTATAATAATAATATTATTATTATCGTGCAGCGAGATCCATTATGGGACAAAGACGGGTAAGTTGGATACCGGTAGGCTACTTAAATACTGTTTGATCATTAGGCTAATGACAAAATTTGTCAACTTTTAGCATCCTTTTAAAACATGACTTTGTATGTCAGACTGTCAGTATCACAGTATTGATGACCAGCTGTAAAAGTCTTCCCTGATTGAAGATATTCGTGCAATATAAGTTCAGGTAAGCACGACCTCCTCATGTACTGACCATCTTACACCAGTTGGGGTAAGACGGACAAGCTGTGGGGTGAGATAAACAGATGAGATCTGCATATTCACAATATACTGTCGGCCTAATTATTTACTTACCTTTTTTTAAATCAGAGAATGTAATTACGCGACTCCCGTTATTGTTCATAATCAAGAAGTCGTTCAGAGATCTTGGCATATGCATAAAATAGTCTAGGTAAACTACCATAGACCACAGACTACAGTAGCGTACATGTACATGTACGTAGCACTTTCCATGGAGTAAGATGAACACTATAAATTATAATAATTATATAGTGCTTTGTATATATATGCTGCCATTAGCGCCGTTGTATTGCAGGCTGTCTGTTCTCTTAGTAGCCTACTGTAGTTGTGATTTGTGTTCTTGTGAATTGTTTCAATTGCGTAACTTGTTCGTATTGCATAACTGATATATATATATAATATATATATATATATGCCAGCTGGGGTACTCGGCGTTACCCGGGAAATTTAGGATTCGCCCCGCTCCCGGCCAATTCCCTAATTCCTTACCCCACTTGATCCCAAGCGCACTCCTACTGCGGCACTGCCCACCCACCTTTTTCCCCACCCCGCTTCGACCAATTATTAGTGGCAGACGTTTGTTGATTGTACAATGATATTGTTGTCAACGCTTAGTAGATCTTCATAACTGATACCAAGAATGAGGTGTAGGCCGATAGCAGTAACTATGGATATTCTAGTAATCTACCGCAATCGGCATTAGAATTTTAATAGGCCTTATTAAGCAATTATATTTCAGCTCTTTTGCTGTTCGTTTTTTTTACTGAAGTAGCCTAACTGTTCGTATTGATATGCTCTCAGTAGGCTATGGAATTGAAGACAAAGATGAAGTTTAGTAGTACATGTAGCCTATGATGTAGGTCTATAGAGATTCGGCAAACTGTTTAATTAGAACGTCGGTTACTTCTTATAATTATACACTTGCTTACCAACTTTCGTATAGGCTATAGTTGTATGATAACAGGGCGACAGCTAAAGTCTAGAATAGCCATGCAGAAAGACAAGACAGCGTGACACAGAAAATACAATTATAATTTTAAAAATAACCGTTAATTTATTACAAAATCAACTGTCAGTCTCCAAACTGTTAATCGATTCGATTTGCAACAAATCTTAAACTGTTTGAGTCTCGTAACGAAGAGTTTCCGCCTCTTTGTCGATTGGTCGAGTTGATGTTGTCTTTCTCTTGAGACTGCAGTGTTTCGATGACTGGCCACTGCGATCTGGTTCCTCCATCGTCCACCACTTCCTTCTAATCAATCCACCCCTTCATCCCCCTTCTCATCCCCCGGCTCAACAACACACAACACATAAATAAAATAATAAATTTAAAATTAATAATAACGGGCTTGCGGGATATTAGCCTAATCCGCGCCAGGGGCCCTCCTGCCTTTGCGAGGAGCTTACGGGATTTTAAGCCACGCCAGAGGCCCGGCAGGTGCTAATACAAATAAACTACAAACACATAACAACAACAGCAGCAACAACAACAACAACAACAACAACAACACAGAGCCACACAACCATCACTCATCACATCCCCTCATGCCAATCCTCACAATCCCTCATGCCATTGATCTCAGACAGCAATGTAGCGGTGCCTGAGGCAACACAGAAATCCAAGAAGATAATTAATACAATGATACATATTTTATAACATTATTTAGCAACATTCAATTGCAATATCTGGGACCAAGTGTCGGTTAGGGTCAGGTTAGACGTCGTGAAGGTCGGTTAGGATCAGGTTGGGCGTTGTAAGTGTCGGTTAGGTTAGGATTAGTGTCATTAGGTACTGTTCAAAGGCACTGTATATGCTGGCCTTTGATACTGCAGCTAAGCCATATACATTATCCTGATGGCGTGCTCGTTTGTTAATTGAACCAACACAATCTAAAAAGTTGCAAGCCTCTTGAGGCCACAATAATTTTGAGAGACCAATCATACCATAAATGATTAATGAAGCATAAATTTTGAATCACTTACATTTGCGCCTTCGTTCTTCCACTTCAAACAACTTCAGAACCAGCATTCATTCGTCTTCGAGTATTTTTCGTCTTGCTGCAGAATGATGGTTTCTAAATCAAATAGAATTAAAATAAGCAATAACTGAATTGTCACAAAGCAGTCCTCTATAATTCTGCGGAATTTTCTAAGTCTTTTAATGGCAAAATACGTCATAAAAATGCACTTCATTTTTTCATATAAAAGTGACGCAGACCTACGTAGGCTATAATATAGGCCTATAATTTTATGGTTCGAAATATTCATGATGTCAAATTGAACCTCCATGAAATGACACAATTTTGCTGGCTGCGCTCTTAGACTTGGAACAGAAGATTAGGAACAGACACATAGACAGTGAAAAAGAATCCGGCTAACAATAGGCCCTATACTATAGGCCTGTCCGCATTTGGCTGTCGTTCTTCTATGCATATAAATTATGTACCGGCTTCTGCTTGTGTCCTGTTTCCGTTTGTCCTCAATTCATCTCTCTACGGTCTGACCGTCGGACATTTTGTTGCTATAGTAATGCCGTTTGAAACTTACTTGTCGATTATTTTCGATCTTTGAAATGACGGCGATTCGAATAAATTCTTTTTCACCTCGATTAATTATCGTCTGCCGATCGTTTCAGCAACTGTTGTTTGTTATCTTCTCCCTCATCTTCATCGTCTTTCGTCGTCTTTTGTCGTCGTTTTCACCGTTTTTGACATATTTCGTCATCTTCTGCGTCTACTTCTGTGCAGTCGTCGGCTGAAATGAATCGAATTAACAAATGAAAATTGCGTCATTTTGCTATTATGATGTCATATTAAATCGGGAGATTGAGTCATCAAGCGACTAATAATGTAAAAAAGGCAATCGCAACGGTTGTAGTAATTGCAATTCAACTTTAATGTCGCTATTCTACCCTATATAGGCTAAGCCTATCTAAATCCGTCTTGTAGACGGAATCGCGCATTCCGTCTACAAGAAATTATTTTAATTGCAAAGTGAACTAGGCCTGCTATAATTCATCCTCAGACTGAAAACACGATTCGTAAGCTTTGGTACACCTTTGATTAGGACTTTTTCCGATTGAATTATGTCTGGGTTTCCGGTATAGGATATACTTAATACTTATCTGTTAAGAAATGGTGAACTTTAACCTTATAACTTTAACTGTTCAACTCAGGTTGATGGTCTTATATAAAGCCTAAAAACAAACTCAATGTTGTGACGCTATTATAAGTTCTGGTGTTAGGGCGTAAGTGGACGAACAAATCAATCCCATAAACATGGTCGCCAGCAGAAATGTTTGCAGGAGGGGCAAAACACGAGGGTCACTGCTAAAAAAACTGTTAGCAAGAGGTTGAAAAATGCAAAGCAGGAAATTAGAAAGGGGCACGAGTATTTTGTCAAAGAGCATTTTAGTGCATGTTTCTCATTTTAATTTTAAAAAATTTAATATGCGGATGTGCAAAGAAATTAAAAAACTCTAAAAAGTAGGCCTAGTAGTTAAGAATTGAGCAAGTTCCTGAAGGGGCGCGATAAGTCCAATTGCCTCCCCTCCCTAGAAAACTGACATATATTTCATTCAGTTATTCATTCATGCTCCCTCTGGTTAGCCTACTTCTATGTTTTTGGCCTAATCGTAATTTATAAAAGCACCACCAAAAAGTCAATCGCATCATCATCATCATCATCATCATCATCATCATCATCATCATCATCATCATCATCATCATCATCATCATCATCATCATCATCATCATCATCATCATCAACATCATCATCATCATCATCATCATCATCATCATCATCATCATCATCATCATCATCATCATCATCATCATCATCATCATCATCATCAAAAATTCATCATCATCAAAAATTCATCATCATCAAAAATTCATCATCATCACCGTCATTACCAAGATCATCATCATCATCATCATCATCATCATCATCATCATCATCATCATCATCATCATCATCATCATCATCATCATCATCATCATCATCATCATCACATCACCGTCATTATCTTCGTGATCATCATCGTGATCATCATCATCATCATCATCATCATCATCATCATCATCATCATCATCATCATCATCATCATCATCATCATCATCATCATCATCATCATCATCATCATCCCCATCATCACCATCATCATCGTAAAAATAACTGTCTAACTGTCCCAGAACTTGTTTCATGCATTCTCGAAATAATTTTTCTACTCCTGAAGGATCATCATACGCACTTCGATGGAAATAATTGTGATGATAATAAATAAGAGATTACGATGACGACGAGGATGATAATATAATTAATCATTCAATGCATGTTAAGCGAAGTAATAGCGGAGAGCCACGATAGGAGGATACCATACATGCAATAGCCTAATA